>JAQQSU010010020.1:0-12536 GCA_028627135.1 Pseudochirops cupreus | reverse complement strand
TGTCTGCAGGCCGTGGTCAGGAAGCTGCAATGCGGAGGTGGGTGTAAAACCTCTGCCTTTTCGCTTTTCTGCTCTGGAGGCCTTTTGGCCGGACTTCTTTTCCCTCCCAACTTCGCAAGCTCCACTGACCTAGTTCTCAACACTGCTCGCAGCTGCTGCTAATCCGCTCACCTCTCCTGTAGTCTGGCTGCCCCCGGGGCTCAGCAGCAGCTTCAGGCCAGGCTGGTTTTGCAGTGCTGATATGGTTCCTCGTAGCTGAGCTGACTTTAGTGGGAAGTATCTTTGTGTGCTTTTTGGAGTTCTAGGATTGGTTTAGAGTCCTATTCCATGGGTATTTTGGGGTGGCTGTGTGAGAGCTGAGATATAGATGCTGCTACGCCACCATCTTGGCTCCCAAAACACATATTTCCAATAGTCTTAGGAACCAAGACACTGCTCCTCTATTTGTCTCCAGGCACGTCTGCCCACATGCAAATACACCCACTTACAAGTATTAAAGGGTCGCAGAATTAGGAAGGTTGAGAACCACTGCTTTAGAGCGAGGTGAATGATGATGAAAATCATGTTTTAGATGACTTATAGAGGAAGTGGGCAGGAAGGTCAGTTTGGACACTTCTGCATGTTGTCAAAGGCTTTAGAGCTGAAAGGGACTGTAGAGGTTCACACTTGTGGTTAATTGGTGATGACATATGGTAGTCTGAGTCTCTGAGAGATGACATGAATTCCCTAATACAAATATACAAAATCTTCCAGCAAAGCTAGATTTTGAGCTGTTTCTCTAACTCTGAATCCAACACCTTTTCTACTGTGCCAGTATTGCATCGAGGCCAGAGAAGAGAAGGATACTGCTGATAACATGAAGCAGCATTTTTATAGCACGTTTCACTAAGTTCTCACCAAGAGTTTTGGCAAAACTGGGATTGGAAGAAGAGACAGCTATGAGACATTGGGGAATGAATGAATGAATGAAAATGCAAGACTTTTGATGTTTCAAGCTTGGTCTCCTATGAGATTGGTGGTACCATTAACAGCAATAAGAAAGTCAAGAGTAGAGGAAAGGATAACTTACTCTAATAAAATGACACTTGAAAGTAAATAGTAGTTTCCCACTGGCTAAATTTACTGTTGTTGTTTTTTAACCTAGTCCTTATCTTTCTTACCTTTGTGTTATCTTAGTTCCCCATCTTCCCCTATGATTTCTCCTTCCTGTCGTCTATAATTGTGACTATTCCTTAAATTTCTGTCAAGGGTAGCCTTTTTTCTCTCTTTCACTTAATGTGCTTATTCATTCCCATAGCTTCAACTAGCATCTCAGAGGCCAGATGACTCTTTTCTCTTTGTCTATTTTCAACATTTTTCCTGAGCTCTAATTCTACCTTTACAGTCATCTCCAAGATATTACCACTTAAATGGTCCTGTTAGTTATCTCAAGCTTGACTTGTCTGAAACCAAACTCATCATCCTCTACTAAAAGTTACCTGCTTTCTTGGACATATTTTTTCAAATGAAATTTTATTTTCATTTCTCAGTGCTTTTTCCTCCCCTTTCCCTGAGCTGCCTTTGAGCAGGCAAAAACCAAACCAAACCAAAACAAAAAACCCAATTCAAGTGTGTATAGTCATACAAAACAAAGTCCCACATTAGCCATATTCCCCTTCTTTCTACCTCTTCCCCAAAGAAAAAAAGAAAAGAGACTATGCTTCAGTCTACACTAAGACCGTCAACGTTATCTGAAGGTGAGTAGCATGTTTCATCATGAATTCTTTGGAACTATCCTTGGTCATTGTGTTGTTGAGAGTTCCCAAGTCTTTCATAACTGATTATCTTTATAATTTTTTAAAGTTTTAAAATTATTCTTTGTGGTTTTGTTCTTCACTTTTACCAATTTATGCACTCTCCTCAATCTTTCTGAAACCATCCTCTTTGCCATTTCTTACAGTACAATACTCTTCCAATATTCATATATCATCACTTGTTCAGCTTTGCCCCAATAGATGGGCATCCCCATAGTTTACCAAGTTCTTTGCTACCGCAAAAAGATGTGTTATAGAGATGAATCCTTTTTTTCTTTCTTCTTAGATCTCTTTGGAGTGTAGACCTAGTAGTAGTATTGCTGAATCAAAGAGTATGTACAATTTAATAGGTTTTGGGGCATAGTTCACAGCTTCACCAACAGTTCATTAAAGTTTCTATTTTCCCATAGTTCCTGCAACATTTGATATTTTTTTTTCAACTTAGCCAATCTGATGGATATGAGGTAATACCTTAGAGTTCTCTTAATTTCCATTTTTCTAATTGTTATTGATTTAGAGCAATTTTTTTGCATAATAATTGATAGCTTAGATTTCTTCCTTTGAAAAACTGCCCGTTCATATTCTTTGACCCCTTTGCCCTTAGGGAATGGCTTAAATTTGGCTTAATTCCCATTTATCTTAGAAATGAGACATCTATCAGAGAAATTTGCTGCAAATATTTCCCCTTATTTTCCTGCTTCTCTTTCAATTTCAGCTGCATTGATTTGTTTTTAAAATTTTAACTTCTTTTACATTTTATGTAATCCAAATTACCCATTTTGCCTCCTGTAAACTTCTCTTGTTTGGTTGTGAACTCATCTCCTATCCATAGATCTAGCAGGTAATTTCTTCCATGCTTCTGTAACTTAACTTACAGTATCACCTTTTGTATCTAAATCTTAAACTCATTTGGAGCTTATCTTGGTATGTAGTGAGAGATGTTGTGTTATATTTCTACAAGACTACTTTCTACTTTTTTGTAGCACCAACACAATATTCTTAGCACCAGCGGTGACTCTGAATTGCAAAATGTGGCAGACTCTCCATATAGAAGACCAAAACAAAATCTTTATTCAGACGCCAGAAAGCCAAATGCCAACAGCAGCAAACCAAAAGTTAATATAGCGTAACACAGCAGGGAGCTGCACCCTGCCTAGCTGTCTCCTTGCCTGCATCCTCTCCTCCCTGCAGCTCTAGCTGCTCTGACTCCCAGCTTCCTGCTCCGCCCTTCAAGCAAGCTCTTCCCACTGCAGTGTCCGTGTGATTGCATCAGCCTGTTAGGGGGTAGGGAAGATCTTCACATTCCTTAGCCATTACATTCTCCCAGCAGCTTTTGTGGACACTGAAATCTTGCCCCAGTAGTGAGGGTCTTCGTATTTGTCAAGCATTAGGTTACTGTACTGCCTTGGTTTTGTGTGTTGTGAGCCTAATCTGTTTCATTGATCAATGTCCCTTTCTTGTCCGGTGCCAAATTCTCTGAATGACTGATTACAGTTTTGTGGTGTCGAGGTCTGGTGCTGCCAGGTCTCCTTTGTTCCCGGTTTTTTTCATTGATTCCTTTGATATTCTTGACCTTTAGTCTTCCTGATGAATTTTATTATTTTTGTCTAGTGGTACAAATTAATTCTTAGGTAATTTGATTGGTATGCCACAGAATAAGTAAATTAATTTAGGTAGAATGGTCCTTTGTATCATGTTGATTCAGACTACCCATGAGCTGTTAATATTTCTCCAATTCTTTGAATTTGCCTATATTTGTATAGTACAGTATTTTGTAATTGTTTTCATATAGTTCCTGTGTATGTCTTGACAGGTAAACTTCCAAGTATTTTATATTATCTGTTGTTATTTTAAATGAAATATCCCTTTCTCCTGGAATTTGTTCGTAATATACTGAAGTCCTGATGAGTTGTGTATATTTATTTTTTAATTCTCCAATTTTGCTGCATTTATTAATTGTTTTTTTTTTTAGTTGACTCTCTAGGATTCTCTAAGCAAACCATCATATTATCTGCAAAAAGTAATACAATGTGATTGTATCCTCATTTCCTATGCTTATTCCTTAATGTCTTTTTTTTTGTTTTTGTTGCTGTAGTTAGAATTTTCAGCACAACACTGAATAGTCACAGTGATAAATGGCCATTCTTGGTTTGCTCTTGACCTTATTGGAAACACTTCTAAATATCAGTGTGTGGGATGCTCTTGGTTTTAGAGAGAGTACCGCTTATCATTTTAAGCAAAGTTCTGTTTATTCCTATGCTTTCTGAGTTATTTCTAAATGCCTTCATTTGTTAACAAGAATGGGTGTTGTATTTCATCAAAAGCTTTTTCAACATCTGTTAAATAATAATTTTTTTTGTTATTATTAGATTGGTTATATTTGGCGTTTCCCTAATATTGAACCAGTCCTTCATTCCTGGAGTAAGTCAGCCTGTTCATAGTGTGTGATCTTGATGATCTATCGCTATAGACTTTATGTTAGGATTTTATTTAAAAGTTTTTCGTTGATATTCATGAAGGAAGTTGGTTTATGTTTTTCTTTCTCTTTTGACTTTACCTTGTGTAGGTACTGACCATATTTGTATTATGGAAGGAATTTTGTAGTAACCTTTCTTTGCTGATTTTTTTTCAAACATCTTATGTAGTATTGAATTTAACTATCCTTTAAGTGTTTGGTAAAATTTGCGTACAAATCCATAAGGTCTTCTTGTTTTTTTTTTTCCCCTTGGGAATTAATTATGGCTTGTCCAATTTATTTTTCTAAGATTCTGTTTTTTGTTCAGTTATTCTGGACGTTGCATTTTTTGGGGAAAAATGCATCCATTTTATTTAGATTGTCAGTTTTGTTGGCCTATGAGTCAGTGAAATAGCTCATGATAATTGCTTTTATTTCTTAATTGTTTGCGAATTCATCTTTTTAATTTTTGGATATTGATAATTTAATTTTCTTTAAAAAATTTTTTTTAATGGCTTACCTATTTTATTGATTAAAAAAAAGTTCCTAGGGTTTATTAATTTTTTTAAGCTTTCAGTTTTATTAATTTCTTTCTTGATTTTCAGGCTTTCTATTTTGTTTTTAAATTGTGCGTTAAAAATTTTTTTTTCTAATTTTTAAAATTTTTACACATCCAGTTTGTTGATCTGCTCTTTCTCACTTTATTGATGAAAACATTTAGAGATGTAAATTTACTCCTAAGTGCTGCTTTTGGCATCCCATGATTTTAGTATGTTGTCTCATTGTTGCCTCTGTGTTTAATGAAATTATTGTCTCTGTGATTTATTCTTTGACCCACGCATTCTTTAGGATTGTTATTTACTTTCCAATTTTAATAGTTGCCTCAAAGGCCCTTTATTGAATGTAATTTTTATTGCATTATTATTGGTAAATGATGTATTTAACCTTTATTTTTATGCATTTGTTTTTGAGGTATTTAAACCTTAATACTTGGTCAGTTTTTGTGAAACGTCCATGCACAGCCAGGAAATAGGTGAACTCCTTTCTCTTCTCAGTCTGCATTCTCCAGAAATCTGTCATATCTAACTAACAATTCTGTTAATCTCCTTAATTTCTTTATTTTTCGTTAGATTGAGCAAATTATAGTCCCACACTATTGTAGTTTTTACTATTTCCTCCTTTAACTTTTCTTTTAAGATTTTAAATGCTATGCCACTTAATGCAGATATGCTTAAAATGGATATTAATTCATTTTCTATGGGACGTTTTATCAAAATACAATGCATATAATTTTGCTTTTGCTTTGTCTGGGGTTATGATTGCTACCCTTGGCTTTTTTACTTGAGCTGAAGCATATTTGATTCTTCCCCAGAATTTTATTTTAATTTGGTATGTATTTTTCTGTTTCATATGTGTTGCTGGTAAACAATATATTGTTGGATTCTGGTTTCTGAGCTGTTCTGCTATCCTCTTTTGTTTTATGGGTGAGTTCATCCCATTCATATTCATAGTTGTGATTGCTAATTGGGTGTATCCTTTTCTTCTATTCTTTTCTATGTTTTTCCTTTACTTTTCTCCCCTTACCCCCCTCTTTAAGAGTCTGTTCAGTTTCTGATCAGATGGCCCCTTTAATCTGTCCTCCCTCTTATCCAGACCCTATTCCTGAAGCCCTTTTTCTCTTTTCCTGTTGAGTAAGATGTATTTTTGTACTCAGCTGTATAAATATATATAGTCTCTCTGCCTTCAATCAGTTCAGATCAGAGTGACGTTCAGGTGTTGCCCACTTCCCTCCAGTACCCTCTTATTGTATAACTTGCTCTTTGTGCACACCATTTATGGGAGATAATTTCCCCCATTTTTCTTCTCTTTTTCCCTTTTCTCTTAATGCATTCATCTTTTCCACTCTTTCCATTCTTTGGAGATCAAACATAACAGGATCACACTCAGGTTCTCTGTCTAATTAGACTCACTTCTGGTAATGTTAAAATTCTGAAGGGCTAAATGTATCATCTCCCTTTATTCTTGACTAGTCTCAGGATTTTTTTACTCATCTAACTTTTTATGTTTCTCTTGTCTCTTGTGTGTGCTCCACTCTGGTCTTTTCATTAGGAATTCTTGGATGTCTTCATATAGTAGGACTCTACTGAATTTTCATAGGAAGGTCATTTTTCATTATAAGCCTAGCTCCTTTGCCTTCTGGGAAGATCATATTCCAAGCTCTCAATTTCTTTTTAGTGGTGGCTGCTAAATCTTGTGTGATTTTCACTATGGCTCTTTGGTTCTTGAATTCTTTTTGGCTTCTTATAGAATTTCCTCTTCTTTCTTGATTTTGGATCTCAGGATTTTGGTTATAATGTTCCTGGGAGTTTTCATTTTCTTTGTTTTTTTCCCTCTGAGAAGTGACTAGTGCATTCTGTTAGTTTCTACTTTGGCCTCTTGTTGTAAGATATCCTGACAGTTTTCTTTTGTGATATCTAGGCCCATTTTTTGGTTCCTGGCTTTCAGGTAGTCCAGTGATTCTTAAAATGAACTTTCTTAGTTCTGTTTTCCAAGTTGTTTTTCCTGTGAGGTATTTCACATTTTCTCCTGTTTTTCAGACTTTGACCTTATTTTATTATTTCTTGCCGTTTCATGGAATAGTTAGTTTCTCTTTGACCAATTCCAATTTTTAAGGAATTATTTCATCAATAAGTTTTCTTTTCATATCTTTTTTCCTTAATTCTTTTCTCTCCCCCCTTTCCTTATTTTTTCCCTCAATGCTGTTCTCATTTGCTTTTTCAAATAATTTTTAGTTCTTTGACTTTTGCTCTCACTCTTCTAGAATATCTTGTTGGACTTTGCTTTTGGGCTTTGCTTGTTGCTGTTTTTGATGCATTCTCTTCTGTGTTTGTCTTGAACTTCCTTGTCACCATAATTCTTAATGGTGGCATTTTTTTCCCCTTGCACATTCTTCCAGCCTACTTCTTGATTTCTGACCTTGTGTTAGTGGTAGTCTCTGTCTGGAGGGGATATTTGGCCAGAACTTTTTGTTTTTGTTTTGTCTTGTTTTGTTTTGTTTTGGTATGTACTGCTACTACTTTTGTGGTTTCGTCTGGGGGCCTGCAAACTTTCAGTGCTCTCTGAGTTGTGTGATCAGTGGATAGGTCTGTTCACTGTCTTTGTGGTTTGAGTTCTGTAAGTTTTTGACCCGGTTTTGGGGCTATCTTTGGTTGGAAGTTTCTATAGATTGACACTGTTAACTTGCTGGGAGGCCCTGCAGGTTTTGAGAGACTGAAATGCTGACTCTCTTTTATTTTCAAACTACTTCCTGGCTATTCTGTTGTAGTATTATATATGCTCAATTGAAGGCTAGAAGTGAGTCACAGCCCTGCTTCTGGGATTAGAGCCCATACAACAATATTTCTGCAACTTGTTCTTTGCTCATTAAACAGCTGAGATCAACACATTTGAGAATTCTCCTTACTCTGGGTCTGTGAGGTGATGGGTAACATCTGCCAGATGTATCCAGAGTTAGTTCAGGGATCCCCTGGGATCTCTTTCTGCTCTGGTGTTTCTTGCTGTGGTGTGCTTTCTCAGCTCTCTGTGTCTTTGGCCACTGAAATTCTCATCCTGCCTCATGTTCTCCTGGTCTCCTTGTGCTACGTCGGGCTAGAAAAATGACTCACTTCTTGGCTTTTCTGATCAGAATTTGGTGTAGTACATTTCCTAGATCTATTGCATCTCATTCTGCTGTTTTGACATTCCCAACTCATTCTTATTTTAATTATGTGATTTAGTTACCCAGGGTTCACAAGTCTTCCTTGTTTTTTGTTCTTTCCCATTTCCATACAACTAGTCTGTCACCATGTTCTGCCTATCCTTCTTCCCGTTCATCCTACAACTAGGGGCAGGTTGATTTTCATAAAATATAGCACTGATGATGCCACTCTTGAATGCACTTAGAAATTTAAAATAACTTCACATGCTAATCTCCTAATATAAAAATTTCATAGTCCAGCACTTGCCATGGTTTGGTTCCAGCCTTCTTTTCAAACCTCAATTCCTATTCCTTCCCGGCACATAGTATCTGCTTTAGCCAGATTATTTCTTGTCTCTTAAATACTTCACATTCATGCATATCTCTACAGTTTTGCATGTGTTGTTTTCACTCCTTGAAATATTCCTTCCTCTGACTACCTAGTCTCTTCTATTGAAATCTAAATGTAATTGTATCCTTAGAGTCTGTCCTGGGCCCTCTTATCTTTTCTTATTTTACTCTTATTTGGTGATTTCATCAGCTTCCATGGATTTAGGGGTGATTTCTATGCAGATCATTATCAGAACTATTTATCCAGGTCTAACCTCCATTTTTTACATATCCATTGCCTAGTGGACATCTTTACTCAGTGTGTCCAAAACTGAACTCATCCCTCCTTACCAAACCCTTCCCTCTAGAATTCTCCACTGCTCTTTGGGGTACTACCATTCCCCTAGTCATCAGGGTGGCCACTTCGGTGTTTTCCTTCATCCTTGTTCTCAGTACCTGTATGCATTCAGTTTACCAAGAATGTTGATGTCTTGTATATGCCACCTTCTCTCCTCTGTTATTGCCACCACCCTGCTCCAGGCCTTTATTATCTATTGCAGTAGACTTTTGGTTTGTCTCCCATTTCAAGTCTCTGCATTCTTGTCTATCCTGCCCTCAAGGTGTCAAACTGATCTTCCTAAAGCATGGCTCTGTTCAGGTCAGCCATTGTATTGAGTCAGCTCTAGTGACTCTAGTTACCTCAAGGATCAAATATTAAATGTCATCTATTTGCATTTTATAGCCCTTCAGAACCTGGCCCCCTCTTACTTTTCCAGTCTTTTTACGCTGTACTCTCTCCTCTACTGACTTTGTGATGCAGTGATACTGTGGTGAGTGAAATCTTAAATAACAGAGGAAGCAAAGGTTCGAGCATATTCATTTATGGAGCAGTGCGTGCCAAGTGCCCAACAAATCAGAACCAGGCCCCTTAGTTTGGCACTGGCCCCCAAATACAGGGGGAGGCAGATTTTTATACATTAAAAGATGACAATTAACAGGATATAAACCAGGATATGAGATTAGGTAATCTGATTCTAATTCTAGGAGAGATTAAGGACTTTCCGAATTTGTAGGGGGATAAGTGAATTTTCAGATCTGAGAGGGGAGAGGGCAAACAGGTATAATTACTGAAATCAGAAAAAGAGGTGTTTTCCCTCTCCCTTCCAAGTGTCTGTATTCAATCAAAGGAACAGGACACAGTAACTGATGGACCAGTACAGAGCCAGTTTTCAGAGAAGACACACGGGTGCTTGAGATGTGTGATTCTGTCTTTGGATCTGATTGGGTTTCTGGTCAGCATGACCTTGGTTCTTAGCTAAGGGTCTCTAAGCACCGTAGAGGTGGTCCAGGGCAAGGTTCAGACGATGCAATGAATGTTTCTGAAGATTCTTCTCACTGTTTTCTCACAAGACAGAAATTGGACTGGAGCCATGATTGAACAAAAAGGGGGCACAGCCAGACCCAGAACTGAGTCACAAGGCGGAGTCAGGGGGCTTTACTAGACTTCCGCAGTCCCCACATTACTTGACCTTCTTGTTTGTTGTACCTCAACCAAGATGCTTCATTTCTAAAATCCTGGTATTTTCACCAGTTCTTCCTGATACCTGCGATTTTCTTCTTTATTTTCTGTTTCCTGGCTTCTCAGGCTTCCTTTAGGTATTACCATAAATCCTACCTTCTGCAAGAAGGCTTTCCTGGCTCCCCCAGGATTATCTTCAGTGTATCCTGTTTCTGTAGTTTGTGGATAGTTATTTGAAAGTTAATGTCTCCCATTAGACTGTGGATTTCTTGAGAGCAGGGACTGTGTTGGTTTTTTTGGGAGGGGATGGGCAAGGGTCTTTATTTCCCTAGTATACTGCACAGTGCCCAAAACTTCATTAGTTCTTATTAAAATGCTTGTTGCTTGCTTGCTATGCTGGCTTCCAGTAACACTCCAGGTCTAACACCACATTCTGAAGAGGCCATTTCTTTCTAGGTTTCCCCCAGCTGATAGTGCCTTTCTTTGTAAGGTTCCTTAAATAATCTATTCAGTTATCTTGAAAGTACCTATTTACAAATGTTATCTCAACCCCTTCCCTATCCCAATTTGATTGCAAGCTTCTTGTGGACAAGGATAGCACTTAGCACAGTGCTGAGCACCTGAAGTCCTCAATAAATGTTTGATAATTGAGATTGAAATCATGCCTATATCCTTGAAATCCTAGCTCAGATGCCATATCCTTAATGAAAAATAATAACTCACATTTATTTAGCTTTTTAAAATTTCCAGAGAACTTTCTCCTAAACACTCCAGTAGTAAGTAAATGTTTACCTCCAAAGTACTTTTATAACATTTTATTGTTTATATCTTGTGATAGAGGAACTGGAGATGCAGGAACATTTTGCTCCAGAATATTTTCAACCTTCCTTTTGTCTATCTGATGCTTTAAAATACGTAATTCCTTTTCTAAGAAAAGATAATTTCAGTTCACATTGAAAATTTTCTTTTTATGAAGAGCAAATACATTTTGCAACTTATTGTCCCAAGGGACAAATGTAGGCTTAAAGGATGAATGGGATCTAGAAGGGCTTGGATTAATAGTGGAGTAAGAGACGTCACAACAGAGGATTATGGGAAGGGGGACATAAAACCTTTTGATGCTGATGTTATCAAATTTGACCTTGACTTTTTTATGAAAGACTTTTCCAAAGACACAAACTAGTTTTATACAGGCTGTTGTATCTCCCCTTATGTGACATTTCTTGTGTTTAGTGGAACATCAGATAACTTCAGGAATGCAGATTCTGCCGCTTCTCTCAAGTTGTCGTCGGATGCCATCACTCAAATAACAGCTGAGGGTTCAGAAAAGACCACATTTTCTTCAGAGATTATTAATTCTCAGGCTCACAACATCCTTAACAAGCCATCTCATTGCCCAACTGGTAAGAAAGCTTGATTTTATTATGTGTGTGCATTTAAATGTGAAGTCTGTTTGTATGCATATATAATTAGTAGACCAGCTGTTATACTTTTGAGTCATCTTAGAGATTTGTGATGACCAGGGCGAGAGAAACTTTTAAGTTTATCTTCTTGTTCTTGTGGCTTTTTAAAGTTGGCAATAAAATCAAGTTTCAAGAATAATAGTATCTATTGTACTTTTTTGAATATTAAGTTTTTTACATTATTAAGAGAATGTGATTTATTCATTCTATTAGTGTTCATCATCCTTCAACATGAGATCACAGATCACTTAATACCAGGATTAGTGATGATCTTGTATTTAAACAGTTTATGAGTCATTTGTATGTTTGGCCTTTAAGTGATTCATTTCACTTCAATTCAGCAAACATTTATTAAGTTCCTGCTTGGTATAGCACTGTGCTAGGGATAGAAAGACGAAAAATTCAAACTTTTTTATCATACAGGAACTTAGATTACTGGGAATACAACTTGTACAGAAATAAATAGGAATTTCAAGAGAGTGCTTATGACTTCTTGCCTATAAGTTATCATTAAAACAATGCTGTAGTCTCCTTTCACACACTGCACCCCTCCATTGCCCTTTGCATCACCAGTAATTCTCCTTCTCTAGAGATTGTACAGC
Source organism: Pseudochirops cupreus (assembly GCA_028627135.1). Lineage (NCBI taxonomy): Eukaryota > Metazoa > Chordata > Mammalia > Diprotodontia > Pseudocheiridae > Pseudochirops > Pseudochirops cupreus. The sequence continues at coordinate 638 of JAQQSU010010020.1, read as the reverse complement.
ATCAGTGGGAGCATGTTGTTTCTGTCGGGGGAGCATCTTGTGAATTGTTGAGAGTCCCAAGCCGCTTTCCAGATGCCATCCTGCTGTTCTTTTTCTCCTTTTCATTAGGTCTTGCTTCCTTGTCTACTAATGAATTCTATGTCAGTGGATTTAGAGTTTCTTGATTGCCTCTACTCAGAGTCATTGTAAATAAGGCAGGAGATTTACCCTGGTGTATACCAGGTGTCTTTACTTGACCCACACCATTGAACATTCTTTTCCGTGACTTGGATTAGTGCATAGATGGCATGCTCATCCAATTGACAAAGTGTGAAGAAGTTGTCATTATTCAAGGAGATCTTGAGAGGCTAGAGCTGTGGGCTAAAGGAAGGAAAATATACATGTAGCAGGGATACCTGTGAAATATATACCAGAGTCCCCAGAAATCAACTTTACAATTTGTCAACTGCAGTTGGCTTGGTTTGGAAGCAGAAGAAAATCTGAAGAAAATCAAGGGGGGCGGAGCCAAGATGGCGGCGTAGAAGCAGCAACATATCCCAGCTCTCACATAGCCACCCCAAAATACCCATAAAATAGGACTCTAAACCAATCCTGGAACTCCAAAACGCACACAAAGATACTTCCCACTAAAGTCAGCT
>JAQQSU010001002.1:0-15946 GCA_028627135.1 Pseudochirops cupreus | reverse complement strand
ACATATCAGTCCAGATATTGCATTTTTTTTCCAGTTATGGATGAAAGGAATGTTTCTTAAAAAGAAAATAAATGTCCCATGGTTGTCATTATGCAGCATCATGTCTTCAATTTTTTTGACGTCATTCTTTAAATTGGCATTGAGTAAACATGTAAATTAAAAATTAGTGGAAAGATACCATAGAAGTCAGCCAGGTACAGTATACATCTACTTAGTAGAAAATAGTTCAGACTTGATATAAGAATTAGGACTCATGTTGGTACCATTTAAAAGCTTGTTTATTCATCTTTGCACTTTTCAGTCCTTAACCAATATTAATAACAAATCTCAATGCCACTGTGAACTAGTGGAGTTGGAAGTATGCTACACTTATATTACCAATTGAGAGACAGCACATAAAGAGACATGGAGAATACTTTTTTTAAAATTCTAGTTTAAATGTTCTAGTGGGTTCAAATGTATAATGGATATGAAGAAAATTATGAAAGCAAAATAAATCTAATATGATCATTGCATTAGCATAATGATCACCAGAGCAGTCTTTTTAAATGGAGCTTTTATTTTATTTTACTTTTCTTAAATTAATAAACATTTACCCCCCCCCCCCCATTGGGGGAAAGTAAAACAAACAAACAAAAAAACCAAGAAAAATGTTTATAAAACTATGGATAGTAAAGAAAAAAAATACTGTCTCGATCATACTAAAAAAATGTATGCCTCATTTTTTGTTCATATTTAGTCTTTCTCTACTATCTCAGGAGTTGTGCTATATGCTTCATCAAAGAGTCTATGGAATTAGGGCTTTTCATTAAATTTATTAGACTTCTTAAGTCTTCCAAAATTATTTTTCTTTATTATATTGCTGCTATTGTATAAATAAGAGGTGTCTAACACAGTCTCCAATTTAAATGTTATGGTAAAATATTTAACAAAATAAATAAAACTGTAATAGAATATAGAAAAAAGTTAGTATGTGATTTTGTAGGTCAATTTACAGCCTGCAAAAGTCCTTATCTATGGTTTACTAAACTCTGTTTATATTTCATTTTGATATTACTGATACAGATTGTTATGTTGGTTCTACTCAATTAACTGCATTGAATTCATGTAAGTCTTCCCAGTTTTCTCTGAAATTGTTCCTTTCATCATTTTTATGACACCATGTTATTTATTCCATTACATTCATATGACATAATTTGTTCAGCTGTTTCCAAATCAATGTGGTACCCTAGTGGTTCCAGGTCTTTGCTTTAGTAGAAGCCTCTTCCAACAGGGGAAAAGTGAAATTGAGATAAAATAACACACACACACACACACACACACACACACACACACACACACACGAAAAAAGAAAACTAGTACTCTGACAAGATAGGGACAAAGGAGAGTCCAGAAATGAGAAGGATGCTGTCTGTCAGAAATTATATAAAAGTGATTCTCAAATTGGATGGTAAGTTTAAATAAGTGACTTCTAAACTCCCTTCCAAGTCCACAAGTCTATGTGATTGAGAGATGTCAAGTTCACAATGAGTGCTCAATAAATGCTTATTGCCTGACTACATGACAAATTGACAGAGTACTAGTTGTGCCCTCTTGACAAAATGGGGAAATACATAAATATCCTGGTGCCATCCTCCCAATATTATTCTCTTTTATAAAATTTTCCAAAAGATTTGAGATCAGAATATCTTCTTGCACCTAACTATTCATTTAGTAGGTACAGCGATAGAAAAATTGTATGTATGTGAAAAGAATTAAAAATTATATGAAGACCTTATAATCAAAAGTGAGAATGTAGCCCTGAGAAATACAAATAAGATATAAGTAATAATGATTGCATATTCACACATAATATGGGTATGTACATCTGTGTAAGGTTATAAACAGAAGTAACTCACATTTATTTAGTGATTTTCAGATCTACAAAATGCTTTTCCCCCCAACACCCTGATATATCATTAATTATAATTCTCATTTCATAGATGAGTAGCTAAGTCTCAGAGCAAAAGTGACTTACTCAGGTTACACAGATAGTATTTACTATTGATGGAGTTTGAGACTATGGCCAAACTGAAAGCTCTTTATAACATATCAGTCTGCTTCTCTATGTGAATTCTACAATTCTTCAAAAACTCCGGAATTTTACCAGTGTGAATACTCTGTCTGCTGAGGCAAACAATAACCTCTCCAAAGTGTAGTATTAATTCTAGATGTAAACCTCAGAGATGAAACAGTCCAACCCCATTATTCTAATCTTGAGGAATCAGGGGTCCAAGAAGTTTACTTGACTTGTTCAAAGTTATGCAGGCAGTGATGCCAATAGACAATTGTAATGAGTTGCTATGGTGTGTGTGTGTGTGCACACACACACATACAATATCATTCTATTTTCCTAAGTTCAGTGCATGTCAGGTCATGGACAAGTCTCTAGGGAAAGGAATAAACTAGTTCCTGCTATTCATCAGGCACTGAACTAGGCTCTGGGTATAGGAAACAAAAGCCAGACTTAGAAATCTCTTCTCTCCAGTAGTTTATATTCTGGCAGGGCAAGTAATATATGCATATTTACATGTAATACACAAATATACATGGTAACTTGAGGGTGGGGGATCCCTAGAAACTGGAGGGATCAGCAAGGGCCTCTTTTAGGAAGTAACACTGGAGGTGAGCTCTGGAGGCATTAGTGATTCTAGGCAAAGATATAAAATGCAGAAATATAAAAAAAAACATACTTAAATTTCAATGAGGTAGAACTAGAAGAATGAGCTAATACAATGAGGATGAAGATTAAAAAAACAATTCAATTGGATATGTGTGTGATCTGTAAATAACTAGAAGTATAATAGACATAAACAAAAAAATAAGTTACATAAGCACAAGATGTAGAAGACTTGAATTAACATAGCTCAATAGTGATTAGATTACAACTAGAACATTGGATTGATTATAGGTACCACTTTTTAAAGATGCATCCAGAGGACATAAGAACTTCCTAGACAAGTATAGCTTGTAAATGAGAAGATATGTGGCAAGTAGGAGGTCAAAGCATGAGAAGTTTTCATTTAGCAGCTGAAGGATGCCCTCTGTAGGAGAGAGCAGAATTATTTTACCCAGACTTGAAGGCAAAATTGGTACCAGTACTTGGCAGTTACATGAAGATAGATTTCAGTTAGATATGTTAAACAAATTTCTAACAATTAAAGTTATTACATATACACCCAGTGACAGAGTCTTTTATATGAGTGAAAGCCCAAGTATGTTTGGAAAGAATAATCAAGGGTAGATATAAAATGTTAAAGGTTTCTCAGTCATATGCAGCAATATTAGAAGATTTTCTGAAGTCATAAATGGATTTTCATCTCCATCAGAAAAGTTCTACCTCTGAAATCACAGATCCTTGAAATAAGATATGATCTAAGGATCAAATGCAATGTGGAATAGAATTCCTTGCCAGTGGAAGTGTTGAGGAAAGGAGCAAATGATTCTCTTCTAGGGGTGGTATGATGGAATGAACACTGGAGTTGGAAACAAAAGACATGGTACCAAATCTTGGCTATGCCACTTAGCAACTCTATGAATTTGGGTAAATATTTTATATTAACTGGTTAATCAAGGGTATAATTAGTGCATCAGTGACTTGCCTTCCATGAATACCTCTTTCTATTACTGTTACAAAAGTTAAAAGAAAATCAACTATCTATAGCTAGCATATTGAGAAGTTGTTCACTGATATGTCTATGAGTAGACTAACACTAAAAGACAATGGTCCTTTTTCTCTCAGATTGATACTTGATTAACACACATCTAAACATCACTGCTTCAAATAGAAATCATTACAGTTGTAGCACATACACTACAGAAGACATTCTAACTTTAATGAATGAACTAGTGTCTGCTGAGCAAACCTATGAGCTCAGCACTTTATTAGGCCTTGTAAAAATAATGAAGTTTTGACATTATCACCACCCTCACAGAATTTATAAGCCAGCTATGGATGCAAGACCTGATATAATGAATGAATGAATGAATGATATAAAACAGTATGTAATTATGTGCTAAATTTGGTGGGATGTACATTCTGTGCTCTGACATCTCAGGGAAGAAGCAGATCAATGAAAATTGAAAGAGTAGAAAGAAAATCAGTTAAAGAGGTGGGAATTAGGTTGGAAATAATGAAAACAGAAAATGGATCCCTAGAGCAAAGAAAAAAGGGCTTTTCACATGTATCAGTGATATGAATGAAGGAGTTTATGTTAGCTCTATCAGTAATAAAAATAATTATTATTTCTAGCACTTATATAGCGCTTTAACTTTTACAAAGCACTTTACAAGAATTCTCTCATTTGATCCTTACAACAAAACTGGAAGGTATGTGCTATTATTATCACTACCATTTTACAGTTGAGGAAACTGAGAAAGAGATTAAGTGACTTGTTTGGGGTCACATAGCTAGCTAGTGTTTGAGGGTAAATTTTAATTCAAATTTTCCTGACTATAGACCCAATTCTCTATCTACTGTGCCACCTTGTTGTCTCTAATGGAGTTGTGTTTTGTAAACTATGCACGTGGACATTCTTCAGGTTGAATTTTCTGAATATGAAATTATAGGAATTGTGTTTGTTTGTTGGTGAAAGGAAACTAATGTCAGATGCCTTCTTATCTGAATAATGCTATGGGTAAGGCCTCTATGTGCTATAGATAGAGGGATCACCTACATTGATGAAATTACAGTAGAGTGACTAGCAAATAAAAGGTATTTAATAAATATTTGTTAAGAAACTGGCATAATGAATTGATACATGTATATGCTTCACTCACCTTATATACTATCATCTCCATGAGGAAACTGTTATAGTTTCTTATTTTCACATAGTACCTAGTGCATTTTTTGACTTGTGATTTTCTTTTTATAGAGAACTCCTAATGAGAAAATTCAATCAGTACAGATTGGCAGTTACTCAAAGCTTAAGTCACTGAGAAGTAATGAACTTTCTAGGGGTCACACAATCCAAATCAAGACTTGATCTGAAGTCTTAAAGCCTGTTAAGCCAGCTGCCTACTCACTGTTCCACATTATTAATCTGTAGGTCTAACATATACATAGAAGGTAACTAATAGATATTTGTAGATTTTGATTAAATGAAGAGGTTGGTGGGGATTAATAATACTGTTTTATGAAACATTGAAACTTTTTCAAGATATATTACCTTATTTCCTCCTCAAAACATGCATTATATGTTCACAGGGCAGTATTGGAAGATCAGTCAGATTGGGGTAGGAAACAGATATATAAAGTATGTCTGGATAAAGGACAGGCTAAAAAACTGAATAGAGGAGTTTAAATATATTAGGCAATAGCGAGCTGTGGAAGGTTTTTGGGCAAAGAAAAATAGTTTTAATGAAATTTTACTGCTACCAGAGTAGCAGTACTCGGTATTGACTAAGAGAAGAAGGAGACTAGAGTCAGAGTAAATGGTGACTCTAGAGCAGGTGTGTAGTAATTATGACAGAGAGAAAGGGATAAATAGGAGAGAAATTTTTGCCCTGTATAGTATAGGAATAATTCAGTTTTGATCAGAGAAAATTCTAGGATTTGCTTATTAAAACAAAGGGTAGGTATCTTCAAAGTCAGGGCTTCTTAAACTTTTTTCCACTCGCAACACCTTTTCGCATTATGGCAGGATTTGTTGGCACTGTGTGGCATGATGGCATGCACAGTGTAAAGTGCATGTACTTTTTGTGTAGAACTAAAGCTGCAGTGAAGTCATGTGATGCAACACTGGCAAGCCATGCCAGAAACACCTTGGATTCATTATGCTTTTGATTTTTAATTCATTTTTGGCCATTGTGCATTCAGAAACTTTTTACTGCTGCAAAAATTTTGTAACTCCCATATGAGGTCACAACCCACAGATTAAGAAGCATTGTAAACGGCCAGTAATAGGGGGTCCTTGAGAGGATATATGGACTCTGGAATTGCTCATTGAGGCACAAATGTTATAACTGCTTAGTTTATGTGGAGAAGTCAAGTTAAGAATGTTGGAATTTGGTTGATTATAACCAAATATAAGTTTAAAAGGATATAGGACATGGAAGTCATATAGTCTAACTTTCTCATTTTACTGATGAGGAAGCTGAAGCCCAAAGAAGTGACTTAACCTAAGATTACACCAATAGATACATAGAGACTTAGATGGATAGAAGGAATATGTATTAAGCACATACTGTAAAGTAGGGATGCAAATATTGGGGATACAATATGAATACAAACAAATAAGACAAGTCCTGCTCTGAAGGAGCTTACATCCTAACATCCTAATGTTTTTGTTTAGTTTTTTTTTTTCAGTCTTGTCCAATTCCTTGTGACTTCATTTGGGATTTTCTTGGCAATGATATTGGATTGGTTTGTCATTTCCTTCTCTAGTTCATTTTATAGATGAGGAAACTGAGGCAAACAGGGTTAAATGATTTAGCTAGTAATATAATAAATAAATATATATAAATATAATAAATAAAATAATATAGCTAGTAAGTTTCGGAGGTTGGATTTTAACTCCAGGCCCAGCATCCTATCCACTACGCTACCTAGCTGTCCTACACCTAAAGGGAAAGGATAAAATATAAAGGGGTATTATTTAGCAAGTCATACTAAGTATCAGTGACAGTATTCACAACCCTGGTTTTCTGACTCCAGCTCAATGCCTCTGCCATTGTACTGCAAGGTGATCAAAGACTGAGCTGACATCAAAGTATAAGTGGATTGGGTACTCAAAAATGTGGGACCTGCATGGAGACACTTCAGTTAGTCAATAAATCAACATGGATTTAGCAAGTAAGTACCTGTGCTTATTGCACACTATGCAAGGTGCTAGGTATAAAAGATGGAGGTGAATATCCCTGCCCCCAAGGAATTTACACTTTAATGGTAGACATAACTTGTGTACATGAAGCTATAGATGAAACACAGAAAAACAATAGATGAGCTGTGGAGGGAGAGTAATCGAGAAAAACTTCATATGGAAGATGGTGTTTGAGCTAAAAGTTGAATGAAATTAGACATGGCAAGAGGCTGAGGTGAGAGGGGAATTCATTCTATGAATGGGAAATGGCTAGTGCAAAAGCACAGAGGTAGGAAACAGAGCACTGCATATATGGAATTGTAAGAAGGCCAGATTGACAAGAATGAATAAAGGAAGTTAATATAGGAGGCTAAAACTATGCATAGGGATCATGTTGGGAAGGCCTTTCAGTGACAAATGAAGTTTATACTCAATCCTGAATATTATTGGAGTCACTTAAGTTTAATGAGTGATATGAGATGGTCAGACTCACAATTTACTAAAATCAAATTACTAAAAATTATAGATTTGTCGAATATGGATTGGAATGGGAAAAGACTTGACAAGGGGAGAACCATTAGACCAGAGGTTCTTAACCTGGTATCATGAGTTTTTTAAAGTATTTTAATAACTGTACTTCAATATAGTTGGGGCATTTTGTAATTCTATGAATTTTTATGCATTTTAAAGCATTATTCTGAGAAGAAGTCCATATATTTAACCAGACTACCAGAGTGACCCATAACACAAAAAAGGTTAAGAACTTCTGAATTCAGAGACTTTTGCAATAGATCAAGAGAGATGTGATGAGTGAATTAGAGCATTGACTTTGTGGATGGAAAGAAGGGGTCAGAGGCAAGTGATTTTTTTAGAAGTTGAAATAATAAGATTTAACAGTTGGTTGGTAAAGGAAGAAGAGGGAGCAGATAAGTAAGTCTGAAGGAGAGTCAGTAATCAATGATGACACTGAGGTTGTGGACCTGGATGACAGGAAAGATGGTGATGTCCTGAATAGTAATAGACAAGTTTGGGAGAGAGATAAATTTTAAGCAAAGTAATTAATTCTCCTTTATGTATATTGAGTTTAAGATGCTTATGGAGCATCCAATTCAAAACTGTTTGGGGATATGGGGTTATGGGACTGGGAGACACAGAGAGAAGCTACATAGAGTTGACAAGAGAGTAGAGATAATATTTAAACCCGTGAGAGCTGATGAACTTACCAAGGAAAATAGAGTGAAGTATGCAATTTGGATAAGTTTCATATATTTACAGATAGAGAAAAATCTCAAATATCATTTAGTTGAAGCTTTACTTTAAAGATCAGGAAAGCAAGGCAAGAGAAATGAAATGTCATGCACAAGGTCCTCTTACTCCAAATCCAATGCTCTTTCATACTGCACCCTGAAGGAAAGTCATACCTAAGAAATGAAGTTAAGTAATAGAAATAACAACTGATAAATAGATAAAAACTGATCAGGGTAAAAAAAAAACACTTTAGGGCTGGCAAAGCAGGTACCAAACTAAGATCTAGTGACTATTTTATGAGTGATAGATGTCCTTCCCAAGGATTATTTCAATGAAAACTAAATAAATAAATGCCATTTTTTAAAAAGACTTGCATCATAAATCTTAGTAATAATTGCTATAAATGTTAAATAGCATTTTAGTAACTGTGGAATTTGAGTCTAATTTTAGAGCTATTATTTGGCCTTTTATTTGTGATGCTAGAATTTTGTTTGGATCTTTGCAACAACTGACTTAGTCTGATTAAACATAATATTATCAATCTACGTCCGTTTGTTCAATGTTTGGTTTCAGAATTTTCAGGATTCCAATGGATGCCAGCTTATAGAAGGGGCTTAAACTTTAAGATTTGGTAAATGTTAGGGATCATGGATTTAAAACAAGAAGGGGAAGAGAGGCTGTATAATCCATTCCATGCCCTGTAGACAAGGAAACTGAGGCACAGAATGGTTAAGAGATTATCATGTTGACACAGTTAGTATGTATCAGACACTGGATACCTAGCTCCAGGTCTAGGACTCTATGAAGATTTCCACAACGTCTTTACAGTGAAAGCCTTGTACCATATAAAATATGGCGCTACAATTTTGGGTGTTCAGGGAGCTTTGGAGACATTAAGACTGGCATGAAATACACTAAGTCAAAAGGGCCCTCACTGCCATGTTTATTTCTTAGGGAACAGGTATAATGATTGGGCATTGGTTTAGGCTTGTGATATCATTGTTCCATTTGAATGTGTTTCAGCAAAGTGATTTTCATCCTGTACACCATGGTCTCTAGGGTGCGTAGTTTGGGAATTGCAGAAATATAATGAAGCATTTATAGATGCATATTTCATTCCTTTAAGCAGAATTCCAATCTCTAAAAGCTGCAGTTATGTCACTGAAGGAATTAGTTTAATTTATACCTTCTGCACACTGATTAAACAATATGCCTTGCTTGTATAAACTGTGTATTGAATACATATAAATGCTGCTGGGATTCATAAACTACGAATTCACTTTAGAGAATTAATTAAGTCACAATAGTTTTGCATCATTGAGTATTTTCTCAATCAATGGTTACTAATAATACAACCACTATCATATGGGAATCTGTAAAACATGTTGAAATTAAAAGGCAAAATTGAAAAGCTTGGAAACCATTAGTCTAGCAGATAAATCAGGTTCTTGGTTTAATGATATATTGGATAGTAAAAGTCTTCATTAACTAGAGGGTAGAAATGTGGGCAGCTGGCTTCCAGAAATACTTACGGAGCTTACTTACAGTTATTTCATCCTACAAAATACTGACATTTTCTACTAGGGCTAGGAGTCCAGGAGGGTCGATACTTTTAATGAGATTTGTATTATCAATAGCAATGACAGTATGTGGCATATAGAAGGAGCTTAATAAATAGTTAGTGACTAGTTGATTGGTTTTACTCAAGACTTATCTAGAAATCTGTTTATTGCCATTAATGTGTTTGCTTGTCAATGCCTGGTTGGAAGTCATGTAGGGGTTGGGACATATCTAATACAGGATCTGTTATTTGTGTACAAGGAGGCAAGCCATATGGAAGAGTGAATTTAATTAGCATAAATGAAATTGCATAGGAAGACATAGGAGATACATAGAAAATCTCATTAATTAATTCAAATAATTAAATTAAATCGGTCTCATTAATATGGAAAAGCTAATGAAAGCTTTTATTCGATATGAAATTGTCATGGTTAAAATTTATGCTAATTGAATAAAATGTTGAAAATTTCATTCATTTAATTTTTTGAAAATATGCATAGTTAATGAGATTTCCTATGTGTCCGGACTTCAGGGACACCCTGTATACTATTTTAGAGATGAGAAGTAAAACCCAATCATCTAAACTAGCACCTGAGCTAACATGCTCATGGAAATACTTAGTCCTTTCTCTTTCAGGGTTTTATTTCCAAGGGTGTTGAAACTGCTAGTGATTTGATTCACTGTGGATCAAATGAGACAAATTCTAAAGCAATTTGTTAATCTCATGTAATTATATAAATGCTAGGCATTGTTGCTGCTGGTGTTGTTAATCATCATTAGGAAGGGCAGAATGGGAAGGGAAAGAGAATAAGCACTTACATAGCGCCTAGTGGTTCTCAGCCTTCCTGATGCTGCCACCCTTTAATACTCATATGTGGGCATATCTGCATGTGGGCGGACCCGCCTGGAGACAAATAGAGGAGCAGTGTCCTAAGACCATCAGATATATGTGTTTTCCTATGGTCTTATGTGACCCCTGTGAAAGGGGCGTTTGACCCCCAAAGAGGTCACGACCCACAGGTTGAAAACTGCATGTAGCAGGGACTGTGCTGAAGGATTTTTGCAAGTCCCTTAGTTATAGCAGGTACTGTCTTTGCCAATCCACTTTGCAACTACTTTACAACTTGATAGATTGCTTTCCAAAAGTAAAGCAAGTCTAAAACCTCTTCTTCAAGAACAGCACTTTAAATATTTGGTGATAGCAATCATGTTCCCAATAAATCTTTGTTTCCTCAGGCTCAACAACATTGGTGAAAGAGGAGCCAGTGTTCAAGAGGGGGAGTCTGCAAAGAAAGACAAAAGGCAGCTAGTTGTTAGTGAACCACGATGGGCAAATAGAGAAGGAATAAAACAGGTTCTTTCAGCATTCAGTGATAAAGATAGTACGATGGCAGCAGCCACAGCACTGCCATCATGTACTATGCAAAGAAGGCCTTAAAAAAAAAGGCCCTAAAAAAAAACCTCACAGTTAAAGGCATGTCTCCGTCCACCCCTCGGGAAGATGCAAATATGACCCTGTTAAGTAAAGGGCACAGGGAAATTGAGTGATCTTTGGTGGAAACAAACATGCTTCATGTTAACCAGCTTTGCTGAATATCTCTGCCCCTCTACTTTTCAGCCCTGGTAGAAGGCAAGCAGCTATGGTAAATGTGTCACATATTTTTCCCCTTAAAGTCAAGAAAACTTTCAGAAGCTGGCATTTTCCCTCAGGGATTAACCCAAGAGCCTTCACTCTGCTCTCCCTCTCCACGTTGGTGTTGACTCTTTATTATTTCATAATAGGGGGAAAATGTATTCAGGACTTATGAATTGAATGGGAGGTGAGACTGGATGACCTTTAACTTTGCCTCTAAGTCTGTGAGTCTATGTTGCCATGAAACTAAAGCAGCAGGAGAGGAAAGTGAAAATGAGTGCCTGGAAGTTTAGAGAAGTATGGGATCAAAGAGACAGGTGAATGAGGTTATTCTGAGAGGAGGGAATGTCTAGCTAACTCTCTGCTGAGGCAGGCTGATGGGAGGGAAAGTTGAGAAGAAGGGGCTGAATAATGATTTTCAAACTTTTTTTACTTACAACTCAGTATTCTTTGCTCATTAGTATCAGATTCAAATATTCAGGTCCAGAAAAGAAAATTCAGTTTTATATGAACATGACACCAGGTTTTTTTCCCCTTATTTTCCTAAAAAAGATTTTTTTTCCTTTTTCCTATGTCCCTCTGAAGGAGATTTCATTCACTACAAAGGAAAAGCACTGAATTCTTAACTTGGCAACAAAGAAGGGTTCCCAGGCAGTCCAGACATTCTGACCCATTTTCCATGCCTTGGGATTCCTCTGCCTTTCTTTTCCTTTCCTCCACCCTCTTGCCTCCTTTCTTTACTTCCCCAAGGCTCCCAGTGGAGAAGATTAGCTTTGTTCCTGTAGAAGTAGAGATGTTATTTTGTCATTTTCCCTTGCCGACCTGGGAAAACCTGGAAGACAATGGCTGATTGAGCAGGGAGCTGTAGAAAAGAATGTCTCAGGGTATGTGGAAGAATTTCCTAGTACATCTAAGAATCTGGTGCATGTGGGAATAGAGGATAAAGCTTGATGGAATAATGACAAGGGTAAATACCTTGTTATCAAGGGCTTAAATGTTCCTTCTCTTGAAGAAACCTCTGTGTAAATGGTATGAGTACCATAAGAAAGCCTCATAGATTAAACCAGAGGTTATGTACACTACTTAGGGACTAACCTATCTAACCATTAAGAAGACCTTCAGTACATTTACTTGTTTAATTAAATCTAAATGTGAGAGTATTTTAAAGAGAGTAATATGATGGAAAACAGCTACCCATAGATATTAAACAGTAAATCTTTCAAGAAAAAAAAAAGTGGTTTGAAAGTACATTATGCACAAAACATTCTACTTCCAGAAAATAAGGCTGGTGACATTTAATCTCTTGATATTTATACTAAGAAGACTTCAGAGACATTTTTTTCTCACAAGATCAGATACTGAATATTCTTAAAGAAGGACAACTTTTGAGGCAACAAATGGAAAATTATGACCCTAGAGGTAGAATTAAAAATTTGAACATGACATAAAAATTTTTATTCTTTTCCAAGGGTTTTAGTTTCTTTCAACAATTAACATTCACCTAATTCAGCATTACATGCCCAGCAGCTGTGTGCCACCAGGAAAGTGCTTAGTAACCAAGATGAATCTGTTAAGACTGACTGCAATGGTGTGTCAATTTAACTCCTGTCTTTGGGGAAACAACCAAAGTTACTGTCATCTTTTCAACAACAGAGACCAGAAAGATTGATTCTACTCAGATAAATTCCCCAGAGTATTGCTCAGCCCTGAAGATAATTTAAAACCATCTCAAGGAACTCCTGGGCATTTTGGCTCTACTAGGGATCTGTTCCTGCCACTGCCTCTGGCAATTCTCTAGGGCGAGTAGGCTAGGAGAGGGCAGAAGGCTGGTCCTCCAGGGACCAGGCAGCTGTCCTTGAAAAATGAATGCAAAAGTGATAGAACAAATAATATAATATCTATGTTGCAGATTCAATCATTAACTGTGTAATCATATAAGTGTGCATTTATTTATTCATTCAATCACCCATTAAGTGCTTATTATATGCCCCATACTATGGCAGAAAGTAAGGATTCAAAGACAAAAATACAAAATGCCTGCCCTTAAAGAACTTATATGTGCCCATATGAGTGAATATAAATATATACTAAGTACATACAAAGCAATTTCAGCCACAAGTTACTAATAAATGAGTCTTCCTGTAGGTAGTAATACTTGAGATGAAGGGTTCCTGTGCAAAGGAAAGGAGAGAATAGAGAGTACATTGTATAGTATCAAAGTCCACCTGGAAAATAGAAGGTGTTGGGATAGTTTTTGAAATAAGTTTGGCAGCCAGATAAATAGAGCCAGATTACGAAGGGTTTTAAATATAAAATAAAGGATTAAAAAATATTCCACAGAGGATAGGAAGCCAATAAAGTTTCTTAAGCAGGAGAGTGACACATTCATACCTAGCCATCTATATTATCAGTGTGGCATTTCTCACTAAAATAAAATATGCTTTGGAATTGTACTGGTTGATCCATTTAAGTAACTTTCAAAGATCCCTGGCCCCTTATATTGGTGGAAGAGAGCAAGGCATAAAAACAGTGTATTATCCAATGGCCAGAAGTCCTACTTTGGGGACAGCTCAGTGATGCAGTGAATAGAGCACTGGACCTGGAGACAGGAGGACCTGAGTTCATAATCAGTCTCAGACACTTGACACTAGTTATATGACCTTGGGCAAGTCACTTAACCCCAATTGCCTTGCCTTCCCCCCTCCAAAAGAAAAGTCTTACTTTCAAAAAAAAGTCCTACTTTTAAATATTAGTTCTGATATAGACCAGATATAGGACCTGGACTAAGTTACTTTACCTCTATAAGGCTTAGATTCCTTATCAATAAAATAGAAATAATGATATTTGCATTACTTCATAAGAGGACTGTTTTAATAAGTATATCTTTTAAACTTTACAGCATTTTATCAATGTGAGTTATTACAGTTGACACCTCCTCCATAAAGAACTCTTCATTGAGAACACAGCAGAGCTATGCAAATCTTGGCCACAAGATGTGTGAAAACCATTATGTTTCTTCACTGATTTCAGAGAACTTTGGTAGAGTTTACAAGCTGTTTTGTGTGCTGAATTAATAAATTTATATTACAAAATTTATATTTCAAGACTACCCATTAAGATCCTCAAATAGTTGAGCAGACCACCAACATATGATTTACAGAAATTTCATTCTCTCGTAAGACAAAGTCATCTAAGGCTATGAAAATTAATCATTCAGAGGTAGATTATGAAACATAATAATGGATTCTTATCCTGCTTATTTTAATTTCACTTATTTTCAGCTTGAAATCAAGAAAATATCTGAACTTTTTTTCCATTACTTTTCAGAAAATTAGTTAGGGAAATTGGTTGCATATTTTAATAAACAGTGCTGCCATTTTCTCCCTTTTACATAAATTCAGAAGGTTAAAGAACCCATTTGTTTTTGTCCTATTGAAATTTGAAGAAAAAATAAATAAAATTATTAAAATGCATACCTGATTTCCAAACTATTGCATAATGAATGCCAAAATAAGGAGGTAACTCTTCACATAAAGAAGCTAATCATGGCTAATTGTTTTCCTATTCATTTTGATGATAATAGTCATTATAAACTCATTTGGTATATGTAGATGTAATATGCAATTACTGTAAGACTCAGCTTTCCAAAACTCAAGCAAGAACACTGAGATAGTATTGAGCACTGTTTATTGGTAGAGCTGCCAAACCATTTTATTTCCAAATAAAAAAGAAATCTATAGTCATAGTTCAATCCTGCTTATATGCATATATTTTCTTTTTATGCATGCTGATATGATGACAAAGGTCTAAATCAACCTATTTAAAGTTGCAAAAGCAGTGGATGCTTGTCACCATTGTCTACAAATCTTTGAATTAAATGGATAAGCAATAAAAATCATTTTATTTTGAATCTCATTCCTTCAGAAAGATGGACCAATTGACCAAGGCCAAATGCACAGAACTTAAGTTCCATAAAATTGATTTTTCCTTTGAAATTTGGATTAATGATATTGTTATGAACAGAGGAAGGTAGGGAGAACTATGGGTAATGTACAAAGGCAACAGGAGATGTCAGGGAAAGCCTGAACTGACTGCACTGGAACCCCCTTCATCTTTTGGATTAGGTTATCTCCCATGGAGGTAGGTGTACAGGCTTAGTCTTTATAGGGAAGTACATTTGCTCTAGCCCCTTGTGAAAAGGTATAGGTCACCAGAGTCTCCTAGTGTGTCCCTGTTACTGGAGGCTATGCTGATGAGAACTGGCAACAGAAACAATTTAAGAGTGATCATTTTATGTATTACAGAGACAGATTTTGCCCTTCTGAGGAGGCCTCTCAGGTATGCTCCTGTTGTACAACCTAAAGTAAGATGTGAAGGTAACTTTTTTGACCTCTATAGATTTAGGCATGGAGAAAAGTTTAATTGTTTTTCTATTTTTCCTTGATACTCTTGAAAAATCTATGACTGTCTATGGCCTTTGAAAAACTATGGAAGAATCAACAGTATTCAAATTTTATCAAGAAGGAATAGTAAGCTAAAACCATAGCTAAGAATTTTGGTACCTGAGCTCAGCAAGCAGCAATAAACAACTGTCATAATTCATGATGTGAAAATAATACCAAAATAATTTAAATAAATGCATGTAATCAGTTGGATAGGCCTCCAG
>JAQQSU010010019.1:0-12536 GCA_028627135.1 Pseudochirops cupreus | reverse complement strand
TCTTCAGCTCATCTCTAGCTTTAAGGCATTCTTCATGTTTATTGGAGGCCCCTGGTGGGGGAACTCTGGCTGTGCTCTCCTCCTCCCTCTCTCTCCCATGATCTTTCTTTTCCCCAAAGAAGGAATCTAGGGTTTGGGAGCTGTTCTTACTTTGCTTCTTATGCTTATTCTTACTCATGGTTGGTCAGTCTGTGATTTTTTTTTTTAAATCTCTGTGGGGCTCTGCTTCCAGAAGGGAAAGCTCTGTTCCAAATTGCTGGGATCCTCCCAGCTGCTGGCTGCCATAGCTCTCAGGAAGGTGCTGGGTCCCTTTCCTACTTACTTCCGGCTCACTGGATAATGAAGACTTACAGGACTGGAGCCCAAGACCATGATCCAGATCCAGGCCACTCAACGTGAGAGCTCTTGGCCTCTGAACGATCGCTTAGTCCCCCTGCTGTCTGCAGGCCAAGGGCGCAGAAGCTGCAATGTGGAGGTGGGTGCAGAACCTCTGCCTTTTGCTTTCCCACCCTGGAGGCGTTTCGGTCGGACCACTTTACTCCCAAGACCTCGCAACCCTCACTGACCTAGTTCTGAACACTGCTCGCAGCTGCCGCTAATCCGCTCACCTCGGCTCCTCATGTCCAGCCGCCTCCGGGGCTTCAGGCCAGGCTGGTTTTGGTTCACAGTGCTGATATGGTTCCTTGTAGCCGAGCTTACTTTAGTGGAAAGTATATTTGTGTGCGTTTTGGAGTTCTAGGATTGGTTTAGAGTCATATTTTATGGGTATTTTGGGGTGGCTATGTGAGAGCTGCGATATGTTGCTGCTGCTACCCTGCCATCTTGGCTCCACCCCTTCTATTTTTTACTTTTAGATAAAATTTATTTGTATTTAAAATGTTTTTTAAAATGCTTAGCTCAGCAAAGGGGAGGATTCAAAAAAACAGGAAGAAGGCAAGATTTGGCCCTCAAGATCTACTCTACTGACTCCTGGCACAGAACCTTATGAGACTCTAGCAATGCCTTCAAAACTTCCAGGGAAAGTCCCTCTGAATGCAGCAGGGAGACCAGTGGACTGACAGCATTAAACATCACAAACATTAAGGTGTTGCTCATAGTATCAAGTTTACTGTGCTGGCCAAGTGACCCAAATGTTCAATTGGATTTGTTTCCCTAGAACAGCTACAGTGTGTGCTTATGAGAAAGCTTTTCAAAGGCATTGTGAAAGCAAGCATTATGCTATTGAATGAAGATAAGAACTTGTGAAGTATCACAGGAGAGTTCAAAAGGATCTTCAATAGAAAAAATGAACTACAGATTGGATCGTGACTCACTTATTCCTCTTGGGGAAAAGGAAAGAAATTCCATACTTCCCATGTCCCTGCAAAAATGGCAGATTATAGGTACAGAATAAGTCACAGGCTTTTAAGACATGACCGGGATAGCTAGGCGGTGCAGTGGATAGAGTACTGGTACAGGAGGCAGGAGGACTTGAGTTCAAATCCAGCCTTGGACACTTGGCACTTACTAGCTGTGTGACCCTGAGCAAGTCACTTAACCCCTATTGTCTTGGCAAAAACAACAACAACAATGACAAAAGAGTTGTATTGCTTTTTTTAAATGAACATCTTTGTCATGCACATTTGACAATGTAATATTTAAGAAAAAAAGAGTTGCAAAATCTTGTGCTGCTGTGTAAGTGTTTATTGTGTTTAATTGCCAAAAATACATTTATATTAATCAGTAGTGTCAAATTCAAACAGAAATAAGGCCCACTACATCATACATAAGGATCTCTGTGAGCTCATATTGACTTAGAAAACCAAATATTAATATTATTTAAGTTTTTTAAAATTTTGTTAAATATTTCTCAATTATATTTGCAATTTGTTCAGACCTCACTTGATATTATTGTGACCCACATGTGGCCCACAGGCCATGTATTTGACAAATCTGATATAGATGATAGGTTTTAATTGTCAAATACTCTTCAAATGTGGGACCATTTAAAATGTATTAATATCATTTAAAAATTATTTCTTTTGTTTTTATATTATCTACATTTCCTAAAGTATACCTTCCTTTCCCTACAAGCAATGACTCACAATAAAGAATAAAAGAGGCAAGAGAAAAAGTTCAGCAAAACTAATATAAAGAATGATATGTGATATGCAGTGTTCTATACTCATAGTCTCCCCATCTCTGCAAAAAAAAAAAGTATGCGAGGATGTACATTTTCATAACTCTTCTTTGATTTTGAAACATTCAGTAATATTGTCAATTTTTTTTGTTCTTTCCATTTACTGTATTGTAGCCATTATATATCTTGTTTTCCTGGTGCTGTTTACTTCACTTTGTCTCCATACTCTATACTTCGTAGTATGTCTTCCTATAACTTCCTGAATTCATCATATTAATTGTTTCTTATATTCCTGTAAAATTCTACTACTATCAATTTCTTCCACTTGTTTAATTATACTTCAATCAATGGTCATCTACTTTGTTTTCACCTATAGTTTTCCAGAAGGTGATCCTATAAATATTTTGGTGTATATGGGCCTTTCCTTTCTTGTCATTGACCTCTTTAGAGAATATATATGTACAGGATTTCATTATTGTCTCCATTAGAATATTGTACAGTGTAACAACAATTATTGTAAGGATGACCAACTGTGAAAGATTTGGTTACTCTGATCAATACAATGATCCATGACAGTTCCAAAGTACTCATGATGAAAAAATGCTATTTACCTCTAGATAGGACTAATAAACTCTGAGTGAAAATCAAAGTATATTTTTTCATTTTATTTTTCTTGCTTCTTATTTTTGTGACATTCTAATACAGAAATACATTTTACATGACTTCAGATAGAAAGATAGAGAGACAGATAAATATAGATATGATTGGTATCAAATTTCTTGCTTTCTCAAAGATTGGGTGAGGGGTAGAAGAAGGGAAAGAATTTGAAACTGAAAAAAAAGTTAATTTCAATAAAATAAAATATGTAAGATTATAAATTACTTATATTGAAATAAAAATGTAGTAAACTTTCCCCTGTCCCTAGTCTCTATTTCAGTCTGTGCTTTTTTGCTCATACTAACTGCTTTCAGGGGTGTGCTGGTAAATGTTTAACTGGATCTATGATTGTAAATAGTACATATGACACAATTTTAAATTGAATTGACATGATTAACATTTCCTCTATCACTTTCTTAAATTTATACAATCAACAAATCAAGTCTATTTGTAGTATTTGCTGACTTCTGATTTTTTGCTCACACTGAAAATTTAACAGTTGGCTTCTGTGAGCTGGTGTGCATTGGCTCCAGTGCACCCTACCTGTATTGATTACTATTTTTTATGCTGTACAAAAAATATGTTTAGTATTTCTGCTTTTTCATATTTATTTATAATTTTTCCTCTCTTGTATATAGTTTATTTTTGTGAAGTTGCAACATGGAATTATGAAGTATGTATGTTCATCAATACTCATTCAGAAAACAAGATAAATCTTTTAATTCTACATTCTCTAAGAGTTTATTCAGTTACATATTTCCCCTTCTGTTTATCTTTCTATTAGATTTGTCACACTCAGAGAAGAACACTGCAGCCTCCTGCTATTATTGTATTACTATGTCTTTTAGAAATTCATTTAACTCTAAGTTAATCTCTTTGGGCTTCAGATTCTTTATCTGTGAAATAAGGGCATAAGACTAGATGACCTGTCATGTATTTTACTGTCCTGAAATCTATATTCTATTCAATTATCCAAATATGGTCTTATAAGGACAGGGTATAGTGGGATAAACTGCCTTTGTTTGTTTTATATTTTTTGTGCCATGTAACACTCTTACTATTAAGTTTAGAGTTAAATAACCTCTTCAGATTCTGAGGAACTGCCCTGTAGAGGAAGCATAATGTCACACAATTCAGTGTCCACTTTGATTCTGTTACAGAATCATGGAATTTCTGAATTGGAAAGGATCTTCCACACCTACATGGAAGGGCTATGCAATATCACATGAATAAAAGTCTATTTTATAACATGCCCAGAAAGTGGCCATTCAGTCCTTGCTTAAAAACATCTATGAAGGGAAAACCATTTTCTCCTGAGAAAGTCCATTTAACTTTGGAATAGCTCTAACTTTTATGAAGTTTTTCTAGACAAGTTCAAATTTGCCTTTTTGCAATTTCTACCAGTTGTAACTATCTCAGCCCTCTGAGGCCAAGAACAAGTCTAATCCCTCACTTCATTTGGCAACTTTAAAAATATTTGAAGATAGCTTTCATATTCACTCTAAGTCTTCCCTATTCCAAATTAAACACTGATTTTTTTCAAACTATCCTAAGTTCTCAGGACAATAGGATCGTATTTTGAAGCTGGAAAGAACCCTTGAGACCATCTAAGTCTAACATTCTCATTTTATAGATAAGGAAACTGTGGCCAAGAGAGATAAAGGAATTTGCTCAAGGTCACATGGTTCAGTTAAGTAGCAGAACCAATCCTTGTATGGTATGAATTTGAAGTGCTTCACCACCTTAGTTGCCCTTCTTTGCACAGTCTTTAGCATATCAACATCTTTCCTAAATATCATATGATCTTGGGAAATCACTATTGATCTCTTTGGGTCTCACATATGTTATCTGTAAAATAAGGACTAGATCTAGGACTAGATGACCTGTCATATATCCTGCAGTCCTAGAACCTATGTGTTCTACCTAGGGCAGGGAAGAGTGAGAAGGGTTGCCTTAGCTTGCTTTTTGGCCAGATAACACTATTAATATTAAGCTTAGATTCAAGGCACATTTTGCATTGTTGTACAGTCCATTTTTTGAACTCAAGCATATAAGCTTACATTTATCTCTATTAAATTTCATCTTACTAGATTGGACTATCAGATATTTTTAGACACTACTCAGTCATTCAGAAAGTTAGCTTTTTTGTAAATTTGATAAGTGTGCCAACTATCTGTGCATTCATCAAATTCATTAATAAAAATATGAAATGTAATAGATCAAGAACAGATATTTGGGACAGTCTCTAAGGAGCTACTTTCCATCTTGACATCAAACTATTAATGGTTTTTCTTTATTTCAGGCTATCTAACCTGTTCAACCATCAATTTTATCTTTAAACCTTAAAGATTATCCCCGTAAAAGTTGCTTTCTTTTCACAGATAATATGAGTAAACTTTCCCTAAAAGAAGACAAAGATTCTTCCAGAACTTGATAGACTTGGTTTCCAGAGGCTTCCTTTCCTGCCCACTCTCACTTGTCTTGATCCCAGACAAAATGTAGTAGTCCTAGAACAAAGCCATCCCTGGGGCTTAATTGGCCTCAGTTTCCCTGATTCAACTTCCTAGTCATCTAAGGACATAAAAAGTCCCAATCATATGGAGGGTAGGCCCCTCATATTTGGTGTATTTCTGAAACCCATTCAAGTAACTTTATCATGCCCTGCTGGCCAGTTGAGTTTTCATATAGATAAAGGGGTAACTACTAGAGAAGCCCCACTATTTCCTTGATGTATATCCTTGCTTTGCAAGGGCAAAATGAATCTCTTTGTGCAAATGTTCAACAACTTGCAAGTACCTCATTTCATCTCAATTCTGAACCTGAACATGGAGGGTACTAGAATGAGAGTCATATCTCTAATAGATACCGTCTATCTATCTATACACATACATATATGTACACATAAAATGTATGAGTACATATGTATGTGTATTGTATATATATGTATCCACATATGTGCGGGTATATGTATATGTACATATGTATGTATGTATATATGTATATTGGGTGAAGCCTCCCTCCCCTGCTCTGGGAGGAACTTTTGCAAGGACATGGATAAGAGTTACACAGTAGGGGCACACATGGGTGGGAGGTAATAAACCTCTGTGTGGGAGGGGGAACTTATGAATTGATAAGGTCAGAGATCCATTGAAAATCTGTGTATTTATAGTAAATACAAGGAGTGTGCTAGGGACAGCTTGAATGGGCTCGTGAGAACCAATTGTTAAATTTTCAGTGTGAGGATTTATATCTCAGAAATTGACAAATGTTATAAATCACAGCATAATTTATTATTTCATTTATTATGAAAGTAATGGAGAAAATGTTAATAATGTAAGTTAAACTTTAAAATGCATTGTGCAATACTTTCTTTTTTCACAAGAGCCAGTTAAACATTTATTAGAATACTCTTAAGTAGATATTGTTATGTGGATCAAGGTCAAAATTAAACACACACATACACGCACACAATGGATATGATATCAGTAGC
Source organism: Pseudochirops cupreus (assembly GCA_028627135.1). Classification (NCBI taxonomy): domain Eukaryota; kingdom Metazoa; phylum Chordata; class Mammalia; order Diprotodontia; family Pseudocheiridae; genus Pseudochirops; species Pseudochirops cupreus. The sequence continues at coordinate 6,270 of JAQQSU010010019.1, read as the reverse complement.
CAAGTACTGTCTTTCCTTAAAGATCTCCAGTGAAAAGAAACCCACTACCTCTCAAGATAAACATTATATCATAAGTAAGACAAATCGCCCTTTTCATTACTCCTGCAAACAATAGTTTGCATTACAATTAAGGGCAAAGTTTCACCAATTTTCCAATCATTTTTAACGTATCAGTTGCCAAAAGCAAGAGTAATTTTATGCCTATTTCACAAATGTGGCCTATTTCACAAATAATGTTTTAAAAGGTCATGCAATAGTATTCCATGACCCTGTGTCGACAGATACTGATTGATGGTGTTGATTGGACTTATTTGGAATGTCTAGTCTTTCACAACAACTGGAACACAGACATATTTTCAAATTCTAAGAAATCATCATTTTAGGAAGCATCAAAAGTTAATGTTGCGATTTTACTCAAAGGTGGAATACATTGTGGCTTGGCTTTTGTGCCACAATGATCACTGTTAGGTCCTTCTTTTATTGGTAGTTATTGGAAAACTAGGTAGGTGATAGAGTAGATAGAATGCCATGTCTGGAAACATGAAGACTGGATTTAAATCTGGCCTCAGACATTTACTGGTTGTGTGACCTGTACAAGTCACTCAACCCTGATTGCCTCAATTTTTTGTTTGGTAATGAATTTGGAGATGCCCCTGTATTGGTGTGGTTTTGGAGTTGAGTGTTAAAACCCAGAGCTTGTGAATTCCACTTGTAGGATGGACTTGTTGATGTGAAGAGAGAGGGCTGAGCTGGGAGGAGCTGTGAATTGGGAGAGAGGCCCAAGCCTAGAGAAGGCCAGAAGGACTTTGGGAGAGCAGTATCCAGTATCGTGGAGCCTGAGTTGCTGAGAGAAAGACTGCTGAGAGCCCATGGGAGCTGCCCAGGACTTTGAGAACTGCCACCCAGAACTGCCAAGGACTGAGGAGCCATGGCTGCGATGCCGGTATTTTGTCTGTCTGTTTTGATGTTGTTTTGCCGTATTCATCTGATGGTGAAGGACAGTGCTGCTGTTGCAGAGGTCCTCAAACCTGGCCGTTGGTTCAGAAGCCCTGAAGGAGGATTTTCTTGTAGTAACTGCACAGAAATCCTGGAAGAGGGCCTTGCTGATGTTTTCAGGGGTTCTGGAACTGTTCTGCAGGCAGAGAGTGACTTGATGAGGACATTGGTTATGGCTTTGTTGAGCCTTGTCTCCCCAAGAACTGAGATTGCTGAGGGCTTGCCTTGAGTGAAGAAGAAAGAAGGACCTTTCCTTGGGTATTCAATGCTGAGTTTAACCTTGTAACTTAAGGGTGGATGGCCTTTTGTGTTCTCCTGCCCCTTTTGAGATTCAGGAGTGGGAAGCCTTTGAGTTTTTTCTGTGCTCTGTGATTGACCAAATGAATGTACTTTGTTTATGGTTGGAGACTAATCTCCATTTGCATAGAGACTTTTGACTGACTAAATGAATGTACTGTCTAGGGGTGGAGTAGTACCTGGATTGAATTGAGAACTTACTTGCTAAAGGAACAAGTTACACTGTATTTTGACTTTCTCTGTTCTGTGAATGTTTGCTGAATAAATGGGGTTTACTATGCTGGTAATCTGAACCTTGGAAGTTGCCTTTGCTTGGCATTACATTTCCTTATCTGTAAAATGAGCTGGAGAAGGAAATAGAAATGCACTACTCTACCTTCACCACGAAAAACTTGAATGGGGTCATAAAGAGTTAGACACAACTGAAAAACAACTCACCCACTTTGTAGAAAAAGTAAAGCACTTGGAACCCTGGCAAATGAAGAGAAGTAATAGAGTCACACCACATCAACTGTGCCTTCTGGATGACTCTAGATGTTTTATGAGGTCCACACTTCATTTCAAATAGGAAATGTATTGTCCCTTAACTTCACACCAAGTTTGCATAAAGAACAAAAGGCTTCTCAGTTCTAATTGTGGTTTCAACTTTAATGAGAAAAGATGTAATTTGATATAGCATTGTTATTTTCCATTTTTGGTATGAGTTAAGACACTTTACTAATTCTGTAAATCTCAATTTGATGCTACCAAGTGTAGCAGCAAGCACCCTAGCATACCCAGGGTGGCTGCTAGCACAGGTTCTTTGATCTGCTTTTCTAAAGGAAAGCAACTCAAAAAGGGTTAACAATCTTACTTTAATCAATCAAACATATATCATTTGCCTAGTTTAGGGGAAAAAGATAGCACCCTGAACTTCAGAGAATGCAAACAGAAGTTACATCAGACAAAAATACCGGGAAAATAACACAATTCAGCAGACCAACAGACAGGATATCTAGCTGTCTGACCATCACATACATACAGTTGGTCACCAGAGAGAAGCACCAACATCTGGGTTTTCAAAACCACGGGACTCAATGGCTGCCCAGACTCTCATATGGCCAAATCACACAACTCTTCCCAAAGTGAGCTAAAAGCAAAACCTTGCCCCAGAGGTATATACAGCCTTCTCCAGGGTTAGAGAACATCACAGACTTCATGACCCATTTGACTACAAAGTAACAAAAGTTGTGCCTTCCTGAAAAACAAGCCTCCTACCACAAGCTCCACGTGAGCACATTTGGCCTATTAGGGGCAGATATATTTTCTTTTTTTTTCTTTTGCTTTTTGGAGGGGGGAAGGTAGGTCAATTGGGGTTAAGTGACTTGCCCAATGTCACATGTTTAGTTTTTTGTGCTAAGTATCTGAAGCCAGATTTGAACTCAGGTCCTCCTGACTCCAGGGCTATACCACCTAGCCACCCCCAGAGTATATTTTCAAATCAGGAAAGATCCTCAAATTAACTTAGGACTATCAAGGGACAGGAAAGATCTTCAAATTCCTATTACCATTACACAAAGGAATGTGAGCATTATAGAAGTCACATCATGTTGGATATATTGACCATTCCACAGACAACAAATGGCAGGTGTAGAAGAATATTATGGATTTTCCTTATAAGAAAGCTAGAAGAACCAAACAATCACTGACTAAATATTTAAGTTTAATTACTCTTGGAGATCCTGCGTAAGTCACCTTATATAATAGATATATTCATCAAGTTAACTGTGAAGTGACAAATAAAAGTAACAATTGTGAAAGTAGGAATCAATTAATAAACATTTATTGTCACACACCATGCAAAATATTTGGATCATATTTTAAAGGAAAAATGTCAAACTGTTATGATAAAACCATACTATCTTGTAGAATCAAATCATAGCTTGCTCTGTCTTGACTTTAATCTGATGTATTGTCAGTTAAAGGAGACTGTCAGCTATTATTATTTATGATGATGCTAAAGTAAAACTGGATGAGATAGATAATGTTGTTTTTTTTTTTTTGCTCTTTGGAGGAGGGAGAGCAGAGCAATTGGGGTTAAGTGACTTACCCAAGATCACAGAGTTAGTAACTGTTAAGTGTCTGAGGCTGCATTTGAACTCAGGTCCTCCTGACTCCAGGGCCAGTGCCACCTAGCTGCCCTGAGATAGATAGCAAAACTCAAGCAATAAACAATTTTTAGCACCTACTATATACCAGTCACTGTGTAATACATATAAGTGATACAAAAATGAAAATGGGAAAGTTCTTGTCTTCTAGGAGCTTATATTCTAGTTAGAAAAACTATACATACATACATGTGCTTAAGATATGTATAAAGTACATGTGCAAAGTAATTGTTGGAGCTGTGTTTGGTCACAAACTGCTTAGAGGTGCCAGACAGGTTTTAGGTTTGAAAAACACTCTCCGTATATAATCTCATTGTATCTTCACAACTATGCTGAGAGGTAAGTGCTATTATTATTCCTATTTCACAGATGTTTAAACTCAGCCCAAGAGAGGTGAAGTGACTTACCCAAGATTATCACACAGCTAATAAGTGTCTGAGGTAGGATTTGAACGCGGGTCTTTTTAAAAACTCTATCACTCTATACTGTGCCACCTACTAATAGGAAGCCACTTAATCTGCTTGGACTAAGAGATGAGGAGGGAGAGAATGCCTGGCATGAAGGAAAGCCTGCGCAAAGGCATAGATAATAAAATCTGAATGTTTTGCAAAAGGAACAGCAAATAAGCAAGTTTGTTTGGACCATAGAATGTGTAAAGGAGACTGACTGTGTAGTAGATCTGGACAGATAGGCTGGAGCTAGAATGTATAGAGTTTTAAATGTTAAAAAGAGAAGTTTACCAATGGGTAATACAGAGTCATTAGAGTTTATTGAACAGGGAAGTGACATGGTCAGACTTCAACTTGAAGCTGTGAAGAAGATAGATTGGAAGGGAGAGATTTGAATCAGGGAAACCAATGAACAAGCTACTGCAATAGTGAGACACATTGAGGGCCTGAACTGTTGTGGCAGCCATATGAATGGATAGAAGGGGACAGATTCAAAAGATAGAGAGGAGGTAGAATCAATAAGACAGTGACTTATTAGATAAGCAGGGCAAGGATTCAGGTTAGAAACCTAGCCAAACAAATCAATAGAACATGGGGAAGAGAACCTCTAATCTCTCTATTATTGGAGTTACCCCCAAAATCATCTCATTGAATCTATAGAGGATGAGTTTATAACCTAATACATGGAAAAGCTAGATGGTGCAGTGGATAGAGTGCTGGGTCTAGAGTCAGAAAGACTTCTCTTCCTGAGATGTGACTTCAGACACTTACTGTATGACCCTGGAAAAGTCATTTAACCTCATTTGTCTCAGTTGTCTTATCGGCAAAATGAGTTGAAGAGGGAAAAGGCAAACTACTCCTCTTTCTTTGCCAAGAAAAACTCAAATGGGATCATAACGAGTAGGACAAGATGAAAAATGACTAAAGAACAGCACTCTTTTTCAATTACAATATAGCAATTGTTTTATCAACCTGTGAAATTGTCCACAAAAAGTAAATATAAAAAGAGTAATGACAGGAATGAGAGTCATACTTACACAATTTCTATTGGAAATTTTCATTGGGAAAAAATGTGAAAAATTATATAATGATGTCATCAAAATAATGAAAAATAACCAAGGACCTCATCTCGACTTTGCTTTTTGTTAATGGTACCACCATCCCAAGTTCCAAATGCTAGATTTAACATTAATTCTGTTTTCTCTTTTGCTCACTCACATTGTATCCCATTGCACGGTCTGCTCGTGCTGCCTCCTCAGTGTCTGTTGCATCCTTGCTGTCTGCTGTTCCCACTGTTTTCATCTTATTTCATGGTCTCATTACATCTCATTTGGACTATTACACTAGCTTCCTAACTAGTCTTTCTGTCACTATTCTTTTCCCACACAAATCCATACAACTGACCATTGCAAGATTAATTTTCTTTCAGTCCTTCTCTCAATGTCCTTTTCACTCCTTTTCTAGTTTCTAATTTTCTAATTTCTTATTCCTGTATTAACTGACTTTACCACTCCTTTCCTCGAAGGTAAGGTGTGGAAATTCAACAACCAGCTAAATTCAACAACTTGTTTTCCTGTCTTTGTGCCTTTGGTTAGACTCTTTCTGCTGCTTAGAATTCCCTCTTTCAACCCTCACCCCGATCTCTGTCTGCTGAAATCCTTCCCAGTTCAGCTCAAACACCATCTCCTCCATTAAATCTCTCCTGAACATTTCCCTTCATCACTATTCAGAATTGTGCTTCTTCTGTACTCCCTTAGAACTCTAACTCATGACATTTATGACTTTCTGTCTTGTATCAGTTATTTATGTATTTGTCTTAACTCCCTTATAACACTGGGAACATCATTTATTTTTGTTTCCCTTTCAGAGTCTAACTTGGTGTTTAGTAAGCATTTAAAATATATCTGTAGATTAAAACTGAGATTCCCTAGGCAGTATGGCACAGTAGAAGGGGAGCTGAATTTGGGATCAAAAGAGAACCATGTCTCCAACACTTTATAAATAGATGTCAAGACCATGTCTCCAGCTCTTCACAAATTTGTGACCAATGGCAAGTCACCTCACTTTTGTGAAGCTCAGTTTCTTCATCTGTAAAATAGATATGATGATACTTGCAATGCCAACCTTACAGAGTTGTTACAAAGCTCAAATGAGGCAAATAGGCAGAGAAACTGTACCAGTGGTTCCATTAGTATATGGAACTTTCAGGTGAGGAAACTCCTTTTACCAATCTCAATTTGCACCTTCTCTGTAATTTAAAGTCTTGGAGAATCATCAAGAGCATTGAGAGGTTAAATGATTTGTCCTGGGTGTCTAGTTGAATTATAGAGTGCACGGAGGAAAGTAACAGACAGGGAACTGAGTCAAATTTATTTTTTTTT
>JAQQSU010010018.1:0-12536 GCA_028627135.1 Pseudochirops cupreus | reverse complement strand
TAACCTCCTCCCTCCTCAAGAGGGCATGCAATCTGATATATATATATATATATATATATGTACAATCATATTGTGATTTCTTTATATTTATTCCACATGTTGTGAAAGAAGACTCAGAACAAAAGGGAAAAACTACCAGAAAGAAAAAACAAAGCCAAAAAAAAAAAGAGAAAATAATATGGTTTGATCTGCATTCAGTCTCCATAGTTCTTTCTCTGGATATGGATAACATATTTCATCATGAGTTTTTTGGAATTGTCTTAGATCATTGTATTGCTGAGAAGAGCTAAGTCTATCAAAGTTGGTCATCACACAGTGTTGTTGTTACTGTGTACAGTGTTCTCTTGGTTCTGCTCATTCCACTCAGCATCAGTTCATGTGAGTCTTTCCAGGTTTTTTTTTGAAGCTCACCTGGTCATCATTTCTTATGGAACAACAATATTGCATGACATTCAAATATCACCACTTGTTCAGCCATGACCCAATTGATGAGCATCCTCTCAATTTCCAATTCTTTGCCACCACAAAAACAACTGCTATGAATATGTTTGTGTATGTGGGTCCTTTTCCCTTTTTTATCTCTTTGGGATACAGACCTAGTAGTGGTATTGCTGGATCAAAGGGTAGCTTTCTAGCCCTTTGGGCATAGTTCCAAACTGCTCTCCTGAGTGCTTGGGATCAGTTCACAACTCTACCAACAATGCGTTAGTGTTCCAATTTTCCCACATCATCTCCAACATTTATCATTTTTTTTGTATTGTCATGTTAGCCAATCAGATAGATGGGAGTTTTCACTTGCATTTCTCTAGTCAATAGTGATTTAGAGCATTTTTAATATGTCTTTAGATAGCTTCAATTTCTTCATCTGAAAACTGCCTGTTCATATCATTTGACCATTTATCAACCGGGGAATGATTTATATTCTAATTTGACTCAGTTCTCTATACATTATAAAAATGAGGCCTTTATCAGAAACACTGGCTGTAAAAAATATTGTTTCCCAGCCTTCTGCTTCCCTTCTAATCCTGGTTGCATTGGCTTTGTTTGTGCAAAAGCTTTTTAATTTAATATAATCAAAATTACCCATGTTGCATTTCTTAATGTTCTCTCTCTCTTGTTTGGTCATAAATTCTTGTGTTCTCCATAAATTTGACAAGTTAACTATTTCTTGCTCTCTTAATTTTCCTATAGTATCATCCTTTATGTCTAAATAGTATACTCACTTTTATCTTATCTTGATATACAATGTAAGATGTTGGTCTATGCCTAGTTTCGGTCCTGCTGTTTTCCGGTTTTCCCATCAGTTTTTGTCAGATAATGATTTCTTATCCTGCAACTAGGAATTCTAATAGGCAGAAGCATGAGGTACAGTTTGTGCAAGAGCTTTGAGATGAGAGATGGAATATAGCAATTTAAGATTTACAAAGTATTTTCCTTCCAACAACTTGTGAGGGAGTCCAAGTATTATTAGCACCCCCCAGACACACACACACACACAAACACACACACACACACACACACACACACACACACACTTTTTTTCCACAAATAAGTAAACTGAGACGCAGAGAGACAGAATGATTTGCTCACTTGATTTTTTTATACAAAAAATAAGTGACAGAGACAAGATTCTAACCCAGATTTCTGGACTCAGTAATGGCCAGTGCTCCTTACACTATATTGCATTGTATGTCTACATATTAAATTCCATCAGTCCAACAGACATCTCCTACTCATAAGAGTATGCAGGCAAATTTTACCTAAATTAGATTACATATTTAGTACCATACTAATCAATCTATCAAAAAATTACTTTATAGAGCTAGAAAAAATAGTAATAAAATTCATTTGGAAGAACAAAAGGTCCAGATTATCAAGAGAATTAATGAAAAGAAATGCTAGGGAAGGTGGCCTAGCCATACCAGATTTCAATCTGTATTATAAAGCAGCAGTTGTTAAAACTACTTGGTACTGGCTGAGGAATAGAGTAGTGGATCAATGGAATAGATTGGGTACATTAGACTTAGCAGTTAGTGACTGTAGCAATCTACTGTTTGATAAACCCAAAGACCCCACTTTTGGGGATAAGAACTCATTATTTAACAAAAACTGCTGGTAAAACTGGAAAATAGTATGGCAGAAACTGGACATAGACCAACATTTTACACCGTATCCCAAAATCAAGTCTAAATAAATGGGTGCACAATCTATGTATAAAGGCTGATACTGTAAGCAATCTGGGAGAGCAAAGAATAGTTTACCTGTCAGATTTATGGAGAAGGGAAGATTTTATGACCAAACAAGAGTTAGAGAACATTATAAAATGTAAAATGGATAATTCTGATTACATTAAATTGAAAAGTTTCTATACAAAGAAAGCCAATGTGACCAAGATTAAGAGGGAAGTGGAAAATTGGGAAAGAATTTTTACAATCAGTGTCTCTGATAAAGGCCTCATTTCTAAAATATACAGAGATTTGAGTCAAATCTATAAGAATACAACTCATTCCCCAACTGATAAATGGTCAAAGGATATGAACAGGCAATTTTCAGAGGAAGAAATTAAAGATATCTATAAGCATATGGAAAAATGCTCTAAATCACTATTGATTAGAGAAATGCAAATCAAAACAACTCTGAGGTACCACATCTCACCAGTCAGATTGGCTAAGATGACAAAACAGGAAAATTATAAATGCTAGAGAGGATGTGGAAAAATTGGAACACTAATGCATTGTTGATGGAGTCATAAACAGATTCAACCATTTTGGAGAGCAATCTGGAACTATGCCAAAGGGCTATGAATAATTTCATACCCTTTGACCCAGCAATATCACTTCCAGGGTTGTATCCCAAAGAGATCATAGAAGTGGAAAGAGGACCCATATGTACAAAAATATTTATAGCACCTCTTTTTGTCGTGGCAAAGAATTGGAAATCAAGGGGATGCCTATCAATTGGAGAATGGCTAAACAAGTTGTGGCATATGAATGTAATGGAATACTATTGTGCTATAAGAAATGAGGAGCAGACAGACTTCATAATAACCTGGAGAGACGTATATAAACTGATGTTGAGTGAGAAGAGCAGAACCAGGAGAAATTTGTACACAATTACAGACCCAATGTATGTGTGAAGACTAACTTTGATAGACTAGGTTCCTCTCAGCAATGTAAGCTTATAAGACAACTCTAAAAGACTCGTGATGGAAAGAGATGTCCACATCTAGAGAAAGAATTTGAATGCAGATTGAAGCAAACTACTTGTGCTCTTTCTTTTTCGTGCTTTGTTTCCTCTTTCCCATTGTTTATTCCATCTTTACATTGTTTAATCCTTCTTTACAACCTGACTAATGTTTAATATGAAGGTATTTGTAGATCCTGTATTTGACTGCATGCTGCCATGGGAGAGGGAGGAGGGAAGAGAAGGGGAGAAAATTTGAAACTCAAGGGATTGTGGAACTGAATCCTGTAAACTTAAAGTAAATAAATTAATAAAAAAAAACAGTATACAGGCAACCCCACATAACCTTGTCCTGGACAAGGTCATTTAGTGATAATATCATTAGTATATTATGAGCAAACACTGCTCAAAATGCTGTTGTAACAATGTTTGTCCAATTGTCCATTTGTCATATTTTATATAGTGTTTTGATGAAACTAATTTGTCCACTATTTAAAAAAAAATTATTCCAAGAAGCAACCACTGATTTTACAAGGGGGATGTGTGTCAACCACATATAAGGTTTAGGACTATGTGTGTGAATAGCTATTACCTATTCTGCCCAAATGGATGGATTTGATGGTTAGTTGTGTTGAATTTCTTTTTTTTCTTTTTCTTTTATATTTTTTTTTTGCAAGGAATGGTTCTTTAGACAGGAAAAGAGGGAGAAATTGACATATTGAGAAATGATATTAATATAATTTTTAAAATTTGGCTTTTGATGATCATTTTAAAAATGATGTCCCTGAAACATATCTAATAATGACAGCCTCCTGTATCCAAGTATTTTTATTAAGGAGGAATTCTTCTCTCCTCAATCAATCTATGGACTTGAAGAAGTTTTAAATGTCCAAAAAGATAGCTTATACCTTTTCTTTATGAGCTGTGACTCTCTGAGTCAAGAAAGAAATCATTGTGATTGGCTGAGAGGATGAGTCACAGCTACTAAGCTTATGTATAAAATAGCCCATCAGTGAGGTCAGTCAATTCAGAGAGATCCAGCCAGACAATAGAAGATTATGGCTCTTAAGTTGTGGTTTCCAATTTGAGATTAGCTCCTGACGGGGAACTGCTTTTGGGACAAGGAGTTTTCTCCTCTCTCCTTCTCTTCTTCTGATAATCATGCTTTTGTGGAGAAAAGACATCCAATCTGGAGGCACACCAAGGATAAACAGGAATACAGCAACAGATACCCATTACAGAGAGAAATCAGTTTCAAAGTACATGATCCCTTGAGCCAGGATGCTGGCTCTATACTCAGTAAAAGTCTATACTCAGTAAAAGACTTCCAGTATTGAAGAATTGTGAATTTATTTAATTTAATTGTGAATTTATCCTTCAACCACACATATGCGCCTCACTATCTTTGTTCTCTAAGCATAAACCAAACTCTCCCCCAGGATTCAGAAAGTAGCTGTAAAAGATGCCATCAGTTTTGGAGGGGAAATTTTTTATACCAACTTTTCTTTTAAATCAAATTAATAAATACCCCCTTTCTAAAGGTAATTTATTGGCTGATAATTAATAGGAAGCCTATTCAGTTAAAACAAGACCTAGAACTGACTGTGACTCAGATCATGCGCTTTTTATTGCTAAATTCAGACAAACCGAAGAAAATAGGGAAAACCATCAGACCACATAGGTATGGCCTAAGTAATATCCATTAGTAATATGAAGTGGAAGTGATAAATAGATTTAAGGGATTAGATCTGGTAGATGGAGTGCCGAAAGAAGTATGGACATGGGTTCACAATATTGTAGAGGAAGCAGCAACAAAAACATTAAAAAAAAAACCATAAGAAGGTAAAATAGCTGTCTGATGAGGCTTTACAAATAGCTAAAGAAGGAAAGTAAAAGGTAAAGGTGAATAGGAAAGATAAACCCAACTGAATGCAGAATTCCAGAGAATAGTAAGGAGAAATAAAAAGGTTTTCTTAAATAAGCAGTGCAAAGAAAAAAGAAGAAAACAAGAGAATGGGAAAGACAAGAGATCTCTTCAAGAAAATTACAGATATCAAGGGAATATTTCATGTAAAAATAGACATGATAAAAGACAAAAATCGTTGGAACTTAGAAGAAGAAGAGAATAAGAGGTGACAAGAATCCACAACAGAGCTAAAAAAGAAAAATCTTAACATCATTGATAACCATGGTGGTATAGTTACTGATCTAGAGCTGGACATCCTAGAAGTCAAGTGGACCTTAGGAAGCATGGCTAACAATAAAGCTAGTGGAGGTGATGAAATTCCAGCTGAGCTATTTAAAATCCTAAAAGGTGATACTGTTAAAGTGCTGCACTCAATATGCCAGCAAATTTGGAAAACTCAACAGTGGCCACTGGTTTGGAAAAGATCAGCATATGTCCCAGTACTAAAGAAGGAGAATGCCAAAGAATATTCCAATTACTGCATAATTGCCCTCATTTCATATACTGGCAAGGTTATATTTAAGATACTACAAGCTAGGTTTCACCAATATGTGAACTGAGAATTACCAGAAGAGCAGACTGGTTTTCAAAGAGGCAGAGGAACTAGACACCAAATTGCCAATATTCGCTAGATTATGAAGAAAACAAGGAAGTTCCAGGGGAAAAAATTGATTTCTGCTTCATTCATTATACTACAGCCTTTGACTACATGGATAACAACAAAATGTGGTAAGTCTTCAAAGAGATGGGAGTACTAGATCATCTTGCTTGTCTCCTGAAGATCCTATATTTGGGTCAAGAAACAACAGAATAGAACACAGAACAACTGATTGGCTCAAGATTGGAAAAAGAGTACAATAAAGCTGTATGTTGTCACCTTATTTATCTAACTTATATGAAGAGTATATTATGTGAAATGCCAGGCTAGGCCAATCAAAAGCCAGAATTAAGGTGACTGGGAGAAATAACAACAATCTCAGATATGCAGATGATACCACTCTGATGGCAGAAAGTAAAGAACAAAGAAAGAAGACTCTTGATGAGGATAAAAAAAGGAGATTGTAAAAGCTGGCTTGAAGCTTAACATAAAAAAAAAAAAAACAACAACTATGATCTTGGCAACTGATCCTAACACTTCCTGGCAAGTAGAGGGAGAAGAAATGGAAGTAGTAGCAAATTTTATATTCCTGGGCTCAAAGATCACTGCATACAGCAACTGTAGCTCTTTGACATGAAAGCTACGGCAAATCTGAATGGCATACTAAAAAGCAGAAAAGACAGGACTAACTGGAAAAGACTCTGATAAATTGAAGGCAAAAGGAGAAGGAGATGGCAGAAGATGAGATGGCAAGATAGTGTCATTGAAACCATGAACATGAACTTAGACAGACTTCAAGAGACAATGGAGGACAGAAGGGCCTGATGTCCATGGGGTCATGAAGAGTTAGACATGACTAAATGACTGAACAATAATAACCCACTGGTGGGGGGGCCTATGATCAATAGCACCAGAAATCTCAGGGTCCCCCAGGAGTTACCCTTAGAACCTTGAGAAAAGTAATAGTCAATGACCCTCTACAAAACTAACTTACTAGAACAATAAGAGTTGGAAGATAGGGCCTGGAAAGACTGTTAAATTATTCATTAAACATACTGGCTAATAAAAATTACTATAACTGACATTTGTGGGTTGTTAATTTTCAGAGAATTAGAATGAAATAACATATAGAAAGACCAATACTATACTCAATAACTCCTTCCTTTTATGAGTCAAAAGGTGATTGACTTTGCAATAATGTGAACCACTCTTCGCTGTTGTTTTGTTATGTAGAGGCAGATATTAGAGAGAATGTCAAGATAAATTACTAGAATACAAAATAGAGTGGTATTTATCCCATAGAAGCAAGTATGTGGTAGCATAATAGCAAGACTTGAGGAAATTCAGAGGAAGAGAAAGGTCACATATGAGAGAAAAATCAGTAGATGAAGGCTTGTGGCACATTTGGAGCCTGAAATAAGGTACTTGGGAAAACCACCCTTGTCATACAGAAAGCTATTTTAATGCATGCATCTGATTAGATAAAGTAAAAATTCTGCTGTATTATATAGGTTTTTTCCACAATGTTCTTTGACCAGGCTTACTCTAATAAGAGCTAGTACTTACATAGCACTTTTAAGGTTTGCAAAGCACTTTACACACATGATTTCATTTGATCCTCACAACAATCTTGTGAGGGAGGTGCTATTGTTATCCCCATTTTATAGATGAGGAAATTAAGTCTCAGAGGGGTAAAATGATTTGCCCAGGGTCACATAACTAGAAAGTGTCTGAGTTAGAATTTGAGCCCAGTTCTTCCTGAATCCAAATCCAGTTCTCTAGATATTACTTCATGCAGCATCTCAACATAGGAGCTCTGGCAGATCATAGAATCACACAGAAGAACAGAATTCTGGCATTTGAGGAGACCTCAGCAGCCACCTAGACAACCTATACATAGATCGTAATTGTATTGCAATGGAATTAGTTTTCTTTGTAATCTTATATTTTTTATGCTTTTAGAAATATGATTCTGAGGAGTTTGTAGCCTTCACTAGATTGCCAAAGATATAAAAGAAAATATTTACAAACCCCTGATCAAAAGGGAATCCTCCTTCCATTTGCACTTTGTGGTAGGTATATCCACTGCTGAACACCTTTGGAAAATATATGTCCCTGTGTGACGCACTTGACATTGATAATCAAAGGGTTTTTAAGGTTGAAAATGTCAAGGGATTTTATATGAGCTTAACATATGCATAGACGCTCCTCTTTTTGGACTATCCTTTAAGGCTATGCTTGGTTCTGCTGCCTCCAGTACATTTGTGTCTGCATCTCTCTCTCTTTCTCTCTCTCTCTTTTTCTCTCTCTCTTTCTCTCTCTCTCTCTCTCTCTCTCTCTCTCTCTCTCTTTTTCTCTTTCTGTGTGTGTGTGTGAGGTCAAAGTCAATATGAACAGCAGGATTCTACATATCTTTCTATTAGTTGTATGATTAGGGAGGCATTGTCTGCTACAAAAAAAATTATTTTCCAACATCAATTAGCTTCTTTGAGGAGATGCCCGTCAATTAGGGAATGGTTAAACAAGCTGTGGTATATGATTGGGAGAGAATACTATTGTAGTATAAGAAATGATGAAGGGGATGATTTTAGAAAAACCTGGGAAGACCTGTGTGAACTAGGAGAACAATGTACACAGTAACAGCAATTTTGTAACAGTAACCAACTGGGAAAGACCTAGCTACTCTGATCAGTGCAATAACCCCCAACAATTTCAAAGGACTTATGATGAAAAAAACTATTCTCCTCCAGAGAGTGAACTGATGAATTCTAAGGGCAGATTAAAGCATTTTTTTCCTTTGTTTTTCTTGGTTTTATTTTCCTACAAAGTGGCTAAAGTAGATACATTTTGCATGACTTCATATATGTAATAGGCATTGTATTTCTTACCTTCTCCATGTTTGGAAGGAGGGAGAGAATCTGGGACTGAAAATTAAAAAAATTAAGTTTAAAAAAGAAAAAAAAATAGCACTTTTCTTCTCAGATTTTGATCAAGAATATCCCCAGTCCCCATATAGATTATTTTTATAAAGATGTACAAAGTAGGCATGTGAATCAGTAGTTATTTACATTTTCTTGAACGCTTTTTTGGAGGCAATGATAAGGTCTATAATTTTAGTTATTCTTTTGGAATCTTCCCCTTCCTGATATATCATATAAAATGATCCTTCAATATTTTGTAATCGTGCCACCTCCCACACAGATGTCTTCTGCGTGTGGTTGGTTTGGTAGATCTGCTCTTTCCTACTTCTGTCTGCATCATTTCCATTTTCTTATATATTACATTAGGTACTGTACTGTTTGAGTCCACAATGATGTTTCCACCAGCATTTATGATCAAAACACATCATCATTGAAACATTCACAAATCTATTCCACTTTTGTCTATCTGTTATTCTCTTTCCAGTTTCATCTATAAATGCTCTTGTGATGATCAGGCTTGGCTGAGTCTCATGCCAAGCTTTCTGCAGACTTCTTTTTGCTTCCACTGCTTTTTATAGTTTTATGAGGTGATACAGCTCATTTCCCACCATCCTTCTTGGTAATGTTTTATAAATGACTTTTTACTCTAGATCATGTGTGGCATGTCTTTGGCTCTGGTGTTTCTTTGCTTGGCAAGATCAGTTGTTTGGCTAGGGTAGTTTCTGCGCATGTTTGGCATCTTCACTAAGGGGGCTGTTTTATATCCACTATGAAATTGTCATTAGCAAGATCATTATCTAAACCTTATTTCATCCTCCCTTTTGTTAAACCAACAGTGTGTTTTAATATCAGGTTGAAGGTGCTCTATTTGTTCTTAGTATTTTTTCCTCATGCATATTTTTTCTTTTCATTTCTTGCTTTTGACCTCCTTCTAATTAGTCACAGAAAGCTGATTCTGAAGTGGCTCCCACATCAGCAATGAGTTGTACAGAATCATTTTCTGTCCTTTGAGATATAATTGCTTCTCTTGAAGATAGCATTTAATGATGTGGAGGCATGAGGCTTATATGAAATCTATAAAACTTTTGGTTTCTCTCATTTTCTGAGCATAAATCACATTAAATCACATTTCTCAACATTATCTCCTAGATCCACTTTCACCTTGAAGATACAGGCAGAAAAGTTTATAATGATTTGGTTTATAGTAACTTTCCACATTCTTTTTTTGTCTTTTGGAGGGGCAATTGGGGTTAAGTGACTTGCCCAAGGTCACATGACTAGTGTTAAGTGTCTAATGCTGAATTTGAACTCAGGTCCTCTTGACTCCAGGGCCTGTGCTCTATTCACTGTACCACCTAGCCGCCCCTAACTTTGCACATTCTTTAAAAAAAAAATCTCTATTTCTTTATCCTCTTACAACAATGTTGAATAATATACTTCAATTATCCTCCTGGTTGTCTCTATGCTTTTGAGCCCTGCAAAGCAAAATCACCAAGATCTCTATGATGTGATGTTTTAATTTTTTTTTTTGATGGATTATGAGACCAACTCCACTAGCTTCCTTGATTGCCTCTCCAAAGTGAACTTGAGGACTATATTTCCACTTATCTGTCACTTCTTAATGCCTTCTCATTTTATTTATAGTGAAATCAATCAGTCAACAAGAATTTGTTAAACACCTACTATGTATCAGGCTTTGTGCTAAGCACTTGGGATATAAAAGACAGTCCCTGCTTTTAAGAAGCACACAGTTAAACGGAAGAGACAATATGCCAGTAACTAAGTACAAATAGAAAATATGTGTATAGGTTAAAGTATGTGTGTGTGTTTGTTTGGTGTATGTGTGTGTTTGTGTGTGGAGAGTGGGGGGAGAGCTCAAGAGGAAAGGCACTAACACTAAAAAGGATCAGGAAAGGCTTATTGTAAACAATGGGATTTTACTTGAGACTTGAAGGAAGCCAGAGAGGCAGAGATGAGGAAGAAAATTCCAGGCATGGGAAATAATAAATGAAAATGCCTTAAGTTAGGAGATAAAGTGTATTGTATAAAGAAACAAGAGATTATATGGGGGTAAGGAAAATGTATGAAGACTGCAAATGTAGGCAGAGTCCAGGTTATAAAGGGATCTGAATGCCAAATAGGATTTTATATTTGATCCCAGAGGCTAGAGGCAACCACTAGAGTTTGTTTATTCTAAATACGTATATGTCTGCGTGTGTTTGGAATATTCACAATTATGCTTTAGGAATATCACTTTGACAGCTGAGTAGAAGATGGGACTAGAATGGGGAGAGACTTGAGGTAGGTATGGCATTTGCCATAGTCCAGGGGTGAGGTGATAAGTATCTGAACCAGGCTGGTGGTAGCATTGAAGGAGAGAAAGGGACATATGTGAGAGATGTTATGAAGATAAAATCAACAGGCCTAGGCAACAGATTGGATATGAGGGGATGAGGCATAAGGAAGAATAAGAGAGGATGACTTTCAGGTAGGAAGCCTGGGTAGTAGGAGGAGAGTGACATCCCCAGTAATGATAGCTAGTCATAAGTGTTATACTTGAATTTAGGAAGACACAGATTCAAATTCCTCCAGCAACACTTACCATGTACAAGCCATTGAATCTCTGTGTGTCTCATGAAACTCCCTAGGATTCATGTATTGTATCATCATAAAGGACAGGGTTCTCCAGACTGATGAACTCGTAGATCTCTCTCTTATTACTTAATATGGTTAGGTTCAATTCAATTCAACAAGCTCTTATTGTGTACCTACAAAGTGTCAGGTACTTTGCTAAGCACTAAGGATAGAAAGTTTTTTTTTTTAATATTTGCCCTCAGGGAGCTTATCTTCTACTACAGAGAAACAATATGTACTCAGATAAGTCAAATATATACATATGAATGCATATATATACACATATACAATATGTGCACATATACACACATATACATACATATATATCATATAGATAGAGTGCAAAATAATCTTAGTATGTTTAAGGGAGAGGCCCCTTGCTACTGAAAGGATCAAGAAAAGCCTAATGGAGAGAGTGGCACTTGAGCTGAGCCTTGAAGTGATTCTTAGAGGCAGGAGAGAAGGGAACAGGCATTCATTCCAGCTGGGCAAAGGCATCTGGGAGGCTATGGACAGGGAATGTCAAATAAGCCAATTTGGCTAGAATATGGAGTGTGTGGTTGGGAGTAAAATGAAATCAGCTTAGAATGGGAGATTGCATTCTGAAAGATTCTGAAAGGTTTTAAATGCTCAAGAAAAACGTTTTCATATAGATGTAATAGAGAACTCCTAAAGATTCTTGAAGAGACAAGTGACAGTCAATCTAGCTGTAGGAATATCAATTTGGCAGATGGGTGCTGAGGACAGCTTAGAAAGTGGTAGAGACTAGAAGCAGGGAAACTAATCCTAGTGTTCTAGTCTACTGCAATAATCCAAACAAGTAGACTAGGGGCCTGTGTGAGTGGAGAAAAAGGAGGGATGCAAGAGATGTTCTGAATATGGATGTTCTTTTTAAATTTTTATTTATTTAATTTTAATTTATGAAAGAAAACAGCCATTTTCATAACATAGTAGGAAAAAGATGATTACACATAAAACTGCAAATCTATTATGCACAACTTGACATTCCTTTTAAATATATAATAAAGTTATCATGTAAATTTCTTTTTTCTCCTCCCCCAGATGATTACCATTAAACACAAATTGTATGTCATTATTAGTAGGGAGAGAGAGAGAGAGAGAGAGAGAGAGAGAGAGAGAGAGAGAGAGAGAGAGTGTCTGTGAAATAGTTGTGTACATCTATCAGTTCTTTCTCTGGATGCAGCTACTGTCTTTTTTCATAGGATCTTCATAA
>JAQQSU010010017.1:0-12537 GCA_028627135.1 Pseudochirops cupreus | reverse complement strand
TCTGGCAAAGTCGACTTTTTAAGGCATTCTTCTCCTCATTGGCTTTTTGGGCCTCTTTTGTCATTTGAGTTAATCTATTTTTTAAGGTGTTAATTTCTTCAGTCAGGTTGTTGACTCTCTTTTCATGATTTTCTTGCATCATTCTTATTTCTCTTCCCAATTTTTCTTCCACTTCTCTCATTTGGTTTTCAAAATCTTTATTAAGCTGATCTCTAGCTTTTAGACAATCTTCAAGTTTCTTGGAAGCTGTTGGTGTGGGAGTTCTGACTGTGTTGTGTTTCCCCCATTCCCTGCTTTGATCCTTCTTTTCCCCAAAGAAGGAGTCTAGAGTTTGGCTGCTGTTCTTACTTTGTTTCCTGTGCTTATTCATGGTTGGTCAATCAGTGATTTTTTTTAGCTCTGTGGAACTCTGGTTCCAGAGGTGAAAGCTCTGTCCCAAATCGCTGCAGTTTTCCCAGCTGCCAGAGCTTTTAGGAGGCTGCTGGGGCCCTCCCCAGCTCTGGCTCACTGAAAAGGGACCCCAGGACCACCACCCAAGACTGTGATCCGGATCCAGGCCGCTTAACGTGACAGCACTTGGCCTCTGAACGATCGCTTGGCCCCCCTGCAGTTTGCAGGCTGGGACCACCGAAGCGGCAGTGTGGAGGCTGCTTGCCCTGTAGGCGGTTTGGCCTGATCCGCTTTTCTCCCCTGATTTTTAGCCGAGTTCCACTGACCTTTCACTTAGTCTTTTTTTTTTCTTTATGGCTTGATAATTCTGGAAACTGCTACAGCTACTGAAGATCCACTCTTCTGTTCCTCCAGCTGCAGCTCAGCTCGTCTGGCTGCCCCCAGGGCCAAGCTGCCGTTTCAGGCTGGGCTGGTTTCGGCTCCCAGCTGCTGAGATGGTCCATCCTAGCCAAGCTGCCTTTAGTGGAAAATATATTTGTGTGCGTTTTAGAGTTCTAGAATTTGTTTAGAGTCATATTTTATGGGTATTTTGAGGGGGCTGTGTGGAAGCTGAGATAGTTTGCTGCTCCTACGCCACCATCTTGGCTCCGCCCCTGTAGGACTTTTTTTATTCCAGAGATGGTGCAGGAGATATTTTCCTTTATTGGTAACCTTTGACTTGGGAATATCACACATTCCCTTCTAGTATTCTTCCTCTGTTTTCTCTGTTGATCTAGCCTACCATTTTGTAAGTTAATCCCACAAAATAATTGTTTCGTCAGTACGTAATGCGTTGTTAGGTTTAGTCTGTATTTTTTGGTTTTACATTTGTCTCTTTGTGTATATTTAGAAAGGAATCTCTTAATGGCCTTTCTGTTGTTATTTTGTTCTTGTTGTTCTTGGTTTCTGTATTTATTTATTCTTGTATTTCACTTATTTGGGGGTGTTTGAGTAACAGATTTTTCAGGTTTGTTTTCTTTCTGAGAATGTTTCTTTTGCCTCTTTTTTTATGGAATATCCATTTTAAAAAAATCTATGGTTAGGTCCATATTTGCAGGGTAGGTAATTTTGGGCTGCATCTTGAGCTCTGTTGTTTTTCAAACATGTTATTCCATCCTCTCCTGCAGTTTTTGGTGAGTTCAGAATAGTTTTGTCTTATTTGGCGTTCCTTTCATTTATATTTATTCCTTTATATATCCTTTCTTCTGGTTGCAGAATTTTTAGGAGTTATTTAAAAATATAAATTAAAAAAAAATTTAGTTTGTTTCAAATTCTTTTTTTTTCTCCCCCCTCCCCCCAAATGAGAAGGCAAGAAATAGTATACCCATTATTCAAATTGTAAAACTTATTTTCACAATAGACATGTTGAGGAAAAAAAGAGAAGAAAAATAAAGTGAAAAAATGTATCAGTCTGTATGCAGATTTCATCAGTTCTTTCTCCGAAGGTAGCATAATGAGTGTTTTGGAATTGTCATGGGTAATTGTATTGATCAGAGTAGCTTTCACAGTAGTCTTTCACAGTTACAGTTATTTTGTTATCCTGTGTTGTATAGTGTTATCCTAGTTCTCACTTCATTTTGTATCACTTTATATATTTTTTTTAAAATATATTTTATTTTTAATTTATGGAATAGAACAAGCATTTTCACAATATAGTATAATTTTTAAAAAGTGGTTGCACATGAAACTACAAATCTATTATGTGCAACTGCTATTCCTTTTAAATATATAATAAAATTATATAAATTTCTTTTTTCCTCCTTTTTCTCTCTCCTCACCCCTGCACCCTAGAGATGGCTACCATTAAACACAAATAGGTATATATGTGTAAAATTATTCTCTACATATTTCTTCTTATCAGTTCTTTCTCTGAATACAGATAGTGTCTTTCTTCATATGTCCTTTATAGTTAATTTGGGCATTTATAATGGTCAGAATGACTTATTCGCTCAGTCTTTTGTAAAAAATATTGTTGTCACTGTATACAGTGTTCTCTTGATTCTGCTAGTTTTATTTTTCATTATTTCTCTGCATGTTTTTTTTTAAATCAACCGACTCATCATTTCTTATAGCACAGTAGTATTCCATTACAATCAAATACCACAATTTGTCCAGCTATTCCCTAATTGATGGGCATCCCCACAATTTCTAGTTCTTTGCCACCACAAAGCTTCTGTAACCATTTTAGAACATATAGGTTATTTTCCTTTTTCCTTCATCATCTATTGCTGAGTCAAAGGATAGAGCCAATTTAATAACTCTTTGGACATAATTCCAGATTGCTCTCTCAAATGGTTGGATCAGTTCACAATTCCACCAGCATTGAATTAATGTCCCAGTTTTTGCACATCCCTTCCAACATTTGTGCTTTCCCCTTCAGTCATTTTAGCCAGTCTAGAAGGTGTAAAGTGTCATCTCAAGGTTGTTTTAATTTGCATTTCTTTAATCAATAATGATTTAGAGCATTTTTTTATGTGAATTCATCAGTTGTTTGATTTCTTCATTATAAAGCTACCTGTTCATATCCTTTGACCATATATCATTTGGGGAATCATAAGTCTTCCTACTTTTTAAAAAAATTACTCCCTTCATTATTTCTTACATCACAATAGTATTCCATTGCTATCATGTACCATAACTTGTTCAGTCATTCCTCAACTGATGGGGATTCCCTCATCCAATTCTTTTCCATCACAAAAAGAGCACTTGGAGATTTTTGGCTGTGGAATTATTACATTTAACCACTA
The DNA here is from genome assembly GCA_028627135.1 of Pseudochirops cupreus. Taxonomy (NCBI): domain Eukaryota; kingdom Metazoa; phylum Chordata; class Mammalia; order Diprotodontia; family Pseudocheiridae; genus Pseudochirops; species Pseudochirops cupreus. The sequence goes on along the minus strand of JAQQSU010010017.1, from coordinate 9,361 downwards.
AATAGGTGTCCTGGAGTTTGCAGCGTGGATGGTTGATTGGGTGTTTTTCGAGGAAGCAGTCTGTGTTTTTTTTGTTGTTTTTTTCCCATTGGTTCTTTGTTTTCTGTGTTCAGATATTCTGGATTGTTTTCTTATATAATATCCTGCATGATAGCATTCAGTTTTTTGGCCTGTCATGCTTTCTTGGGAGACATGCGATCCTAGAATTGTGTCTACATGTCCTGTATTCAAAGTGATTATATTTTGCTTATATGGAGATCATACTTTGTTTTAATGTTATTGCTTTTTGTTTCTCTTCTTCCAGATTGCCCTTCACTTCTGTGAATTTACAGTATCCTTTCTTTTGTTTCTTTGGTGAGACTTGCGCCTTGGATTCAAGCATAGGTTTTGCTTTCACAGTTCTTACTCCTCTTTTAGACCACTCAGGAACATCCTGCTATAGTTCCATTCTCTCTTGGGGATCCAAATGCCTCATTGAAGGTTTATTCATTTTCCTCTGTTTTGCAATATTTGTTCATAGATGCCCCAACTTTTACTTGATTTGGAGGCCTTATTTCCTTCAGCTATCAGTGTCTTCCTTGTTGTTTTATGTGATTATACTTAAGTTCTTTGAGTTTTCTTCCTCTTGAAAAATTTGGCAATTTCAGTGTTTCCCCCCTTATTTTCCCACATTGTTCTCTTTTTGTCTTCCCCCCCCTCACTGGTACTTTCCATTAGGGTTAGATCTCAAAGCATTTTCAGTCTTCTTCCATGTTGGGCTTGGGCAGTTCATGGTTTGTCAGCTCTGGTCACTGCCCCAAGAGATTTCTGTGGGGACAAAACTAACCTCACCTGAATGCTGGGCACTGTCACTTTGTCTTATTGTAGTGTTACCTCCCAACCCATGTGTCCTATCTCCATTCCCTCTCTTTTTCATTTCTCTGCCCCAGCAGCACAGTGAACTACTAGCTTCTATCAGAACTTGAACAAATCTCTGCCCTACTAGGAAGAGTGGGATGGGAGTATGGGCAGGGTGTAGAGTTGATTTCTTTTGTGAGCTCAGGGGTCAGCTCTTGCATTCCTGCTTTGGGAGCATAGTGTGTGTTAGGAGGAAGAGGTGTTAAGAGAGTACAAATTAGGGGTTAAGGATTATTTGCAATCTTTGCTGTTCATAGAATTGTCATCTTTTTAGGATATTTGATTGTCATAGACTATGGAGACAACTGAAATTTCTTTACCTCATGCATGATTCCAATTTTGTAGAGGTCTAAGAGGTTATGAGAGTTAAGAGAAAATGTCTAGGCCTCCATTTTGTTAGTCATATGACCCAGAAGTCTAATGTTATTCCCTTCCCATCCCCCATATTTTCATAGAACCAATCAACAAGGTAAGATTTTAGCTAAATAAAAGGAAAGTATAACCAGTTGGAATTATCCAAATTGTCCAAAATGAGTTGCACAAGTGTGTATTGTTGTGTCTGCTGGGAAGCTCCTGGTCACTGAATATTTTCTAGCAGAGCCTGTTGGACCACTTTTCATGGATTTTGGAAAGGAGATTCCTACTCAGATATGAGTTGAAATAGACGTCTTTGAGACCTTTTCCAACTCAGGAATTTTGTAATTTTCTTTTGGGATTATAAGATTTTATTATGCTTATTGTTAGCTGATTGACCCGTCCCCCCCCCTCAAAACTCTGATTCACAGGTTGCATTCTGCTCTTCTAACAAGGCATAGTAGTACATCAGTATTTTCAGATCATACAAAATTTGTTCATGTGTAAACAGGTTTTACTCACTGATCCTCTGACTTAAGATTATCACTTTGAGGCATGAAACTTGAAAATAGTTGCCATAGTGTTTGTCAGTGTAATGGATGGTGTCCTGTAGGTTCCATGTGGAAGAAGGATGCCCCCTCCATAAGGTCTTCCAGGTATCTCTCTTTGCATTTGACATTGTTTTGAATGAATTCAGCATTAAAACCTATGGGGTGACCCTGGGCATGTCACAGCCCCATTTGGCTTGAATTTCTTATCTGTAAAATGGGGCTAATAATAGTACCTACCTCACGAGGTTGTTGTGAGGATCAAAGAAGATAATATGTACAAAAGGCTTTGCAAACCTTAAAGTGCTCTGCAAATGTTAGTTGTTGCTAGTGTTACATTCAGAGTCACTTAAGAGAGTAGCCCAACAATCTACCCAGGAAAACTCAAGTGGGTGCAGAATGCTTCTTGTTCAGAAAACTTTACAGTTGGTCTATATGTATATTGAACATACACTGCAGACACTGAGTTGGGTTCATAATTTAATAGGAGGAAGAGCATAGTCTTGATTGTATTTTGGAAATTGTGTAGCTCTTTAATGTTCTCAAGCTATTATATAACATAAAAGTCCTTCTTCTACTATTATTGTCCTTCTAGTGATCCTATGTGACTTTAATCATAGAATATCACAATATCTGAATAACCAAGTGGAGGCATATATTTATACCTAGATCTACTTATCTTTATCTGTGAACAGAAGTGGCCTGCCCATATTACTTAAACATGGCTTACACAGATAAAGCACAAAAAATCCAGTCAATGTGTAAGCCAGGAAGGAAAGTGGCTCTCATGTAGCAAGAAAGGCTAACAAATAGTTAGCTCAAGGGCTGAATATCATGAAAAGATCAAGAAGAAGTCCTATAATGCTTTGGGTTTGTACTTTAGGGAGGCTTTGTGTGAGTACACAGTCAAGTACACAATGAAAAGTCATAGATGAATTTTGAACTGTCCTCATGGAGGCCCTACTCCATAAGTTCATAGATCCAATCCAGTATTAATCTGTTGGTTCTACGTGAGGCTTAGATCATTCCTCTTATGTGGGAATGATTTTAGACAAACGATTGATATGAATGATAATCATATTTTTTTTACTTAATTATAAAGGGAACTCTGTTGAAATTTTAGATTCTAAAAGTATTAGAATTTGTAGAACTTTAACAAGGCAGCCCACCTACTGCCAAACACTTTTAATTAGTTCCAAGTTTAAGGAATTAGAAACTTTAGTTAGTGTTCTCTTTGTATTTGCATAATTCAGTTCATGTTAGATGTTCTTATCTTTGGATACCTGTTCTTCTTTGCATTTCAGAATAAGAAATAGCAAACTGATTAGTAAAATTCATGAATAAAGTTGTTAAGACCCTACACAAAAGAAAGTTCTGCTGCCTGAGGAGTAAATTCATCCCTTTTAGATGTGGGTCTCCTTTAGCATCCTGGGTACCTTTGATTGACTGTTGACCAGAAAGCGTAAATCCATCTCTCAGTTCCCTGAAATCAATGGAAGCAAGTTAAGACCAAATGGTAACTTAGTATAGTGAGTTTGTACTAATTATAAGATAACCATAATTGAAATTAGCTGAAACACTCCTGTTTTCTAGCAAGACATCATAATCTCTTTGGAGATGATAGTTGAGGGCATCTTCTGTTAACATTAAGCCATCAAAAAGCTAATTAAGTTGGAAAGTAATTTGACGTCTGGGAAAAAGCCCCAGAAAAAAACATGAGAAAGCTTCCCTCATAAGTCCCCAGTGATTGAAGCTCTGGGTAAGTAAACATACTTGCCGTGGCATTGTTGTTCAGTTGTTTCAGTTGTGTCCAATTCCATGACCGCATTTGGATTTTTCTTGGCAAGAAACTGGAATGATTTGCTGTTTTCCTTCTCCAGCTCATTTGACAGGTGAGGAAAGTGAAGCAAATAGACTTAAATGACTTGCCCGGGGTCACACAGCTAGTGTCAGACCAGATTTGTACTCAGGGAGATGAGTCTTCCTCACTCCAAGTCTGGTGTTCTATCCACTGAGCTACCTAGCTACCTGTCATGGACATTAGTAGAGTCATGACTATGTTGGGGCCGTCAGAGCTTTTCCCCAGGGCAGGAAATTTCAAGGGTGCTGACAGTACTGTCTAGGGCAGCATTTCTCAACCTGTGGGTTATGTTCAATTTGTAACAATGGAAATACATCCTGCATATCAGATATTTACATTATGTTTCATAACAGTCGCAAAATTACAGTTATGAAGTAGCAACAAAAATAATTTTATGGTTGGGGGTCACCACAACATGAGGAACTATATTAAAGGGTTGCGGCGTTAGGAGGGTTGAGAACCACTGGTCTTCTTTCCTGCCACCCAGAAGTGGTGGCAGTCTTATCCTGGGGCATGTATTCTTTTCTTTCAACTGCATAAAAACTTCTTGGTTCCCAGGATATATTTCCTTCCTTCTGGTCCTGGGTTCAGGTTCAAGGAAGTTCTTGGACTGAACTACAAATGAGCCTCATGTCTCTGCTCCCCTCCCTACCCCAGTGCTTGCTTTAGTTACAAAAAATAGCTACGTTGGATTTGGTTATTAATCATGAAAATTTGCCTCGAGTTAGCAGCAAGAACAGTAGGGGCCTGAGAATCTTGTTTCTAGAAAGCATATAGAGGGTAAGTGGAATATTAATGCCCTGTAGAAAATATTCTTTATTTGCATTTCTGTTAATGTTTGGTAGTAGTTAACGTGCACAAAACACAGATTTGATCTTGCTAGAGGAGAAGAGGAAGGGCTAGACAACACCTGATCTCCAGGTTTAAAAGATTGAAGTGCTCCGTAAGAATGCAAGAAGGGCTCCAAAGAACATAAAGAAGGAGAGCAATAAGGATTATTAAACTTTTGATGATATATGTATGTGCCTCTTCCCTTTGAAGAGGTCAGCTTCTTGCTTAGAGGAATGATTATGAGGATTCACATATGCCACCAAAAGAGAGGCCATATATTACTGGTCAAATGTAAGAGAGAAAAGGCATAGTAATTGGTAATGATGCTGTAGAATAGGAATGATCAGCTCATGGCCAAGGAATATTTTTGCCTGGCACTACGAGGTGCTTAATAAGTGCTTGTGAATTGATTTTCTTAGAGATGTGCAAATCTGATCAGAGGCATTTCAATTGACTATAATGAAAAACTTCTCAAGGCTTAGAGCTAAGGGGTTACCCCTAGAACTTGTGTGTTTTCTAACACTGTCTTTTAATTGGAGGCAGGATCGTTCCTTTTGAATCACTACTCAACAAGGAGATTCTTGTTCATATCTGAATTGGACTGGATAACCTCTGAAGTATCTTCCAACTCTTTTATTTTGTGAAATAAAGGCTCCCTCTCCTAGTAGCTCTGAATTCTTCCGCATAGAGTGCAAGTTCTAAGAGGGGAAGGCGAGGGAATAAGCATTTATTAAGCAGCTGCCACGTGTCAGGCTCTATACTAAGTGCTTTAAAATGTCTCATTTGTCACTCACCACAACTCTCTAAGTCAGATGCTGTTATTAGCCTCATTTTTGTAGTTGAGGAAACTGAGACAAACAGAGGTTTGTGACTTGCCTACAGTCACACAGTTAAGTGTCTGAGGCTGCATTTGAACTCAGGCTTTCCAGACTCCAGGCACCGCTTTCTATCCACTGCACCACCCCGCTGCCCTAGAACCTAGTAACCTAGAAGCTATTCTCAGGCAGAGGTCAAACCTGGGGCCCTTTAGCATGTAACCTGCAAAGATTTTGGCAGAACCAGATTGAAATGTAATTGTGAAATGTTTAGCAAAATAAATAAAAACAAAACACAGCATAGATAATACTAATTTATGGTTTTCTAAGTCAATATGTGACCTGTAGAGATCCATTTTTATTTTGAGTTTGACACTCTTGCTCTAAGATATTTGTCTCTCTGACTTTTTCAATTTGAGAAGATGATAAAAATGAAAGAACTGAGAAATACACCAATATTATAGTAAAACAAGTTTTTTTTTAAACTTAATATTCTCTGTAAAGTTGAGCAGATATAGCAAATGCACCCTTTTCTTAATTTTAGGGAAATGAATTGAGAAACAAAAGAAGACAGTTGCTCTAAATTTATTAATATAGCCTTTGCCATGTGTAATTTTGCCTATCACTTTCATTTTTTTTAGCTGTCACTAGCAATACTTTTAATGCTTAATTTTTGGAAATCATCTTAGGTTTCTGAAAACTGGAGGTTTGCCTGAATTGAGAACTTTTTATGTAGCCTTTCATATATTAGCATATTTTCTAACTTAGTGTTTTTTCTTTTTTTTTTTTTAATTTTATTTTAGTTTGCATCATTCATTTCCACAAGATTTTGAGTTACATATTTTCTCCCCATCTTTCCCCTACCTACCACCCCAAAACAGCCATCCCAGTGTGTCCCCCCTCCCCCAGTCTATTCTGTCCTATGTCTTCCCCCCTCACCCCTCTGACTTTTTGGTAGGGCAGGATGGATCTCCCAACCACAGTGCCTGTGTATCTCAAGTTCCAGTTGGATGTTAACTTGGTGTATTTTCAAACCTAAATTTATTTCTTTTATGTACTGGAAAAAGTGGAGGACTGTAGAGCTGGTTAGAAACCAGAGGAGTCAGATACTGTGCCATGCTTTTGTCTGGCTAACTGTGGTGTTAGAATCTCACACTGCAATTGTGGATTAATCCCCCGAGGAGCTGTATGTCATGCCATCTTCAAAAATGTTTTTTGAACGTCAAATCTCCAGTGTCCTACTTATTATAATTTAGTCAAAAGCAGAGACAGCTGGCCTTACTTAGGTTTTTGCTTCTTAATTTTGGATCCAAGAGATTTGAAGATCCATGAATTATAACAATGACATTCTTCCTATTTCCTAACAAAGTCATTTCATTTTCTTCTGTAAATATAATTGTAGAAATACTTAAGATTCTTCAACAGGTGATGTTTTCTGATTTATATTATAAGGAATGGCTGATATAAATGTACCGTCTGATTGTTGAAGAAACTGACCTGAGTATCTTCAGGAAGTCCTACATTTGACTCCAAAAGCATCCTTATCAAGTACAGTGTTCTTATGCTTCTCCTTCTTAACTTTTCCTTTTCCTTGAAGAGCTGCTGCTTTTTTTAAAAGAGAGATGGGGTTTATAATTACTAGTTTTTCTCATTAATTTCACAACACTGTTAGTTTTGCCATTTCATAGAATCAGTGTCATAGAGTTAAAACAGACGTACCTTACAGGTTATTTCATATAATAAATCACCCAATGCAATAATCCTTTTCACACTACCAGTGGTCATTTTATACAGTAAAGTAAATGTTTATTAAGCACTTACTAGGTACCAAGCACTGTACCAAGAAATGGGGATTCAGACCAGAAAAAGAAAGACAGTCTCTGCCCTCAAGAAATTTACCATCTAATGGGGGAAGACAATACCCAAAAGGGAGCTGTAAAGGTGAGGGGTAGAAGATACCCAGAGTTGGGGTGTGATAATGATAGGAAATGAAGAGTTGGAAGGGCTTCTGGGCTTTCTGTAAAGGCAGGCTTTGGGGAAAAAATTTTTTGCTTTGCCCTCTACCTTCTCAGTTATAGGGTCAGAGGCAACTGAGGGTATTGAAGGAATCTTTGTGATCATGAAATTTTTGGTGGAGAACTTTTCAGGTGATAAGGGGGTAGTATATATATGGTGCTTGAGTAGAAACAAAACAGTGCAGCTGGTGGGAAAGTGTGTTAATGGCCAATTTGTTGACTTTTATGATCCAAGCATAGAAAACACATTTACAAAATTGGTCACAGTAAATTGACAAAAATATAATTTTCAGCCAGTAGACACAGCTGGGTAGGATGAGGAGTCCATCTATCCTCAGATGCACTCCATAGACATTAATGATCTACTGAGTTATATCACTCAGAGGTTTTGAAATGATTAGAGTTATCCCATGCAATTTTGGATATGGTGAGGGAAGTCCAAGTACACATTGTATTTGTTGGGAATAAAAAAGACTAACATATAGAAAATGTGATCCTTTATGAAGAAGAGAAAGCTTTAGGAGAAGGCAGCTTTTTGGGAATTGTCTGCCGAAGAGAAAGCAGAAAAAATTGATGCTTCACCAGGACAGTCTTCATTCTTAGTAATGTAATTCCGTTATAAAACCTGAGGACACTGGGAATATAGTCTCTGTGAAAAAGCAAACTGCTTGTTATCCTTTTTAGATAAATGCTTTTTTCCCCCCATTTAACATGAAGAGATCATTTGGGCCAGAGATTTCACCCCCTTCCCTTTAGATTCTGTTAATCTCCAACTTCTGTTCAAATGACTTCACTTCCATTAAAAAAATTTTTTTTTGGTTACCATTTACTTTTATTTTTTAATTAACTTTTGTTTATTTTTTGGTTTACATCATTGATTTCCACAAGATTTTGAGTTACAAATTTTCTCCCTGTCTTTCCCCTACCCACCACTCCAAATAGCGATCCCACTGTATATCCCCTCTCCCAATCTGCTCTCTCCTATATCCTCCCCCATCACCCCTCTGACTTTCTGGTAGAACAAGATGGATCTCCCTATCCCAGTGCCTGGATATCTTATTTCCCAGTTGCATGTAAATAATAAGAATAAGAATAAGAATAAGAATAATAACAACATCTATTTTTATCATTTGATTTTAGAACTTTCAATTCTAGATTCTTTCCATTCCTCCCTTGTCACCCACCGCCATTGGAAAGACAAGCAATTCAATACAGGCCATACATGCGTAGTTACGCAGAACATCTCCACAATGGACATATTGTGTAACACTGACTATATTTCCCTTCTTTCTGTCCTGCCCTCCACTTGTTCTGTTCTCTACTTTGCACCTATCTCTTTACAGAAGTGTGTGCTTCCAACAACCTTCCCCCCCAACTTGCCCTCCCCTCCATCATCCCTCCTCTCATCCCCTCCCCCCCTACTCTCCTGTGGGGCAAGTTACCCAATTTAGAGTGTATGTCAATCCCTCCCTATCAATGAGAGTAAGGTTGGCCCATTCTCTTTTTGCCTTCCTGTTCTTCTCCTCCATTGTAACAGTTATCCCTTGCCTCTTCTATATGAGATGATTAATCCCATTCTGTCTTTCCCTGTCTCTTCTCATTCTATTCCTCTCCCACCTCTCAATTTCACCTTTTAAAATATCATCCCTTACTATTCTATTGATCCTGTGCCCTCTGTCTATGTATACCTGTATACATATATACACACACTCACATCTGTAATTCATTATGCATATATACCCTCCTATATAGACATATGTGTATGTATACATATATATACATTTGCATTCCCTTCACCTATCCTCATACTGAGAAAAGTTTCACAAGTTACAATTTTGATTTTTCCACATTGGCATGTAAATAGTTCAACTTTGATAAGTTCTTTATGATTTCTTTTCCCTGTTTACCTTCTCATGCTTCTTGTATTTGAATGTCAAATTTTCCATTCAGTTCTGGTTTTTTCAGCAAGAATGCTTGAAAATCCTCCACCTCATTTAATGACCATATTTTCCCCTGAAACATTATACTCAGTTTTGCTGG
>JAQQSU010010016.1:0-12537 GCA_028627135.1 Pseudochirops cupreus | reverse complement strand
GGAATCCCCAGACCAAGGAGAAGGTATTACAAGCTGCCAGGAAGAAACAATTTGAATATTGTGGAAACACAATTAGGATAACCCAGGATCTAGCAGCTTCTACATTAAGGGATCGAAAGGCCTGGAATATGATATTCTAGAGTACATGAAAGTCATGATCAAAGAAAGATCCCAGATATTAACTTTCAAGAAATTGTCACAGAAACTGCCCTGGTATTCTAGAATCAGAGGATAAAATATAAATGCAAAGAATCTGCAGATCACCTCCTGAAAAAGATCCCAAAATAAAAAAGTCCCAGTCAAATTCCAGACCTCCTGGGTCAAGGAAAAAATATTGCAAGCAGTGAGAAAAAAAAATCAAGTATCATGGAGTCACAATCAGGTTAATATAAGATTTAGCAGTTTCTACAGTAAAGGGTCAGAGGGATTAGAATATGATATTCTAGAGGACAGAAGAGCTAGAATTACAACCAAGAATAACCTACCTGGCAAAACTAAATACAATCCTTCAGGGGAAAATAAAGGACTTTCAAACATTCCTGATGAAAAGACCAGAGCTGAATAGAAAATTTGATATCCAAACAGAAGATTCAAGAAAAGCATAAACAGGTAAACAGGAAAGAGACACACAAGGGATTCAATAAGGTTAAAATGTTTATACACCTACATGAAAAAATGATACTGTAATTGCTAAAAGCTTTCTCATTATTAGGGCAGTTAGAAGGATTATATGTAGACAGAGGGAGTGGATGGGAGTTGAATATAATGGTGTGATTACCTAAAAAAATAAAATTAAGAGTTGAGAAAGAGGAATGCATTGAGAGGAGGGGAAATGGAGAGATAGAATGGGATAAATTAATCTCCCATAAAAGAGGAACAAAAGAGTTTTTTTTTACAGTGCAGAGGGGAAATAGGGGACATGAAGGTGTGTGCGTAAACCTAATTCATCAGTATTGGCTCAAAGAGGGAATAATATACACATTCAGTTCGATATAGAAATTTATTTTATTATACAGGAAAGTAGGAGGGGGAGGGGATAGGTTGGAGCTGATGGAAGGGTTGGGGAAGGAAACAATCAGAAGCAAAACACTTTTGAGAATGGACAGAATGAAAGGAGAAAGAGAATAGAATAAATTGGGACAATGGGACTGAGAGAAATACATAGTAATCATAATTGGGAAAAATTTTTATAGCAAATTTCTCTGATAAAGACTACATTTCCTAAATACACAGAGAACTAAGTCAAATTTATAGAAAGAAGAGTCATTACTCAATTGATAAGTGTTCAAAGGCTATGAACAGCCAGTTTTCAGATGAAGTAATCGAAGCTATGCACAGTCATGTAAAAAGGCTATAAATCACTATTGATTAGAGAAATGCAAATTAAAACAACTCTGAGCTACCACCCTACACCTATAAGATTGGCTAATGTGACAGAAATGGAAAATAACAAATGTTGGAGGGAATGTGGGAAAATTGAGACACTAATGCACTGTTGGTGAAGTTGTATACTGATTCAGACATTCTGTAGAGCAATTTGGAATTATGCCCAAAGGACTATCCTCTGGAACTATGCCTTTGAGTTATTAAACTACCCATACTCTTTGGGTATAATAAGAGAACAATGTATATAGTAACAACAATATTGTTTTAAGAACGAATTTGAGTGAATAAGCTCTTTTGTCTACTATACATACCCAAATTAACTATAAATGACATATGAAGAAAGATGCTACCTTCTCCAGAGAAGGAACTGATATGGATATGGATATGTGTGTGTGTGTATATATATATATATATATATATATATATATATATATATATATGTATATATATATATATATATGTATATATGTATTTGTGTCTAATGGTAGCCATCTCTGGTGTGAACTCCAGGTGGGGGGAGGGAAGAAAAAAGAAAAAATTTGCAAGATAATTTTGTTGTGTATTTGAAAGGAATAGCAAGTTGTGTACAACTGCCTATTTTTAATGTACTATGCTATGGATATGCTTGGTTTTTCCCCATAACTTAAAAATTAAAATTAAAAAAAGAAGGTTAAAATTTGTTTTTACATGTAATTGAGGAAAAATAAAATATTAAAATAAAAAGATATAAAAATGAAATGAAAGTGTATGGGTCCTGAAGGTAGTTATTACTACCACATTTTAATCCATTTCCCATTTCCTATTGGGACAAAGTCCAATGGCAATTGTTTTGAAAAAAAAAAACTAAATATTTCTATAAACCTACTTATGATTAGTAAAAAAAAAAAAAGTAGTCCAGAAAGGAAAGGGAACATTTTTCTAAAGGGCCATGTGCTGTTTATTCAGTGGCTATTTTCAAAAGTTAACATTTATGTTAGCAAGATGAGTTCAGGTCACCATAAGAACTCATGGAAGGAAGAGAGAGGTATTGTAACTCACTCTAATAAGATAAAAAGTTATCCTAAGTGTTAGCCAATGTAGGAACAAAAGCAACAACAAAAAGAATACTGATTTATTGGTTTTTTTGTTGTACATAGTTGTAAATCTGATGATTAACATTTTTTTTAACTAAAGAAAAAAAAATATCCAATTGGAAGGCTTGGTTCAGGAAATGTACCATAGCAAAATCATAATGTAGTCTAGTCTAATTTTTTAATTAAAGTAAAAGTTAGTATGAGGGCTAATACCTATAACCACAATCTATACAAGGAAGTTCAATATAGGCTAAATATTAGTAAAGAGAATTAACTGGTATTCATTAAATAATGAGCTTTTAGAGGATATGGGAAATCTTTACTGTAATTTAAATGGTGAAAGAAATGAAATAAGTGATAACTACCAAAGGTAGTCCAATAATAAAATTATTTATTCAGGTCTCTAAGTTGTAATAACACTTTACATGTGTAGAGGGATTTTATGGTTTTCAAAGCCTTTCCATAATCTATCATATTATTTTCTCAACATCCTTGTGAGATAACATACAGACAGGTATCATTATCTTCATTTTTCATATAAGGAAATTTAGCACAAGAAAGAATTGAGGGACTTGAACAGATGCTCAGAGCTGGTGATATATTAAATGACAGAGCTGAGGATATGAAACCCTAATTGCCCAGCTAGTATAGGGCCAGATCTTCTATGGGAAGAAAAGGGGCAATGTGGGGATGTCCAACTATACCTGCTGAACAAGTCTTACCCCACTGTTCCAAGTCAGGAGCCTCATTATCCAGGATGTTGCCAATCTTGAAGACCTGGATGAGGCAAATCGATTTTCTTTTAAAGAGTTTCTGAAAACCAAGAACCTTAGCCTGTCCAAAGAGTAGGCAACTAATGCTAGAATTCACACAATGGGATTTACCAGATTTGTACAAGGGAATCTAATGGGATAATATTTGTAAAGCACTTAGCATAACACCTGAAACATAGTAGATGCTATGTAGAAGTTATTATTAATTATTTGAATTTTTTTTACCAGGTTTCTTAATTTAGATACTAATTATTCTGCTTAGGCATATTATTGGACTTTTCAAATTAAATATAACATAACAAAATTCAGGATGCTGAGATTTTAAGACATTGCCAGATTAGCATAGGAACATCTGACTCTTTTAAAAAAAACAAACTTTTACATGCTTAAAAGGCACTGAAATTCTCTAGTTGGGTTTTTTGTATTTTTTTCTTTTGCTATTTGATGTAAAAGTTATTCTTTAAAATTAATATTATTTTTTCACCAGCTTAAAAAAAGAGGATGCTTAGCATCTGCCATTTCATTAAGGATTCACTTCCCTCCGCCCCCCCCCCCCCCAGCCAGGATTATACTTAATTTTGCTGTGTGAATTATTCTTGTAAGCCTATATGTTTTACAAACTCTATGCTCCATTACCACGTTAGCTACATGATCTTATGTGATCCTAAATGTGTCTCTTTAATACTTGAACTCTTCATTTCTGGTTGTACAGAGTATTTTTTCTTTGATTTAGAGCTCTTGATGTTATTGGGAATTTTCATTTGGGATTTATTTTAGGAGATGAGCAGTAGATTGTTTCAATTTTTGCTCTCCACCCTTTTCTCATGTTTTCTTTAATATGATATCTAGGCTCTTTGTTGTCACAGCTTTTAAATGATGTATTGCCTTGGTTTCCAGGTAAACTTTGCATTTTCTTCAATTTTCAGTGTTTTGATGTAAAACAAAATCTCTTGCAGTTTCATGGAATCATTAGCCCATGTTTGGTCCATTGTAATTTTAAAAGTAAATTTTAAATAGGGAGAACTTTCTACCTCTTTTACAAGGTATGTTGTTTGTTGTTTAGTTTTTTTCAGTCATGTCTGACTCAAAACCTTTTTGAGGTTTTCTTGGCAAAAATATTGGAGTGATTTGCTATTTCCTTCTCCAGCATATTTATAGATGAGAAAACTGAAGCAGATTTAAGTGACTTGCACATGGTCACACAGCTAGTAAGTGTCTGAGGCCAGACTTGAACTCAGGTGTTCCTGACTCCAGGACTAGACTCTACTCCACTTAGCTGCCCTCTTACAATGTACTAAGCTTTTAAACATTTTTTCACATTTTTCCTCCAATGTTTTCATTTCTTTTCCAGTTCCTTCCTCTAATGTTCTTATCATTTTAAATTTTCAAAAAAAGAAAAACTGTTAAAACTCTTCTTTCATTTCTTCTAGGAATTCTAGTTGGCCTGGAGGCCAAGCTGAATTTTTCTTTTAAACTTTGCTTATAAATACTTTGGAATTATTCTTTTATTCTTTGTTTGTGTCTTGGGCATCACAGGCTTCATAATAAATCTTTATGGTGGGAATCTTTCTTGTTTACTCATTGTTCCAGCCTTACTCTCAAGTCATAACTTTTTATCATGATCAGGTTTTGCACCCTTCTGGAAGGAACATCAGGGCCTTTTTGGTCCTCTTCTGTTATTTTCTGGAGTCCTGCTGTTTCTCTTTCCTAGGATTGAGTGCTATGTTTTTCAAGGATCTCAGGAGAGGCTCAGGCTGGGAACCTGCAAGATTTCAGAGTGTAAAGAGTTGTTTTTATGCCTTCCTTGTCTTAGTTTTGCAATCTCAGTTTGGATTTAGGGAAGACAACTCTAGGATTGTCTTCAGTTGTAGGTCTAGTATGCTGCTGCTGACTTCAGTCCCTGTCAGCGCTTTCCTCCTGCCCTTTAGACTGAGTTCCATGTCCTAGTGATTTAGTTACAATCTTCGGAACGGATTTAGAGTTGAATCTGTGAAATTACTCAGGGTTTAGTGTTACGTAGCAGCTGTTCATTTCTGTTCCTACTCTTTGACAATTACACTGTGTGAAGTCAGGTGCAAGTTCTGTTCCAGAGCTATAGATTGCTTCCTAAGTCCATGCTTGATACACAACCCAGTTGCAGGCTGGATCTGTTCCTGATCCCTGCAGCCACCCTTTGCCCTGGAAAGCAGGTCAGCATATATCTAGCCCCAGGCCCATCCCTAAATCCACTTAAGGACAACCCAGTTGGGGCAGAAACAGACTTGCAGGCTGGTTCTGGTTTCTGCTCCTTGAAAGGCACACAGGATAAGAATCTGCAACCATTCTTCCTGTGGAATTCAATCGCAGTTTAGCCTGCAACTAACAAGATAAATTCCTAAGTCCATGTTGGAGCCACACATAGATCTAGGGTCAAAGAGGCACAACTACTGGTCAGATCCTGGAAAAGTGACTCACTGTTTTCTCCTTGGGTTTCCTAGTCATTACTTGGTCTGGTGTTCTCCTTAGATCTTTGATGCAGGAGTTCTTTGGGAAGAGCAAGGCTGCGCTCCTTTCTCCTACAATGCTATCTTGGTCTGTTTCCTTCCCACCTCTTTTTCTGGAGATTTTCCATTTGAGGAGTTAGGTTCCTATAATGTGGCAATGAAATCTCTTCAGGGATGATCATAGAGGTTTGGGGGTTGTCTTTCTAATGATATTTTTCTCAAACTCCCATCAAAATACTTTGCTTCCATAATAATCTCTTAAAATCAATTAGTCACATTTGATTAACTTTTAGAAATGAGTATTTACTTAGGTCATATAATCAACAGTTGATACAAAATATTTCCGTAAAAGTTTGTGATGTATTCTTCCACAGGTACATAAAGAGTTCAGAAGGGAAAACAGGTTCAATCTTAGAAAGAACATATGATTAAAGTGTTGTATTTATCCTTTGTTCTTGAAGAGTACCGTGGCATCAGGGAGATAATGACATAACCTTCAGTTGACTTTGATTTGAGTGAGGGAGGGCTGTCTAAGGTCAGCAGTCTCACTTTCTCCTCCAGAGTCATCTGGAGGTAACTCACAGCTCTTGGAGGTTCATTTGCTTGAGACTTTATGATGCTTCCTTTTAAGTATGGTCCATTTTTTTTTCCTTCTGGGCTCTTGAATCTATGTCTAGTCTGTCCTTGACTTCTGATGCAATAACTGCTACCAAATGTTTTGGGGGTATTACTAGGATGCTGTATTGGTAATGGAATTTGGAGATGCCACCGTATTGGCTTGGTTTTTGGGTTGAGTGTTAAAACCCAGAGCTTGTGAATCCTACTTGTGGGATGGACTTGTTGATGTGAAGAGAAAGGGCTGAACTGGGAGGAGCCATGAATTGGGAGAGAGGCCCAAGCCTAGAAAAGGCCAGAAGGACTTTGGGAGAGCAGTATCCAGTACCATGGAGCCTGAGTTGCTGAGAGAAAGACTGCTAAGAGCCCATTGGAACTGCCACCTGGAACTGCCACCTGGAACTGCCAAGGACTGAGGAAGCATGGCTGTGATGCCGGTATTTTGTCTGTCTGTTTTGATGTTGTTTTGCCAGATTCACCTGATGGTGAAGGACAGTGCTACTGTTGTAGAAGTCCTGGAACCTGGCTGTTAGTTCAGAAGCCCTGACAGAGGATTTTCTTGTGGTACCTGCAAAGAAATCCTGGAAGAGGGCCTTGCTGATGTTGCTAAATTTTGTTGCTAAAGAGATAAATTCTATAGCAGTGGGAAGTTTTAAAATCATTAAATGTATGACATAATTTTACAAATTTCAATGTGGCCAAGACTCCTCTTGCTTATAAATTATGGCTCAAATTCATTTTCTATCAGCAATGTCTAAGGTATACATTGAAATAAACTAATTTATCTGGCTGCTCATCCATGCATATCATTGTTTGAACAATTTCTATTTTTCATCTACTTGTTTTTCCAGTGTGAATGATTAGATCTAGGGAGTGTGGAACCTGTGGCCTTGAGGCCACATGTGACCCTCTAGGTCCTCAAGTGTGGCCTTTTGACTGAATCCGAACTTCACAGAACAAATCTTTTTATCAAGGGGATTTGTTTTGTGAAGTTTGGATTTAGGTAAAAGGCCACACTTGAGGACCTACAGGGCCACATGTGACCTTGAGGCTGTCGATTCCCCATTGCTGGATTAGACTAATCTCTTTTCCACTGCTACACTCTGGGAGTTATGTAATGTTCTCAGAATTAATGTGATGTATGATGGCATCATTAGTGAGTAGAAGAAGTAAGAGAATTTAGCAGTTAATAGGCAGTCTTTTTTCTTTTTCTTTTTGGCCTCAGGCTTATACATTGAGGCTAAAAGGGATCTTAGATATCATCTCACCCAAAACCTTTATTTTACCAATCAGGATACTGAAATCCAGTGAGGTTCTCCAACATATCCAAGGTCACAGAGGCAGTAAATTACTTAGAATTTGACCCATGTCCTGAATTCTACTGGTGTCCAAGAATATTATTTTTGATGTTGACTTAAAACAAACAGAAATATAAAAACTCCAAACCCAGGTTTCTTCTTAGTGGTTAATATGCTTTCATAATGAACACATATCTAAGAAGAACTTTAAAGGTTATATTTTGTTATACCATGACAAATACTTTCTAAAACCAATAAACAATATAAATAATGGGATTCTGAAAATTCTGTTTTTCAGTGAATTATATGTGACTGTGAAAATATGTTCTATTAACAGAAAATCACATATAAATGCCTAGTTGTACCCTTCTCATCCTTTCATGGGAGTATTCAATCCATGCATGGAATATTCTTAGAAAATTTGTATAGAGATGAGAAAATGGGCATAAGGCTCATTTTCCCCTTTTCTTAACGTGTGAAAGCATTGTTTATTATCTTTTCCTTGAGACAGCAATCAATTGTCTAGCATTTGTTAATTGCTACAACAGGCACTGTCCAATGCATGACAAAAATGAAAGAGCCCCTGCCTTCAATGAGCATAATTTCTCTTATGGAAAAATTAATGTTCACATATGAAAATACTATGTAAATGTGCCTATACAATACACATGTACACGCAAAATTAATGCAAAGTATTTGGGGTCATTATCAGCTCATGCAGAGAGTGATGCTTGAGCTGAACTTTGAAAGAAGCTAGAATACAAGAGTTAGAAGTGAGGGGGAAATAGTGCATTCTTGGTAGGTGGGATGGTCTATGCAAAGGCATAGAGATAGGAAATAGTGTGCCACATGTAAAGAAGAGGGAGATTAGTTTGAAATGCATAGTATGTGAAAGGACCTAATGAGTCTGCAAAGTCAGATTGGATCCAGTGTGTGAAGGGCTTTAAAAGCCAAATATATTTTTTTTTCTTCAAGGTCATAGGCAATAGGATTACTTAAACTTACTGAGCACAGGGAGACATTGTTAAACCTATGCCTTAGGAATTGGTATGAATTAGAGAGAAGGGAGACTGAGGCAACAAGAACAATTAATAGGCTACTGAAATAGTCCAAGTAAGAGGCAATAAGGGCTAAGGTGGTGACTTTGAGAGTGAGAAGAGTGGGAGGGAGGCATGAAATGCAGAGGTGGAATTATAAAACTTGGCAACTGATGAGATATGTGGAGTGAGGGAGATTGAAGAATCAATATAACTCGGAGGTGTTAACCTTGAAAATTGTTTCCTAAATACCTTTAACATTTCCGGTAGAGAATTCTCCTCTATACTCAGGTGCCACACTCTAAATTCATTTTTCTGAACTGATCCTATCATTCCCTCTCTCAGATGCTAAGGTGAGAAAGGCCAGTCATGGTAGCTAACACTGCAAATTACTTTATAGAGCTAGAAAAAATAGTAACAAAATTCATTTGGAAGAACAAAACGTTCAGAATATCAAGGCAATTAATGAAAAGGAATGCTAGGGAAGATGGCCTAGCCATACCAGATTGTAATCTGTATTATAAAGCAGCAGTCATCAAAACTAATTAGTACTGGCTAAGGAATAGAGTAGTGGATCAATGGAATAGACTGGGTACAAAGGACTCAGTAGTCAAAGACTATAGTAATATACAGTTTGATAAACTCAAAGACCCCAGTTTTGGGGATAAGAACTCACTATTTGACAAAAACTGCTGGGAAAACTGGAATATAGTATGGCAGAAACTGGGCATAGACTATTATCTAACACCGTATACCAAAATCAAGTCTAAATGGGTGCACAATCTAGGTATAAAGGCTGATACTGTAAGCAATATGGAGAAGCAAAGAATAGTTTACCTGTCCGATTTATGGAGTAGGGAGGACTTTATGACCAAACAAGAGTTAGACAGCATTATAAAATACAAAATGGATAATCTTGATTACATTAAATTGAAAAGTTTCTGTACAAACAAAGCCAATGTAACCAAGATTAAGAGGGAAGTGGGAAATTGGGAAAGAATTTTTAGAAGCAGTGTCTCTGATAAAGGCCTCATTTCTAAACTATACAGGGAATTGAGTCAAATCTATAAGAATACAAGTCATTTCTCAATTGATAGATGGTCAAAGGACATAAATAGGCCATTTTCAGAGGTAGAAATTAAAAATATCTATAAGCATATGAAAAATGCTCTAAATAAATATTGATTTGAGAAATGCAAATCAAAACAACTCTGAGGTACCACATCTCACTAGTCAGATTGGCTAAAATGACAAGACAGGAAAATGAGAAATGCTGGAGAGGATATGGAAAAATTGGAACACTAATACATTGTTGGTGGCGTTGTGAACTGATTCAGCCATCCTGGAGAGCAATCTGGAACTATGCCCAAAGGGCTATAAATAACTGCATACCCTTTGACCCAGTAATACCATTACTAGGGTTGTATCCCAAAGAGATCATAGAAGTGGGAAGAAGACCCATATGTATAAAAATATTTATTGCAGCTCTCTTTGTGGTGGCAAAAAACTGGAAATTAAGGGGATGCCCATCAATTGGAGAATGGCTAGACAAGTTGTGGTATATGAATGTAATGGAATACTATTGTGCTGTAAGAAATGAGGAGCAGATAGACTTCATATTTACCTGGAGAGACTTATACAAACTGATGCTAAGTGAGAAGAGCAGAACCAGGAGAAATTTGTACACAATGATAGACACAACGTATTTGTGACGATCAACTTTGATAAACTGGACTCTTCTCAGCAACTCAAGGTTATAAGACAACTCTAAAAGACTCAGGATGGAAGGAAATGTCTACACTCAGAGAAAGACCTAGAAAGAACAGTGTTTAAATGGAGACTGAAACAAATTACATGCTCTCTTTCTTTTCCATGTTTGGTTTTGTTTCCTCTTTTCCCATTGTTCATTCCATTGGTTACAACCCTTCTATACAACCAGACTAATGTCCTATGTGAAAGTATTTGCAGATCCTATACTTGATTGAATGCCACCATGGGGGGCAGGGGAAGAGGGAAGGGAGAAAAATTTGAAACTCAAGGTATTGTGGAACTCAATCTTGTAAACTAAAAGTAAATGAACAAACCAATTTTTAAAAGTTACTATAAAATGATGAAAAATGTTCCATTTTGTAGCTTGTTTGTCATTTTCCTTCAGGTCTGAGTCTATGTCACTATTCCTTCACTGACTGTGTGATTCTGGGCAAGTCATTTAATTTCTCTCAGGCTGAAAAATGGAGATAACAACAGTTGTATTACATACACCCCTTGTGTTGCTATTGACATGATATAATAGAATACGTTTGGGATCTATAGTAATGGATTTGAATTACTAAATTATTACCTCTGTGACCTTGGGGAAGTTACTCCCTCAATATGATCCTTGATTTATTTATTTATAACATAAGAGGGTTGGGTTGGATGATCTTTTAAGACTTAATCATTGTTACCTTTCTCTGATTGCTCCATATTCTAGGGAAGTTTTTTTGCACGTTTTAAAATGTTGGATAAATGTGTGAGCTAATCCAAATATAATAAGGAAAATCTGTTCTCTACAGGATCATTTTCTCAGTTGGTTTTTGCTGTATTGTGGAGTGATAGTGATACAATATGTGCATATACGTGCAGGTGCATAGATATCTAAATATTTAACTCATATGTACAACGTTTGTGTTGTAGGTATATGTATACAGATGTATGATTGTGCATGCATATATGAAACCAGCTCTTGGAATTTAAACTGGAATAGGCTGTGAATTAGTCTTCCTGGTTCTCATTTCTCTGCTCTCTATTCTTCCATACTGTAGCCAAACTGACATTCCTAAAACACAAACCTGACCATGTTATTTCATTCAAAAATCTTTAATAACTCACTATTGCCTCTAGGATAAGATATAAAGCCTAGAGCCTGGCTGAAGTTTCTCTTTAAAATATTTCCCATCTACCTTTCCAGGCTTTTTTTCATACTATTCCCTTTCATGGACTTGTTATAGTCAAACTGGTCCACTAGTTATTTCCAGAACTCAATATAAATCCCTGTCATGTTCAGAATGATTATCCAGAAAGAACCAACAAAATTGTTGGAATGTAAAACCAAGAAAACAAATTGTTTTTGTTAAACTATAGCCTAACTGTCTGAATAGATGAAATCAGGATTTTCATTACTTTTTAAAAAAATATAATGTATAGCCAAGAAAAAATGCTGCCCTACTTTCATAAACATGCTCCTTGGCTACAAACATATGGAAAGGTTTCTAAAAGCCTGGAGCAAACAACACCTGAATATGAACCTCTCTTTGAAAATACCAAATCACCTGAGAATTTGTGGGAAATACAATTCCTGCATTCCAGCCCAGGTACCTAATTTTTATACTGGTTATGCCTTAAAACTTGAGGTTTTTAGCTTTGATGTTTGTTTGTCTTCCATAGATTTTTGTAGCAGGTTTCTACTAACACAGTATCATCCTGAGAAGCAAGAAAGAAAGTAATCTTTGAATCCCTGTAGTACAGTGCGTGTGTGTGTGTGTGTGTGTGTGTGTATCCCCTCCCCAATCTCATTTCAAAACACAGTGCCCACATGCTACCCCTGACTGACTGTTCTAATCAGACTACATATTTAGCATTGTGTCTAGTTGTAGGCATTTTTTCAGGCACTACAGATTAATAATGATTTTTCTTGGGGCAGAGCCAAGATGGCGGCATAGCAGAAGCAACATATCGCAGCTCTCACATGGCCACACCAAAATACCCATAAAATAGGACTCTAAACCAATCCTGGAACTCCAAAACGCACACAAAGATACTTCCCACTAAAGTCAGCTCGGCTACGAGGAACCATACCAGCACTGCGAACCGAAACCAGCCTGGCCTGAAGC
>JAQQSU010010015.1:0-12538 GCA_028627135.1 Pseudochirops cupreus | reverse complement strand
CTATATACTTCTGGCTGACTGGATAGCGAAGGACTCCAAGACCGAGGCCCAAGACGGTGATCCGTCCAGGCCGCTCAACGCGAGAGCTCTGGCCTGAGAACAATCGCTCAGTCCCCCTGCTGCCTGCAGGCCACGGGCGGGAAGCTGCAAAGCTGAGGGGGGTGCAAAACCTCTGCCTTTTGCTTTTCCGCTCTGGAGGCCTTCAGGCCGGACTGCTTATCTCCCCCTTTCACAAATCCCACTCGCAGCTGCTGCTAATCCGCTCACCTGAGAGGCTCCTCAGCTATTCCCGTCCAGCCGCCCCCGGGGCACACCCGCGGCTTCAGGCCAGGCTGGTTGCGGTTTGCAGTGCTGATATGGTTCCCCGTGGCCGAGCTGACTTTATTGGGAAGTATCTTTGTGTGCGTTTTGGAGTTCCAGGATTGGTTTAGAGTCCTATTTTATGGGTATTTTGGGGTGGCTATGTGAGAGCTGCGATATGTTGCTGCTGCTACGCCGCCATCCTGGCTCCGCCCCCCACAAATTACTTTTTCTATGGATTTGTATATGCATATATTATTTCCTTCCTCTAACATAAAAGTTCCTTGAGGATGGGTACTGGTATGCTTTTGTCTTTGTGTAGGTATCTAATAAGTTCTTATTAAATGAATGTTAATTAAATAAATGAATATGCTGTTAAAAGCAAAGGAACACATATTTGAAAGCTTAGAAGTGGAGCCATGCTGAGTAATGACAGGGCCCAAAATATAGTTTTGCTAATGGTGGCTGATGTGGAGTGGAAGTGAAGGTCATGAACTCATAGAGTATGAAGAAGTGGTAAGTCAGATAAGTAAGTCATCAACATAGAGACTGATGTCTCAAAAAAAATGATAGGCATTACAGAATATAGTGAAAAATGAAAAACATGATCCTGATACTAAAATCATTAGAGCAGTGGTGTCAAACTCAAAATAGAGATGGGGACCACTGAACTATACATAAGGAATCCAGTGGGCTCATATTGGCTTAGAAAACCATATTGGCATATTTTATTGTATTTTTATTTACTTTGTTAAATATTTCTTAAATTTATTTTAATTCAATTCAGACTGTATTCAGGAGTGTGGTGGGCTGCTTGTGGCCCATGGGCTATATATTTGGCACCTCTAATCTGGGGCACTGAAAATGGGCCTGGAGGAGAGAAAATGACAATGGACAGTAGCAAATTGATGGCATGGAGTTTGAATGTATAGGTGAGGATGGATTGCTTATCTGAAGTTGAGGCCAAAATGGGGTTTAGGGTGTACTTGATATTCTGTCATTCTTTTTTTGTTGGATTATGTGAGACAAATTCTGTGCAGCTGAATGGGTTCAGGGTGTATTTCTTCCTCTTCCTTCCCCCATATGTGTCTTTGTATATAGATGTGTATATATAAATGTGTATATGTAATATAACATACAATTATTACATTTAAAAAGAATCTATACACAACTGCTTATAGTCACCCTTTTTAACTGTTCTATTTGTGGAAAGTATTTGAAATTAAGTAGCAGTTTTGCATTTTCTTTGTCAAAAATCTCACAATACCAGAAAATATGGTGCTTTTATATATGGTTATCTTTTTAGCTCCCAAAGGAAATTTTATTCTCCTCTTATATACTTAAAAAGTTAAGTTTTGAACTTCATGGTCAACTTTCACTTCTTTTAGAAATGATATCCTGATTTTCTTTTCATTTTGTTATTTCTTGCAAATTAGACATGTATAGAATTGTTTTCAGAGTTTTTTTGTTTTTGTTTTTTACAGTGTAATTGAGGCAGGTATGGTATAGTGAATGAAACACTGGGCAGAGACAGGGAACCTTGTACCTGTCTTGGTTATGGGTACCTGTATGAACTTGGGTAAGTCATTTAGACTTCCTGTGCTTTGTTTCCTTCATCAATAATAAGAGTAGTTCTGGAGGGGGGCGTGGTGCCAAGATGGTGGTGTAGAAGCAGGAAAACTCCATGAGCTCCCCCCATAATCACCTTAAATACCTATAAAATATTACTCTAAACAAATTTTAGAGCTACAGAACCCAGAAAGTGAGAGAGAGAAACAAATCTCCTGCTGAAGGCAGCCAGCAGGCCTACAGGAAGGGTCCATTACAGCATGCTAGGAGCTAAATGCAGCCCCACATGAGCCTGCGGTTTTAGCCCCAGGCTGGCACCAATCAGCAGTGGCTAGAGCAGACTTCTGGAGAGTGGATCACCAGCAGCTGTGGTGATTTCCAGAAATATCAACCCATAAATGCCAAAGACAAAGTAAAAGGTCAGTGGAACTCTGTTAGAACCGAGGGGGGACTAGGAGCATGGTCAGCGTGCCCCTGGATTGAGAAGTGGTGGCTCATGGCCCTGCAGCCTCCTCCATGTGGCTGCTTCAGGGCTCCTGGCCTGCAGGTCATAGGGGGACAAAGTGACCATTCAGAGGTTAATTTCTCTTGTTTTAACATGCCTGGATCTGCATCACTGTCTTGGGTGGAGATCCTGAGGCGTGTGACCAGTGAGCCAGAGCTTGTGGAGGCAGCAGAGAGGGCACCCAGCTCATAGCTCTGGCAGCTGTGAAAACCCCAGCAATTTGGGACAAAGCTCCCCCCCTCTAGAAGCAGAGCTCTACTGTGGCAAAGAGCTCAAAAGTCAAGCAAGTGAGTGGCAACATGAGCAAGCAAAGGAAGCAAAGCAAGGACAGCTATCAAATATTAGATTCCTTTTTTGGGCATGGAATGGGAGGAAGACAACACAGTCAGAACTCCTGCACCAAAAGCTTCCAAGAAAAATATGAACTGGTTACAAGCCATGGAGGAGTGCAAGAAGGACTTTGAAAATCAAGTAAGAGAAGTGGAAGAGGAATTGAGAAGAGAAATGAGAATGATGCAAGAAAATCACGAAAAGAGAGTCAACAACCTGACTGAAGAAAATAACACCTTAAAAAACAGATTAACTCAAATGGCAAAAGAGGCCCAAAAAGCCAATGAGGAGACGAATGCCTTAAAAAGTCGAATTTGCCAGATGGAAAAAGAATTTCAAAAGCTCACCGAAGAGAACAATTACTTCAGCATTAGATTGGAGCAAATGGAAGCAAATGACTTTATGAGAAATCAAGATACTATTAAACAGACCCAAACAAATGAAAAAATAGAAAGCAATGTGAAATACCTCATTGGAAAAACCGCTGACCTGGAAAATAGATCCAGTAGATAAAATTAAAAATTATTGGACTACTGAAAGCCATGATCAAAAAAGGAACCTAGAAATCATCCTTCAAGAAATTCTTAAGGAAAATTGCTCTGATATTTTAGAACCAGAGGGCAAAATAGAAATGGAAAGAATTCACCAATCACCACTTGAAAAAGATCCCAAAAAAGACAACTCTTAGGAATATTATAGCCAGGTTCCAGAGTTCCCAGGTCAAGGAGAAAATATTACAAATAGCCAAGAAGAAACAATTTGAATACTGTGGAAACACAATCAGGATAACACAGGATCTAGCAGCTTCTACATTAAGGGATCAAAGGGCTTGGAATATGACATTCTGGAGGTCAGAGGAGCTAGGACTAAAACCAAGAATCACCTACCCAGTAAAACTGATTTCAAGGGAAACTGTTTCAAGGGAAAATATGGTTATTCGCTGAAATAGGGGGCTTTCAAGTACTCTTGATGAAAAAAAACCAGAGTCGAATAGAAAATTTGACATTCAAATACATGAAGCAAGAGAAGCATGAGAAGGTAAACAGGAAAAAAATCATAAAAAACTTATCAAAGTTGAACTATTTACATGCCTACATGGAAAAATGATAATTGTAACTTATGAAACTTTTCTCAGTATGAGGATAGTTGAAGGGAATATAAATAAATATATATATATATATATATGTGTGTGTGTGTGTGTGTGTGTGTGTATATATATGTATACATACATATATATGTCTATATAAGAAGGTATATGTGCATATGAATACATCTGTGAGTGTGTATATATGTGTACAGATATACATAGAGGGCACAGGATCAATTGAATAGGAAGGGATGATACTTTAAAAGGTAAAATTGTGAGGTGGGAGAGGAATAGAATGAGAGGTGATAGGGAAAGATAAAATAGGGTAAATTATCTAATATAAAAGAGGCAAGGAAAAACTGTTACAATGGAGGGGAGGAACAGGAAGGCAAAAGGGAATGGGTCAACCTTACTCATTGAATTAGGCTTAAGGAGGGAATAACATACACACTATATAGGGGGGATTGATAGAAGGGAGTGTAAATCGGGGTGGGAGGATAGTTAGAAGCACACACTTTTGAAAAGGGACAGGGTACAAGTAGAAAATAGAGCAAGTCGGGGGTGGGATAGGATGGAGGGAAAAATAGTCAGTCTTTCACAGTATAACCGTTATGGAAATGTTTTGCATAACTACACATGTACAACCTATATTGAATTGCTTATCTTCCCAGTAAGGGTGGGTGATGAGGGAAGAAGGGAAAGAATCTGGAATTCAAAGTTTTAAAATGAAATGTTTAAAAAAAATGATCATGATTATTATTATTTTTACATGCAGTTGGGAAATAAGATATACAGGCACTGGGGTATGGAGATCCATCTTGCCCTACCTGTAAGTCAGAGGGGAGATGGGGAGGATATAGGAGAGAGCAGATTGGGGGAGGGGGTATTCAGTGGGATTGCTGTTTTGGGGTGGTGGGTAGGGGAAAGATGGGGAGAAAACTTGTAACAAAATCTTGTACCAAAAACTTGTAACAAAATGTCATAAATAAAAAATAAAATTTAATTTAAAAAAGAAATAGTTATAGCTCAATAAATATTTGTTCAATTTAAAAAAAAGAGTAGTTCTGGAGCAATTACTGATAAATTGGAGAATATAGGTGATTTTGAAACAAAAGATATCAAAACTTTGTTTTAAAAAAGATGGGTTGCTAAATGGTCTTTGAACTCCTTTTCTTCCCTAACATGCCCTGCTAGCATTTGCTTTATTAATAACATCTTTTTTTCTACCAATGAAACAAAAATTTGAATGTATATTTATATGTTTGCTGCATAATGTTTGACAATGTAAACTTGAAGCCTTAAGTGATTATATGGTATACTACTTTTGCTGACACATGCTTTTCATTCATACCAAAAAGTCCTTCTTTACCATAAAATCAAATTTGTTTATTTTTTCATAAGCATGTATTGGTGTTTATGGAATTAAAACCCATATTTCTGGTCCTATCACACTTTGCAACTGTTGTGTTAGGATAGAAATTATAAGTCATTAGGAACAGTTTACATACTTTGAAACATCTGGAATTGGAGGCCTGGGATGGGGAGAGAGGTTGCAATGATATGTGAATTAAGGTCTCAACTTTAAGAGCAGCTCTCTTCATCCACATTGCAGGGCTTAGTCTTGAATCTTCTTTACAAAATAATATGGAATATAAGCCTTCAGAGACTGTGCTGACTTATTTGTAGGATCCTTAGCATAAAAACAGCCAGCTTGACTAGGCAGCCATTGGAACTACTCATTCTTCCTCACAGATTTTCTTCTTCCCTACTTGTCTGTGTAACCTTTGACTGAGTCACTTAACTTCTCAGGGTTTAGTGTCTCATTCACAAAGTGAAAGAGGTGGACATCTATGGCCTCAAAGGTCACTTCTAGCCCTAAATCTATGATGTGTGAATATCTACTTCCTGTGACTTTTTCTATCCTTCCTTCTCTTTTCCATACTCCCACTTCCAGTTTCCAGAGCTCCAGTCTGGCATCACCAACTACTTTTCTTTTCAGACTGGATATTTCATAGGTATTATGTCCAAAACAAAGCTTGTTATCTTCCCACCAAATACACACCCTTTCTGAGTTACCCTACTACTTCCAAAGGCACCATTAATCCCTCTAGTTTCCCAGATTAAAAACCTCCATGTCATCCCCTACTCCTTACTCTTTCTAATTCCACCTCAATCATTGCCAGATTCTACCGTCTGATCCTTATAGTATTTCCAGGATCTCTTTTCTGCTTACGTACACGTTCTAATCATTCAACACTTTACTTCAGATTGTGATCATCTCTATCCTGGACTATTACAATAGTCTCCTAATTGGTCTTTCTGCTTCAAGTCTTATCCTCTGTGATCCATCTTCCACATAGCTGCCAAAGTGATAATTCTAAAATACGTATTTGGCCATGTAACTCCCCTACTCGGTAAACATCAGTGATTCCTTTTTATCTCTAGGATCATAGAAAAATTTGGGCATTTAAAACCTCTCACAGCCTGGTTCCAGCCTACTTTTCAAACTTTGTTACATATTATTCCCTTTCATGCACACTATACTCCTTTCTGTCCTTTAAAAGTTTATCTTCCAACTCTATTGCCTTTGCATGAATTTCCTTCATGCCTTGGATGTAGTCCTTCCTCACTTTAATGTCTTAAAATCCTGTGTCCTTTAAAGCTCTACCCAGCTGCGACTTTCTATATGAAACTACTAGAGTCTTCTTTATCCAAATTGTGGATTTTGGTATTAAATCTATACACACATGTTATATATAACATGCATATGTGTCACATGTATATATGTATAAATAATGCACATACATGCACTATTTAATTTTTGACTTTGTATCCATACTGCCTAGCACAGATTTGGTGCCTAATAAACACTTATTGGTTGACTGTATGTTTAAATGTGTCATTCATCTTGTACCTATGTAATATTTTAGTTGAATACTGTGTGAAAATATATTGAAAATAAGATATAGCTAATCAGACTTGCTTAGTAACTATTGATATTTAAATTAATTTCAATGCATGAAATATCATAATTTTAAAATTATTCTGGGTTCCAGTCAGGATTCTCTGTTTGTTCTCATTCCTCTTGTATGTACTCTGTTTTCTACATTTTCCCACATTTTAAGTTATTTCATAAATGTATTTTCATAGTTGTTGCTCATAATTGCTTTATGATAATGCATTTATATTATATTATATTGATTTTGGGGATTTTTAATAGCCGGTTGGAAAGGCTCCAAAGTATGAGTTTAGTGACAGTTTATATCTGAGAACCAGTCTATAGAAGTTCAGAGACTCATCAACAAGTTGGTCAGAGAGTGGTGGTTCCATCTGGGATGGCACTTGTAATATACCTACCTATACTACTAGGACTTGATAGTATCAGCAATAAAAAATCAAGGAGTGTGTAGTGTGGTCACTACTTGATAGAAATGCACCTCTCTCTAACTCCACTGGCAAGGTCTGTTGAGACTTCAGTTTTGATGCTAGAAAAAGCATTTCAATTTTGGGTGGTGCTGTTTCTCAAGTTGTGTTGCCAGTTTCCCATTCCACTGTCTGTATTAGGCTTATTCTTTCTAAATATAGCTTGCATCTAGGGGCTTTTATTAATAGTTGGTTCCCTTTTTTTCATGGGAATCTAAATGGATTCCTTCCCCCACCCCCAATTCCTCCTAAGGAAAATCATCTACTTCTTGAAAGACAAAAGGCATTTTTCTCCCCTATCTCTTCCCATTGCAGTTATTAATTCAGGCAAGAATTTGATGACCATCTGATTTTTGTTTGCATTAATGGGGCAAGAACATACAGCATAGTACCCCAAAGGAAAAGCCTTCCTGATTATGTGTGGGCTGTTCTAACATGTAGCAGTTAGCATTATCGTAAGCAAAATGTGAAATCTCAGGAAGTAATCAGTTCTTAGTCCCTTGAGGTCTTCCAATGAGACTGGACCACCACTTTTTGGAGATGTAAATTGAAGGAGTCAAACAGTCAATCCTCTGAGTGAATCTGAACCAGGTGAAAATATATTTGGGAGGGACGGCTAGGTGGTGCAGTGTATAGGGCAACGGTCCTGGAGTCAGGAGGACCTGAGTTCAAATCCAACCTCAGACACTTAACATAAAACTAGCCGTGTGACCTTGGACAAGTCACTTAACCCCAATTGCCCTGCCTTTCCTCCTCCAAAAAAGAAAAAAAAGAAAAAATGTTTGGGAAATATTTAACAAAATGAATGAGAACACAATAGTGTAGATAATATTAATATGTGGTTTTCTAAGTCAGCAGATACTCCACAGGGATCCTTATATACAGCTTTTTTGGTTTTGTGCCTATTTGTGTTTGACACTACCAGCATATGTGATATTCTTATTCAGGTATAGATAGACTAGATGAATTCTGAGATGTTTTAACAATTCTTAGGGTTGTAAATCTGAATTAATTGCTTGATTATTGTTAACAGTGAGTTATTCTTCGAGGGGATAATTACTGAGTCTCCATCCTCTGCTTATGTGACTGTTTTGCCAAAGAAATATTTGGTTCATACAAGGATTTACTGCTTAAGCAGTCCTTACACGGGATTCATTATGTCCAGATTTGTCCTCTATCCCCTAAAACCTGACCCTCCTCTAAACTCTATTACATCCTAGCCACTTGAGTTTGTAATCTTGAAGTTATCCATCTTTGCCCTTTTCTCTCCCTTGCACAACACATTTTTTTTTTTTTGCTTTTTGGAGGGGGAATGCAGGGCAATTGGGGTTAAATGACTTGCCCAAGGTCACATGGCTATTAAGTGTTAAGTGTCTGAGGTTATGTTTGAACTCGGGTCCTCCTGACTCCAGGGCCAGTGCTCCATTTGTTGTGCCACTTAGCCGCCCCTCATCTTTCTATATCTATTCGTTTGCCAAGTCCTCTTTTTACACAGAGGAGGAAGCTGGGGCCCAGAACAACAAATGGTATGCTTCACGTAATAAAAATAAATAACAACAAAACTGGGATTTGAACCCACGTCTTGTGACTCTAAACCCAGAGTCCTTTCCAGCATGTCTTAATTTTCATCCTTTATTATGATCAGTATTATATTAACTCCTTGGGTGTGTGTTTACTTAGTTGGAATTAACTCATGAACTAGGGGCACGCAAGGTAGGTTGCCCCAAGGAATACTTTTAAACTTGGTTTGTATAAAGAAAGTTTTACTCTCAAAGGCATGTGTGT
The DNA here is from genome assembly GCA_028627135.1 of Pseudochirops cupreus. Classification (NCBI taxonomy): domain Eukaryota; kingdom Metazoa; phylum Chordata; class Mammalia; order Diprotodontia; family Pseudocheiridae; genus Pseudochirops; species Pseudochirops cupreus. The sequence goes on along the minus strand of JAQQSU010010015.1, from coordinate 3,539 downwards.
ATTTGTTTTGCAATTAATCATGGACTAGACCAAATTTGTAAGAGGGGTGCTACAGCAGAACAGCTCTGGCTTCACATCTTGCCCTTTGAGGCAACCAAGTGGTGCTGGAGTGCACAGAGTACTAGGCCTAGGAGTCAGGAAGAGTTGTCTTCATGAGTTCAAATCTGACCACAGACACTCTGTGTGACCTTGGGCAAGTCCCTGAGCCCTGTTTGCCTCAGTTTCCTCATCTGCAAAATGAACTAGAGAAGGAAATGGCAAACCACTCCAGTAACTTTGCCAAGAAAACCCCAAATGGGATCACAAAGCATCAGATATGACTGGATGACACTAACAACAACCTCGGGGATCTTAGGCAAGTCACATAATGAGGTCTCAGTTTCCTCACCTATGAGAGAGAGGGTTGACCTAAATGGTTTCTCAGGTCTTTTCTTGCTCCTAATTTGTGTCCCTGCAATCTCTCCTAGAGGTGTAACATTGCTGGATGATGATCCTCAGGTTATCTGGAAGAAGGTGGAGACAAAGCCTTGGTGGAGGGCAGGGGGCACAAAACCTTAGTCCTTACAAGGACAAAAAAAATGATTAAGAAAATATCAGTTACTGAAGATCCACACGTCTACTTTACCATTGGTACGAAATGTTCCTGAGAATAATTTTCACACATATTGAAGGCATCCTAGATGATAGTATGAGGAGAGAACAGGCTGACTTTCACAAACCCTAGTCTATATACTCCATAGTGGATTACACCGTTATAGTTACATAAATGACTGAAATGCATAGAGAACACAAGATCCCACTGTATTTACTGTTTTTCACAATTGTGTACATGTGTATGTGTATGTGTATAGTTTGTTTGGGGAGAACAAAAGATGTTCTTTCAGGTACTGCTCCAGTAAGACATCTCATTGCTTGTGTCAAAAACATTTAAAGATTGCCAGAAAGATGTAGCAACAATAATAGCGATTAACATACCACTTTAAAATTTACCAACATGTGTATGTATTTATGTATATATGTACGTATGTACATAAATGCATATATGTGTGTGCACACACACATACATACATGTGTATGTTTTATTTGAACCTCACAATAACCCTGAGCTTACTGTGAAGCAAGTCCTATGCATATTATTATCTGCGTCTTTGAGATGAGAAAACTGAGAGAGGTTAAGTGAAGGGCCTAGTGTTTGAAACAGGATTCAAATCTAGGGCTTTTTGGCCCTAATCCCTATGCTCTATCCCCTTCCCCATGTTGCTTTCAATAAGTTTTTAAGTGACTGTTGTTATCCAACAAAACACAAACAAGCTCGCCAAACCGAAGTTGGCTACATTTCCTGAAGGACGTCCACAGTAGAAGCCAAATGGAAGGAGGTAGATTTTAAGGTCTTCTGTTTACTTGTGGTAATTTTCAAATACATCCCTTTCTACCCTCCAATACAGTAATCTTTGTAACAAAGATTTTTTTTTAAAGGACGGTGGGGAAGAGGTGGGGGAGGAGGGTATAAAACACTTTAGAAAGCAAAATGTTCCATCATATTGATTTCATCTGATAATATATGTGATAAACTGACACTCAAGTCTACCTCTTGTACCAGGAAGGAAAAGTGGTTAATTTTCTTTGCTCTTAGGGTCTACAGGCTTGACTTTATTTTTATTTCCATTTCCATTGTTAAAGTTGTATTTTCCTGGTTCTGCTTACTTCATTGCATCCGTTCCCATATGTCTTTTCTTGTTTCTCTAAATTCTTCATACTTCTTACAGTACAGTGATTATTTTACTGCATTCATTATGTAGATACTCCACAATAATGACTGTCTATTTTTCCAGTTTTTCTACCCAAAAAGTGCCTTGTTGAATTTTGGAGGAGTATAAGAGACGTTTTTTTCTTTCTGGGTTTTTTTTTGTTTTGTTTTTTTTACCACCTTGGGAGTTATATATCTATCAGAACACTTTCTAGGTCAAAGGTATGGACATCTTAGTAACTTTTTTAAAGCCTCATTCCAAGTTTCTTACCAGAATGGCTATCCACTAGAACAATTCAGAGGAAGTTCATTTTTCAGATGTAGGTTTATAGAGTTTTCAAACTTTGCCTTCAGTTCACAAATACACACATTTATCAGTCTCCTAATGTGTGTTTGTTTAATAAATAATGAAACATTAAGTGACCCAAATAAAAATCAATTGCCAAAAGCATATCAATTTATTTGATATCTATATTTAAGTCAGAAATTTAATGTACCTCTCACACCCAGGAAAATTAGGATTGTCAGCAAGTTAACTGCTTTTATCTACAAAAATTATTACAATATTGCCACCCTGTGGCGTCCTTTGAATTTGCTGGATCACAGTTTTCTTTTTCATTTGAAAGGTAAAGACATCAAATTAAGTGGGAATGTGGGCAGATTTTACGTCTAATATACAGGTATACCTCAGAGATATTGAAGGCTCAGTTCCAGACCACACTAATAAAGCAAATATCACAATAAAGCAAGTCACGTGAAATTTTGGTTTTATAGTGCATATAAAAAGTTATGTTTTCGCTACACTCTAGTCTATTAAGTGTGCAATAGTAAAAAACAAACAAATAAAAAAAAACCCACCAAATCAATGTATGTACCTTAGTTAAAAAAATAATTTTTTGCTAAAAATGCTAAGCATTGTCTGAGCCTTCAGCAAGTCATAATCATTTTGCTGGTGTAGGGTCTTGTTTCTGTGTTGATGGCTGCTGACTGAGCAGGGTAGTAGTTGCTGCAGGTTGAAGTGGCTGCGGTAATTTCTTAAAACAACCAGAAATTTGCCTCCCTGATTAAATTTTTCTTTCACTTGAACACTCAGAGGCCATTGTAGGATTATTAGTTGACCTGATTTCAGTATCATTGTGTCTCAGGGAATAGGGAGGCCTGAGGAGAGGGAGAGAGACTGGAATGATTGGTTGGTGGAACAGTTAGAACACACACAACATTTATCAATTAAGTTCACTGTCTTATATGGACTCGGTGTGTGACACCCCAAAACAATTACAATGGTGACATCAAAGATCACTGATCAGAGATCACAATAACAGATATAATAATGATGAAAAAGTTTGAAATATTCCAAGAATGACCAAAATGTGACACAGACATGATGTGAGCACGTCCTGTTGGAAACACGTCTCTCAAAGGCTTGTTTGGTATAGGGTTGCCACAAACCTTCAATTTGTTAAAAAAAAAATGATATCTGCAAAGCTCAATAAAATAAGGCATCCCTATAGTTGGGATTTAGAACTAGAAATGACTTCAGAGATCATCCAGTTCAGTGAGTCTAGGTCTTTTTTTTTTGTGGGTGTATTATGCACCCCTCCCTTTATTACTCTGTTGAAGCCCAGGGACTGTTTCTTAGAATATTGGTTTAAAATACATAAAATAAAACACATAGGATTAAGAAGGAAACCAATTATATTAAAATTTATTAAATTGATAAGATATTAAACATTAAAAGTACAAAGTATTAAAATATCAAATCTTTATTAATATTTAAAATTAAATATTATTA
>JAQQSU010010014.1:0-12538 GCA_028627135.1 Pseudochirops cupreus | reverse complement strand
GAAGACACTGACAGGACTGAACAAGATTAATTTATTACATAGGAACAAATTCAGAGGTAGGGAACCTATGGCCTCAAGGCCACATGTGGCCTTCTAGGTCCTCCATGTGGCCTTTTGACTGAGTCCAAGTTTTATACAACAAATGCTTTTATTAAGGGGATTTTTTCTGTGAAGTTTGGGTTCAAATGGTCACACTTGAGGACCTAGAGGGTCACATGTAGCCTCAAGGCCACAGATTCCCCACCCCTGTCCTGGAATATATAGATGCTTTAAGAGCCACCAACTCTCTAAGTAATCCTGGTCCTCAAGGGGCTAAGAAAGACCTTTCCACCCAGTATGAGCTAAACCAGCCTCAGTTCATTCCTGGGTCTACAAACCCTGAAGATAATGGAGCTCTGATTCCATTCTTTCATGATTATCTTGGCCCTGCTTTAGAATGAACCAAATCCCTTGTCAGGAAAGACAGAGACAGAGAGACAGAGACAGAGAGAGACAAAGAAAGAGACAGAGAGAGACAGAGAGAGACAGAAAGAAAGGAACAGGATTGGCTTAACTAGTCCCAGGGTCTATATAATATATTGAGTAAAGGTAATACCATACATTTCTCCTCATTAGATTGTCAGTACTCATTAGACCAAGGGCCATGGTACTTCTAGGAGATAATTTCCTAGCTAGTTATATTCATTTCTCCCTCCCACCTTTCTCTACATCTAGATAGATAAATTTCGGTCTCTTTCTTTCTATGTCTTTCTGTCTGTCTCTCCATTCCTGTCTGCCTCTCTGTCTCTCTCTCACACTCACACACACAAACATACATGCCCCCATCCCCACCCCCACATCCCCCACACACATAGCAACTGCTCACATCAAATTTCCTCTTCCTACACAGTTGTGGTTAAGTCAAAGCCTACTTTAGAGAACACAAAGTTACCACTATGGGGGGCTAGAAAAGGAGGTGGGTTTTTTGGTGGGGTTAACTTTGGGCACGTTTTCCTTTTTTGGTTTTTCTTACAAAATACAAGTTGCTAAAACAGCAACGGCCTTGGTTCACTATTCCATTTATTTATTGCTTTGCAAAGGATAAGGAGGAATAAAATGAAGAAAGAAGAGAGACGAGAACCATGGTAAAGAGCACGTTTGAGTAGCTTGGATAGCATGACATGTTCTCTGCCTTTGTATCACTGTTGGAGTGAGAGAAGATACCCTTAGGCAAGGTTTCTTTTGCTGAAGGTTTCTCTTCAGAGGGAAAGGGAGGCAGTGTGATAAACTAGAAAGAACTCTCGATTTGGAGTCAGAGGACCTGGGTTAAAACTTTGTCTCTGCAACTTATGTCACCTATGTGATATTTAACCCCTAGGAAAGGTTTTGTGCAGAAAGTAGGACTTTAGCTGAGACTTGAAAGAAGGTGGGGGGAGGGGAGAGGGAGACAGAGACAGAGACAGAGAGACAGAGAGAGAGAGACAGGCAGGGGGGACAGCAGGTGAAAATGCCTAGAATTGAGGGGAGTGTTGTGTGGGAGGAACAAGAAAAGCAGTGTCACTAGGTCACAGAGTATGGGGAGAAGAAAGGAATACAAAGATTGGAGAGGTGGGGAAGGGGGGGCAGATGGCAAAGGGCCCCTTAGTTCTGCCAAACAAGGTTTTATATTCGATCCTAGAAATATGAAGGAGTTACTGGAGTTGAACTGAACAGAAGGGTGACATGGTCAGACCTGTGCTTACAAAAGATCAGTGTGACTGCTGAGTGGAGAAAGACTTGAGACAGCTTCCCCAGTACTTCTCCCTCACTACACTCTTTTAGTAACTGGGGTGCTGATGGTATTAATGAGGACTATTGAAGTGCATTTTGGGTTTCTTTCCTGTCTTCTGGCATCTATTTCCACAGAATCACCTCTCTAGTGAAAACTGGAAGAAACCATCTCATTCAATCCACAACTTGATCCCCTCTCCATCTTGCCCAACAAGTAGTCATTCCAGCTTCCATTTAAGACCTTTAGCAAGGAAACATCTATCACCTAAAGCAGCCTACTACATTTTGTTTTGATAGTTCTATTTTTTTTTAGGAAGTTTATTCTTTCCTTGGGTCAAAAATCTGCCTCCAGACAGCTTCTATGGATTGCTTGAATGTGCTTTCTAGGGCAAGCCAAGGCACCTAAGTGACATAGGGAGTAAAACATTGGACTTGGAGTTAGGGAGATGTGAGCTTGGGTGCTAACTTAAACATTTCCCAGTTGTGTGGCCTTGAGTAAGTCAGCTTCCTCATCTATAAAAAGGAGGCAATAAGAGTACCTACTATGAAGGTTGTTGTGAAGATCAAATGAGATAATGTAAATGCTTTGCAACCCTTCAACGCTTAGGTAAATGTTAGCTATCACTATTAAACAGGACAATTCTAATCCCTTCAAATAATTACAGAAAGTGTTCATGTCACCCATAAATCTTCCCATCTCTAGATCGTCTGGTTCTTTTTTGGCATAGTCTACAGATCTGTCCCCATTCTAGTCACCTTCCTCTGGGAGCTTATCAGCTCATCCTAACACATGTTATTCCAGTCTGAATACAATGTTCCAGGTGTGATCCGACCCAGGCAGAATACTGCAGGATTAACATGTCCCTTGGATTCTTTCAGATTATGCTCGCTAACTATAGAGGTCCCTTGGGGTTCTGACCTTGCTTCTCTTTATACTATTTCACTTGGTGATCTCATGAGCTGCCATGTATTTAATTACCATCTAAGCAGATGATTCTCAAATCTACCCATCCTGCCCCAATCTTTCTGCTGACCTCTAATCTTGTAAACTACCTTTCAGATGTCATAAACTGGATGTCTAGCCAGTAGCCACTTTAAACTCAATATGTCTAAAACAGAACTCATTATCTTTCCCCCTAATCCCTTTCTATTCTATTCTACCTTCCCTATTACTGTAGAGAACAACACCATCCTCCCATTCCTTCAGACTGTGAAACTTTGAAGTCTTCCTAGACTCTTATCTCCTATCCCCCGTATCCAATCTGTTGCCAAGGTCTATTGATTTCATCTTGGCAACATCTCTCATGTATACTCCCTTCTCTCCTCTGACACTGCCACACCCTGGTGCAGGCTCTCATCACCTCATACCAGACCACAGCAATATCTTGTCAGTGGATCTGCTTGCCTTAAGTCTCTCCCTACTCCAATTCATCTTCCTTTCAGTTGCTAAAGTGACTTAGAGGGTCCAACAATATCACTCCCCTGTCCCCTTACCAAATAAATTCCAGTGGTTCCCAATTACCTTCAGGATGGAATACCAAGTGCTCTGTTTGGCATTCAAAGTCTTTCATAAACTGGCCCCTTCCTACCTTTCCAGTCTTCTCATACCTTCCCCAATATGTACTCTTAATGATACTGACCTCCTTGCTGTTCCCTGAAAAAGACACTCCATCTTTTGACTCCAGGAATTTTCTCTGGTTGTTCCCCATGCCTGGAATGCTCTTCCTTCTCTTCTCCAACTACTGATCTTCCTGGCTAAATTTAAATGCCAGCTAAAATCTCACAGAAAGCCTTTCCCTCTCTCCCTTAATTCTAGTGCCTTCCCTCTGTTGGTTATCTCCAATTTATCCTTCATATACCTTGTTAGCACATATTTATTGCCTTCTTGTCACTCCCACTAGGTTGTGAGCTGCTTGAGGGCAGGGACTGTTTTTTGCTTCTTTTTGTCTCTCCAGCACAGTAAGTAGTAGGCTTTTAAAATGATTGATGTGAGGAAACCAGAGATTGAAAAAGAAGAGGGGAAGGGCATTTGAGTAAAGATCAAAGGAGACAGAAAGCAGAAGCAATGTGGTCATTAGAGTACACTGAAGAGCATGTGGTCAGAAAGGAAATAGATGAAACTCTGGGAAATAGATTATAAACCTAATACAGACTTACAGATTCTCCAGATCACCCTCCCTCCCTTTCTCATTCCCTTCCTCTCCCTCTCTGTCTCTCTCTTCAAAAAGTAGAACAGCTAATAATTTCTTGACTTACCTTTGTGATAATTTCATCCTTCAAAGGGAAGGGAATTCACAAGGGAAAATTCTTTCTGAATCTGATTTTCACCAGTAAAGAGGAACTGGTTTGGAGTGAGGGTGGGGCATGGGAAAATGCTAATTATGAGACACTTGAGGGGGAGTGACCACTTGGTCTTAGAATGTGTAATGGAAAAAGAGGAAAGCTGTGCATAGTCTGACATAAACTTTAGTTTTTTGCGATTTCAAAGAATTCAGAGAAAGACTAGGATAGGATGCCACAGCCTAAAATTCTATAGGGGATGTTAGCCTAGGAGGGATGGAAAATTTTCAAGAATTAAATTTTAAAGAAAATCTAGAGTTGCTCAGTTCATATTTTATTTCTGTACAGTGTGCCAAAGAAAATGACTTTTGAAATGGAAAATAAAGTACAGAAACTGATCAAAGGGACTTAGTTCTTAAGACAGGAATGGAGAACAGTGAGAGAGCACCTAGCTAGATACAATGAGACCTAGTCAACAGGCTCAGATGAAGGAAATTCTAGGGTTCAAAAAGAACTGCCTTTGTAGTAATATTTGAAATATAATGGAAAAAGGCAGTAATAATAAAGGAACTCTTAATAATAAAAGAACTAATAAAAAAAACTACTGTGAGGTTTCATTTCACACCCAAACAACTGGCAAAGATGACAAAGGATGGAAACAATCAGTTCAGAGGACTAATGAGAAGACAGATATACTAATGCATTGCTGATAGAGCTGTGAATTCATCTAAATGTTCCAGAAAATAATTTGGAACTATGATAGTGAAATTATTACTAAACTTGGACCCAAAGAGACTTCATTCCATTATGATTATTTGACCACAAATGATTGTTCTTTGGGACTGGCCTCTCAACTAAGTTTTGAATCCACCCAATTTTACTTTAGTCTAGCTCATATTTGCTCATCTTCCCCTTTGGAAAACTACAAGGATAAAATGAGATGCTTTGTCAAACAACAGGGGGGAAAATACTCTGGTATGACCAGTTTTTGATGAAACCATTCTGTTTAATCATATCGTTGCAATATCAGAAATGATGACAAGGAATTCAGAGAAATTTGGGAAAACATATGAACAAAAACTCATATGATGGAAAAGGAGATAAGCAGAACCAAGAGGCAATATAAATAATGACCATAGTCCATAGTAATATAAAAGAATACTAAAAGTCATAAAAATTCAAATCAATACAATTACCAATCTTAGTTCCAAAGGAGTAATGATGGTACAACATATCTATCCGTTCTCTCAGTAGAAAGGTTGTTACATGGGAGAAGTCTATTGATGGGAGTAGGATGGAGAGTTAGAGGTGAATGGTTTCTGCGGAATTATCAGGAAGTGACAGTGATATGAAAAACCAACCAAAAAAGCATCAACTTTTTTTTTTAAGAAAAGAAAGATCATGGAAAACTTGAGAGGTTCTACAAGCCTAGAGAATGGAAAATACTACTCTGTAAACTATAGACCAGTAACTTATGATTGCTTCCAAACTTCTATAAGACTGCTTACAGAATTGGTAAGGCAAAAAAGTCATTCAATAGGAGAAATGTTGTTGCTACCCACAGCTACTTATATGGTCAAAAGGATGTTCTGTGAACCATATGCAAAGTCACTTAGAATTGTTCCACTTGCATATGATCCAATGGGAATCACCCCTATCTGAAGATCTTTAAGATCTTTCTGATCAATTAATTGGGAAACTCAACTTTTCCTGTGTTGCATTATGAATGTATGAAGCTATAAACATAGTTGAAAATGTTCACTGGTGACAAAGTAAAATATGTTATTGAAACACAATTAGGGAAAGAAAATTTGATATGTTGTAAACTTCTCAACAGCAATGTCTCAGCAAGAAAAATATAACTGATGGATTTTTTAAAAATGAAAATGATGAAATGGTGAAGAATTTTGTTGAACTCTACAATGACAGAACTCCATCAATGTCCAAATGAAATATAGTCCTACAATCTGTGATCTCAGTTACCTAGGAGGATGAGACTGATGGATCTGTCCAGCTCAAGACTTTTGAGCGTCAGTGGGTTAAACCAATCAGGTGACTGCACTAAATCTGGCAACAAGTTGGTCAGTTCCTGGGAATAGGGGACCACCAGGTTGCCACTGAACCAGATGGGAAACTGAACAGACTGAAGTTCTTGTAAAGATGGTATCAATCTGTGAGTAGTTCCTTCACTTTCAGTCTGGAAGTGATAAGGAGACCCAAACTTAAAGAAAAAAAAACTAATTACTCTAAGGAATAGTGAGCTATGAAGCACTGACAAATTGGAAGAGTTTTTTTCTCTGTAAAATCTACTTTCTACTCACTTCAAAATAATAACATTCCATAGCCCATAATTATACTAAAAATAGATTTTTTTATTATGAGTATCTCTTAATAGAAAAATATGCACATATTATATATAAATATTGTGGACACAGGACAAATAGCTTACATTAATTAGAACTTTCTGAAGACCACAAAACATTGTGCTGTTGTAAACACCTTACTAATAAAGGTAGTTTCTTCAGAAATTTCAAGACTCACCACTTAGTCTTTCCCAAATTTTTCTGATAAGAATTTATCAGAACTCAGAATCCTCAAATGTCCCTCTGCATAGAGAAAACCAAAATAAGTACTGATCAGAGAAAATTAATCTTCATAGTGCTAGAATTGGTGTAAACACACAGCAACAATTGCACTGACATCCTTTGTATGTGGAATGAAAGGTGGTTCTTTGCACAGCAAAATTCTTGTCCTCCTTGTCAAGGAAAAATCTATGCTCTTGGAAATAGATCTAGAATTATAGATGCTCTAATATGGCAAGGACACACACACTTACACACACACACACACACACACACACACACACACACACACACATTCCTTGCCATTCACATTCAGGAATATTCAGTTGAGGACCAACTTCCTCTAAGGTAGTGAACATATCCATGGATGATAAGCTTAAAAGGTGCTCTTTACAAGTGTAAAAGTCAAAAGACAACTCAACACTTTTCAGAATAATCTTGGTGGTCACTTGCTTCTATACCTCATCCGCACCCGATGGCCTCCATTGGCTCATGGACCTGGGATGAGACCCAGTGATTCTCATGGTCCTAGAACTCTTGTGGTTTGTGTACCTTCCCTTGACTCAAGGGTGGCTTCCTACACTCATGGAGCTCCTTATCAAGGCAATATCCTCAGTGCTTTAATGGACTGGATGCCATCATGAAGCAGTTCCCATCCTCTTTTCTTGAGAGTTATCCTAGAGTTTGTATAAGCCAAAAAATGTCTTGGATTCCTCAAAACTGACTAGTGAAAATGCAGAGACATTGACATACAAGCTGTCAGCACTGGTGAGGTTGAACACAGCACCCAGGTAGCTGCTTTGGGCCCACATCTGCTGGCTGGTACAGTAGTTCATCTTCTTTTCTTCCATCAGTACCAAGTGTTGGGGGTAATTGGGGTTCCTTTTATAAAGTATGTGTTCCAGGGGCTGGTTGTCACAGAGCCGGCCCCTGAAGTACACCTTGGAGTAGACAAAGTAAAGGCCAGTGTCATTGATCACCAGACCCCGGTTCTTGTATTTGACTCCAGAAACAAGGGTGATTCCATAGGTGTCCTCCCATTCAAGTGGGATGCCTTGTGATTTAGGCTTGCCTAGAATCAGAGAGAAGTTTTAAATGAAGGGCATTTACACATCTGAGCATATTGCTTCCATATCACAACTTCATACGTCCTTATTATAACAAGAGTCATCTTCAAAATCACTTAGAAATAGAGATGTAGCTTGGTATTGGAGTCAGGAGACCTGGGTTTGAATCCTGGCTTTGCCATTCCCTAGCTGTGTGACTATAGCCACGTTACTCTGAGTCTCAATCCCTTCGTCTGTAAAAGGAGGGGACTGAACAAAATGATCTTTAAAGTCCACTCCAGTTCTATGAGTTTATGAGTTAATGGCACTACATGAGGTTTAACAATGAATTAAATTCAATTCCTTGACCCATCGATAATTCCCTTTGTGACCCTGACTGTGTGTATTGTTTCATCTCCTCTGTGATTCAGGGTTCTAGTCTAGGAATTATAAGTAATAATAATATCACTCCTCTGCCAACTTCATCAGGATATCATAGTGTCTATAAACTGATCTGATTCAAAAGTGTCAGGATCCCAAGACCCAAAAACAAAATGGCCCTGAAGGGATGATGTGCTAAGAGATGTCCAAATTCCTATATCATAGACTATTGAAGTTGGTTAGGGCCCTTGGACTCAAATAGTCCAAGCTCCCATCCAATTTAGAGATACCCCTGAAGTGTAGGATCTGAGACTGAAAGGTGAAAGGAACCTCAGAGGTTGTATTCAGCCCCTTCATTTTACATATGAAGGAACAAAACACTAGAGATATATGTTACTTGCCTGAGATCCTACAGTGGAGTCAGAACCCTTGTTCTCTGATTCCAAATCCTCTGACTCCAAATCCCCTGGCCCCTACCTCTGTAACATACACCATCTTTAATATAGGGTCATCCAGATTTGATCTGAAGACTTTTAAAGGCAGGCAGCATATTACTTTATGAGATAATCCTTATCTATTATGGATGTGGTAAATTATAGAAATGATTTATTCTAGGAACTCCATATTGATAGCAAATCATTTGTTTCCCATTAATGGCTACATTACTCGAGGTATGAGGAGCACACCCCTCCCACTTCCACCATGTTTGCATTTACTCCATTTCTACTGCCAGATACAAGTACAGATACAGTAGTAGACTTGGAACTGCTGGGCTAGGGCATTGATGATGCCCCACTCTTTTGCAATGTGCACGCCAAAGTCTGTGACTAGACACTTAAGACTAGACATTTTAAGGTTCTTTCTCATTCTATGCAAGAAAAGATTAATCATAGCTTCCAAGTAACTATAATTGGAAAATAAAACCATCTCTGTGATTTTATAATAATAAGATACCAGAGTTTTTCCAAAGGTATGTATAACCAATTCTGTGGGTCGGTCCATCAGGCCACGGAGCTTTAAAAATTTGGGGGAATTTCTGTGGTCAGTCTTTTATCTACTTAGCTTGCCTGAGAAGCCTCTCCTTTCTGGCAATGGTGCCCTCTGCCCAGCCTGTGCCCTGTTACAAACCTGTTAGATGGGCTGCTTTCTTTAGTTCCTTATTTGCAAGAATGTTGCGATGACCTGTATTTTTTTTTAAAAAAGAAAAAAAAGTTGATGAAGAATGAGATCAACATTACTTCACCAGTACAAATATAAGCAGGGAGTCATCACATGAAAGGAAGCAATTCAGAACATACATGAAGCAGATATCAGATCACATGTCTCTCTGTGGCATGGTATTTCAGCAACAGAGAGCTATATATTAATATATCAAACTATACAGAAGAATTGTGTGGATCAGGAGGGAAAGGATGCCATAACTGGAGGGAGATGACTGAGACCATGCTGGTGACACTGAAATACTGGAGTATAACACTGAAAAAGTGAGCAAATAAATCACAACTGTGACCATCTAGGAAGCAAGGATTTTTGCCAGCAGCCGTGCACAATAGATGCAGGAAGGAAGGCTACCTTGGGTTATGGTTAGATAGTTTCCAAGATCTTCTCTGGTTTAACACACAAATAAATTTGAACTGTAACCAAAGGTAAGCCAAGGAGTCAAGATCATTGCTTTCTCCTCTGCTCTCCAGCTTTTCTGCATTCCTTCCTCAGATCTGTCAGCCATACAGTTCCACTGTGCTATGTTTTGACTATCAAAAAAGTCACAACTCCTTCTACAATTACATATATTGTGACCATGGAAATGACATAATCTAATGATAACAGCTAATTAATTGGCTCAGGGAACCCTCCCTCCTGTTAGTGGTGGTGACTACAGATGCTCAACATGGTATTTGTGGACAGATATGATTCCTACATCAGCTGGTTGTGTTTGACTGTTTTTCTTTGTTACAAGGGATGATCCTGGGATGGGAGTCAGGTTTGTATGGGCAGTATCTGTTGTGATATAACCCACAAAAATCGTCAATAAAGATTGAAAAACATGGAGGAGGAAGAGGAAGTTGAGGAGGAGGTAAAAGAGGTAGTAGAAGAGATGGAGAAGGAAGAGGTAGTAGCAGAAGAGGAAGAGCTCGATAAAAAGAACATGACTAAGAAGTCAGCCCAGATCAGTCGAGCAAGGTTATGGTGGTACAATGAGACTCAACTATGGCGTAATAATTGACCTATTAGGGGTAGCTAGGTGGTGCAGTGAATAGAGCATCAGCCCTGGAGTCAGGAGGACCTGAGTTCAGATCTGATCTCAGACACTTACTAGCTGTGCAACCCTGGGCAAGTCACTTAACCCCAATTGCCTCCCCCCCAAAAAAGAATTGCCCAATTAGCTGAAAAAAAAAACTACTACAAAGATTTTTAAGAGGTCATTACTTTCTCCAGACCCTCAGTAGGACCATGAACAACCAAAGACCAGTAAACAGAAAAGGCATTAACAAGTCCTCAGGGAGCTCTTTGCCCCTGTTCCAAGCTTAAAAAGCACTGTCAAAGTCAATGTATCAATCACTTGCCTGGTACTGATTATAAAAATCCCTCTTAGTGATATTTCATGTTCAACATGCATATATCTCACATCCCACAACTGGCTTTTGAGCTCCTGGAGAACAGGGACCATGCCGCACATTTGCTATGTGTGATGAGAGGAGCAATGGACTTGAGAGGCAGGAGGAGACCTCTATTGGAGGCTCAGTTATGACACTAAATGGTACCAATTCCCTGAGCTCTAGCTTCCCCATCTATAAAATATGGATGTTAATTCTCTTTTTTCATAGGACTGTGAGGAAAATGCTTTGCAAACCACAGAGTACTAAACAGATCAGTTGTTAGAATAGAAGGCAGGAGTTTAAAACCCACCTCTGATGACTACAATCCATCTGATGTTAGGCCAATCACTTAACATGCCTTGGCCTGTTTCCTCATCTCTAAAATGAGGGAATTGAGCTAACTGGCCTTTAGAGCTGTGCTTAATCCCAGCTTTAAATCTGTGTTCCTATGCTCCTAAGGCAGAGCCCTTATTTATACAGCAATATGTAACTACAGAATGAAGAGCCCTGTGCTAGGCACTGGGTGGATACGATGTTAAGCCAAGACACAGTTCCTATCACTATCTTGCTTAGAATCTAGAGTAGGAGGATAGGACACAAACCCATGTCACTATAATATAAAGTGTTACAAGAGAAGTATATTTGTAAGATTAAAAAAAAGTATTGGGTAAAATCTGAGAGGGAAAAGATGGTACCAACCCTGGGGATCAGAGACGGCTTCACTGAGGAGATGGCAGCAACAGATGGCAAAGGGCTTTGAACAGCAGGCAGAATGGTTTCAGTTTTACTGGGAGGGCAATAAGGAGCTACTGAAAGTTGTTGAGGAAAGGAATGGTACGACTAAATCTCTCCAATGAGCCCTTCTTTTCTATTCCCAACACCATTACCCTCATACAGGTCCCCATTCACACCAGCTAGACAATCTCAGCAGCCACCTAGTTGGTTTTCCAAAAGCCACTCTCATGTCCCTCCAATTTGCCCTTCTTAGCACTGACAGATTAGTGAAGAGTAGCCATTATTCTAATCACGCTACTACTGTGCTCAAGGAGCTTCTGTAGCTCTCTGTTACCTATGGAATTCAAACTTGTCTGCTTGGTACTGAGGGCCCTACACAATCCAGAGTCACCCCTTCTTATCCTATACCATCCTCCTCCAAGCACTCTGTGCTGTAGCCTGACTAGACTGGTCTCCATCCCTCAAACACACCCTATGCTTTCCTCTCTTGCTTACCTCTAAACCCGTTCTGTTCCTGACTCCTGGGACGTCCTTATTTCCCTTTCATCTGTTAAATTCCTAACTTAATTCAAGTGCCACCTCATCCATGAAGCTTTCTCTGACTTCTCCCCTATCTATACCCAGCCCATGCACTGTCGGTCATAGCCTTCACCTTTACACCACCCATAACACTCCATTTTGTACTTCTCAAATGCACTTGTCATGTTATATTATACATGATTGCTTCCTTTGTTTATGTTTTATCATTCTACTAGACTATAAACTATAGCAGAGGCATCTAGGTGGTGCAGTGGACAGAGCACTGGACCTGGAATCAGGAAGACATGAGTTCAAATCCTGCCTCAGACACTTCCTAACTGTGTGACTTGGGCTAAGTCACTTCACCTCTGCCGGCCTCAATTTCCTCTCCTGTACAAGGGGGATAGTACCAGCTTCCCTGGGTTGGGGTGAAGTTAAGTTGAGATATTTCTAAAGCACTTTGTAAATCTTAAGGAGCATTTTATTATTACTATAATTAATACTAATTTTATTATTGTTATTATTAATTATATGGTAATTATTATTACTCTTTAAAAGGAGGGGTTAGATCTTTTCGAAACTTTCTATCTGGTCCAGCCTCAGACCTCGTCCAGTCAGTACTCTGGACAGAGTAAGAAGATTCTTGATA
>JAQQSU010010013.1:0-12538 GCA_028627135.1 Pseudochirops cupreus | reverse complement strand
TCTCCTCTCCTTTTCTCTCTTCTCCTCTCCTTTTTTTCTTCTGTACTTTGCTTCACTGGATGCTGCCATAAACTTCTGTAACACAACTGTGCCAATGGGAAGAGGGCAGGAAGAAGAGAAAAACTCCTTCCTCCCCATTGCTGCATTCTCCAAAAGATGCAAGGGAAAAGGTGAAGATTAAGTTCTCAAGAACTGAGTTTTTCCAAAGCTAGATGTCTTCCCAGCTCTTTCAATTGCTTTTTATCTATGTTACAAGGGGTATGGCTGGTCCTTTCAGCCCAATCATCAGTTGCCTTCATCTAACGGTCACCTCTTTAATACAAAGGTGTGAATGAAGCCATCAAAGTCTGAAATCTTGTATCTAGATCTCGTTGTCTCTGTGACCTTCCCCTTATACTCTGTGATTTAATTGATCATCCTCAGGACTCAATCTGGGATCCCCTGATTAACCCTCCCCCCCAACTCTACCACAAGTTGAATATTACTGTCTCTCACAAATAAATTTGGGTACTTTTGGCACATTTATCTGTATTCCCAATGGTATATGTCTCTCTAGTACTCTGGGGAGGCTCATGTATTGTCCTTTCCAATGTTTCTCTCAGGAACTTTCACTAGAGACCAGAGATAGTCCATTTGGCACAGTTTTATGGAAATTAAAAAATTAACAGTATTTTGGGAGGGTCCAGGCCTACCATATCTGGTGAGCTGGGAGATGATACTAACCTCAAAACATCAGATTTTGCAAATTCAATAAGCAAACAACATTTTTCAAAATTCTCCTAAGTTATTGCCCATCCTGGGGCACATAAAGATCTGTGTTAACCCAAAGAAAATTGGAACAGCAAAAATATAAAGAAAATAAACTTATAAAAAAAGAGAAAACTACTCTCCTCTCTGAGAGGGAAGGTCTAATGCCAAATGGGCTCCCTGAGCACAAAGTAGGCTTTTCCAACAGGAATTGGACACCCGAGGTTGACTGGATGTCACTTCCTCATCTTCAGGTGATAAATTAAACTATCCTGGGTGAAAATTCTTCTAAGGGTCCTTCTGGCACAAAGACAATCCAATACTCTCTCCAATGGATCTCTATAAAACCACAGGGTATTACAAATGGAGGTCAAGAAAAAAAATTGTTCTCCGGTGGAATCTTATAGCACATAAAGCATTCCAAATGGAAGTCCAAAGTCAAGCTTGAACAAGTAGACTAGCTTAAGAACCTAAATCAAAGAAACTAAGAAAGGCCTCAAAGATGTGTGGGGCCACCCAAAAAGGATTAAGGAGCTGACTTGAAGCTGAGTTTTTTAGGCCTTCAGGCAAATCTATGAACTTACCATTGGTAAGGATCTCAGACAAGCTGTATGAATTCATTCCACAGCACAAAGAGCATTCTAGATCTGCTCAAAAGTTTTTTTAAAAAATGAATATGCACAACGGGGGACTCTCAATAACCTTATATCTGATGAGTCCTCTGTGTGGCTCTAGGTTCATTGTTAGGCACCAGAATTCCAGGGATGCCACATCCAGATCCCTTGTATCAACTTCCATACTCATAATGGTCACAGTAATACAACCCATATAAGTTCTTGCCATTCTACTTCTCCTGTTTTGCACCTCAAAATCCTGTTCTTTATCCTCACTGTGAACTTTAATGCCTTAACCCTTTAGTTCTTTCCCTGGCCATTACCCTTTCCCATTTCAATTCCTCAGTGAAACAATTCAACTCTACGTTGTCCTAATTTCTCCTTGCCCCCTGAAGTCATCCCTGATCTTGCCCTGCCCAGACTCAGCTTTCAATTACTTCTACCATCCACTGATTTTGCTCATATGCAAAGCAAGAGAAAATCATGAAACCATGCTGACTGGATCCACTAGGAATTTATGTTACATAATCTCAACCCGGCCCTCACTGTGGCATGGTAATCCGTTTACACCTCCCTAACTGACTCACTATTCCACTTACCACGGTTGCTCTTCCAAACCTTTTCATCTCTCCTTAAACCTTTCCATAGTTTCCCCTACCTCAGTCCTCTCAGCTGGGAACCTTGACTCAGATTCTACTGAACAAAATTAGGCCATTCACCTAGAACTCTCTGTTCTCCCTCCTTCTCATCTCACACCATGCAAATGCATTTTATAACTCGTCTCATGAAGAGGTGGCCTTTCTTCCTTACCAAGGCTATCTCCTCTACATGTCCAAGTGATCCCATTCTATCATGTCTTCTCTAGCTGATTGCCCCTTCTATCATCCCCATTCTCTCATTAATCCTCTTCTTATCTACTGGTTGCTTGCCTACTGCCTACAAACATATCCATGTCTCCTTAAAAAAACCCTCTCTTGATCCACTCATCTCTGCTAGCTAACATCCCCTAATTCTCCTCCCTTTTGTAGCTAACCTCTTTGAAAAAGCTTGTCTATAATCAGCATCTCCACTTCTTTGCTCTCACTCTCTTCTTAATTCCTTTCAGTCTTGCTTCTAACCTCATCATTCAACTTCAAGAACTTTCAGAGTTACCAATGATCTCTTAATTGCCAAATCTAATGTCCTTTTCCCAGTCCTTCTCGACCATTTGGCAGCCTCTGACACTGTCAATCACCCTCTTCTCCTTGATACTATCTTTTCTCTAGGTTTCTATGATAGTATTGTGTCCTAGTTCTCCTACCTGTTGGACCACTCCTCAGTCTCCTTTGTGAATTTTTATCCAGACCACACCCACTACCCAAAGGATCTCCCAGGGCTCACACCTGGATCCTCCTCTTCTCCCTCTATGCTACTTCCAGTGATGTCATCCACTCCCATGGATTCAGTTATCATCTCTATGCTAATGATTCTCAGATCTACTTATTTAGTCCTAAGTCTCTTCTGACCTTGTCTCAGGTCTTCTATTAACTATTATTACCTACCTTGAATTGGTTGTTCAATAGACATCTTAAACCCAACATGTCCAAAACTGAACTCTGTGTCTTCCCCCCCCCAAACTCTCCCCTCTTCATAATTTTCCTATTACCATCAACCCCATGGTCACACAGGCTCACAACTTAAGTGTCATCCTCAATTCACACCCTATCCCCTACCCCCTTACCCCCATCCCATCCAATCTGTTGCCAAGCTCCGTTGATTTTTTTCTTGGTAACATCTCTAGTATATGTCCTTTTCTTTCCTCTGACTCTGTCACCATCCTCATGGACTATTATATCACACCATTCCTAAACAACTACAATAGCCTGTTGGTTGATTTCCCAGTCACAAGTCTCTCCCCATTCCAGGCCCATTCTCAATAAGTGACAATGATCTTCCTAAGTGCAAGTCTAGCCATGTTATACCCTATCTACCCCCCTCCCCTCCCATTTAATGAATTACAGTGGTTCCCTTTCACCTTTAGAATCAAAATTTAAAATCTCCTGGTGTCTGGTATTTGAAGCCCTTTATAACTTGGCCCTCTACTAACTGTCCAGTTTTCTTACTCATGCCAGCTTTAGAATCCAGTGATACTGAGCTCCTAGATGTTCTTTGCACAAGACACTCTGTCTCCCAACTTTGGGCATTTTCACTGGCTGAACCTCTGCCTAGAATTCTCTCCTCACCTCTGTCTCCTGGATTCCTTCAAGGCTCAGATAAAATCCCAGCTTCTCTAAGAAGAGAATCTTTCTCTATTCCCCTGAAGACCTTGCCCCTGCTGAAGACCTCGATTGTATCCTGTTTTGGGATTATTTCTACATAGCTGCTCGCACATTGTCTCCCCATTAGCCTGCGAGCTCCTTTTATGTTCCTAGCCCTTAGCAGAGTGCTCTGTATACAGACAGTGCTTCCTAAATGCTTGTTGGGGACTAACTACTTAAGCATCCAATCATGCAAAAACTATCTCAAAGCAATGGGCCTGATTTGTAAAGGAAACACATCATAAAACTCTAATTACAGCCTGAAAACAAAAGAAAAATACAAAATACTAGTGTAGCGGGGGGGCTGATCAGAGATTGCTGATTAATTGAGTCCCTCTAGTGCACTTGACAAAATTGCAGGATGTGAGGGCAGGTAACAGAGAGAACCAGGGTAAAGTCATGCTTGTCAGACTTTGAGTGACTGGATTTATATGGGGCAGGTGACAGAGACAATGAGATGAAAGGACAGGTCCCTTTCAGACTCTGGCCCATTCGTTCCTCATAAAGGGTGTGCCCATTTGGACATTGATTGGCTCATTTACATATGAAATGGCCAGGAAACTAGGTGAGGCTTGGCAGAGACAATGAACTTTCCTCTGGGGAGAGAGAGCTTTGGGAGAGTTTAAAAGAAGAATCCAGCTATGGAGTCAGTCAAAAGAGAAAGCAGTTAGCTCTGGGAGTGGAGAAGACAGCTATGGAAGAACTCAGCATTCTTCACCTTTTCCTCTGTGCCTCTTAAAGAATGTAGCAAGGGAAGTCAAGGGATTTCTTTCTCCTCCTCCTCCATCCACCCCCACTATGACCAACAGCATTTTGCAGCAGATGTATGTGGACGTAGGAGACAGCAGAGTGCAAGCCTGGTATCCAGCTGTAGTCAGAATGAACAAGTTTTTGAGAGAAGTCTATGGTCTAGTGCCTGGATTGGGGATCCTTCTTGGGAGATGGTAGACCATAGAACTAAGGTTCCTTCTAATTCTAGGGAAGGGTTTCTGGCTCTTTCTGGGAAAAGACATTGCATTATCTAGAGCTAGAGGCAGTGGTGACTACAGCCAAGCAGTGGGGCAGCATCCATTGTAGACTTTGAGGTCAAGGTCAGTGGGAGAAATGTAAGAATGTCAGCTCTGTTGCATCAGATGTGTGAATTGCTTCTTTTTGCCATTGGTTTTGGTCACAAGAGTTGCCTACTTGTGTGTGCCTCTCAACTTTTGAAATTTATGTGTTTACTTTTCTATCACTCCCATGTGCATTTGTAGGAAAATCCACCCTACATTTGTGGGGGATGTATTTTGTATTGCTACTATTCTTACTATGCTATTTCAATAAGTACTTTTGTCTAGCCCTAATTATGTCCTCTGGCTCACTAGAGTAAAGACAGATACATCGATGGGGGCTCATGAGCTATAGTTTTAAAAGTTCTCTGAGGTTGGGATGGCTAGGTGGCTCAGTGAATAGAGCACTGGCCCTGGAGTCAGGAGGACCTGAGTTCAAATCTGGCCTCAGACATTTAACACACAAAAAAATAGCCTTGTGACCTTGGGCAATGCCCTACCTTCCCCTTCCAAAAAAAGTGAGGGGGAGGAACAGTTCTCTGAGGGACCCCACCTTCAAGTGCAAGGTGGAAGGGTAGCCCAAAGTGGGTGCTACAGTAATTTTCTCTCAAGGATCCCTATAATATTAGAGCATCTAAAAATGAGAATCCCAGAAAAGTCTCCAAGATTTTATCAGAGACCTGAGCTACTCCCAATCCCCCACCAAGAGGTTCTAGCTCTGGACTCATCCAGATGGAGTTCATCTTTGTGGGGTGGGAGTGAGTTAGCCTTCTCTTAATTTTTCTTTCTGGCTAGCTCCTATCCTGGAGTAGAACTCAGAGGGGAAATCTTTAAATCAAAACGTAGCTACGGATGACACATGTCTTCCCCCAAAGTGGGTAACTGGTCCCCCTTTAGAAATAGTACTCAATGTACAAAATAGGTATCAAACATGTTAGAAATTTACTTTTATTTCCTTTACTACTGAAAATGTTTAATACAGAAAAGAACTCAGAGGTACACCTTAACAAATACAGAAAAACATCATGTTCATTATACTTTCTTTGGAGGAAGGACAAATTCATGGTACTGCTGAACAGATATCTAGGCTTTTCTCATTCACTTTTGTCCTGCCCAGTTTGAACCCTTTACAAGGTCCAGATCTGGCCAGTCCGGGCACGGGTTGGGTTTTCATAATCCTTTCAGCGTTAGCATCTTCCTGGTGATGGTGCTTCTTCTCTGAGAACTGGTGCTGTTTCAGGAATCACCTCCTGGTGGACAGCCAGCACCTGACTCAGAAACTCTTGACCTCTTGACCTCACAAGGTTACTGTAAAGACCGGAAACATCCATTTCTCAGGATCTCTGGTCACTGGCCTGTGCTCAGGGAAAAAAGGAGAAAACAGAAGGTGGCCAAGGACTCGGGCTCACCTAGGTAAGCACACGTGGCCATCACCATGTGCTTGATGAAATTACAGGCTGTAAGGGGCAGGCATCGTTCCCTTTTAACACCATTGCCACTGGAGGTAGAGAGGAGGGAAGAAGCCCTTTCCACTCCCACCCACACTAGAAGTCCAAGGGTATTAGAAGAATCCCAGTCCAAGTTATTTCTCCTCACTGCCTCTCACAGCCACCAAGTCGGCAGCTCCTCCTCATTCTATGGCCGGTCATTTTTGAGGCAATTCCCAGTCCTGGTGACCAATTGGGATGTGTCACCTCTGTGACCAATCAACATGTGACACCCATGTGTCATCTCAACAAGGCATACATCCTTCAGCAAGAGGCCAGAGCACATGTTAGATACAAAAGGACCAAGGCATATGCCCAGCTCTAGGGGAGGAACCCCCGGCCAGGAGATCACAGACTATCTCCATCATACTCTCCTCACAGTTGAGTATTTACTGTCCTCAACAAATCAACTGGTTTGCTTTGGCCAGTTAGGGAGAGTCATGTAGCTCTCTGGGGGTGCAGGGAAGATTAAGCATTGTCCTTTCAAGCAGCTCCACCAAGATATTGCATCAAAGTTTCCCAACAAAGTTTACATGGCCCAGTTCTTAATAGTCTCCTAAATGTCACTGTCATGCAAAGGGTCATAGTAGTCTATTTGGAAAGGGGCCAGAGCATATGTCCTAGAGAAAGTGACCAGAGTACATGCCCCTTGGTATGTACCAGAGTATGTATACATATACACATATACATATATACATACATACATACACATGGGCACGCATGTGCACACACACGCACGCACACACATAATACCTCCATAGGAGGATCCCATGGAAGTACCACTGAGCACCCCATCATATAGGTATATCCTAAATATAGGCAAAATAAATATGTTAACTTGATAGGGAAGGGACAAGTACCAGGGGTAATCAGAAAAGGCCTCCTGTCAAAGACAGTACTTCAGCCGAGTTTTTAAGGAAATGAGGGATTCTAAGAGGTGGAATGAAAGGGAAATCATCCCAAGAACAGGAGCAATCAGTGCAAATTCATGGACATGGGAGAAAGGCCAATATGGCTAGACTATAGGATGTAATAAGGACAGTAATGTATAATAAGACTAGAGAAGTAGGTGGGGACCAGGCTATAAAGTGCTTTCTCAGAAAAGCCAAACAGAAGAGTTTATATTTAATATCTTAATAATCTTAATTATCTTTACTATCTTAACAATAACCTTAATAAGCAGAAGAGTTTATATTCAATCTTAGAAGAAACTGGGAGACACTGGAGTTTATTGAGTAAGGCTCAGAACTGGGCTTTAGGAAAACCACTTTGGCAGCTATGTGGAGGATGGATGGGAGAGTTAAGAGGATAGTCTGAGGTGATGAGGGCTGGAACTAGGGTGGTGGATATGTGAGTGAAGAGAAGGGGGACATATATGAGAACATGGTGGAGGTAGAATTGACAAGATCTGGCAACTGATTGGCTATGTGGGGTAGGTAAGAATAAGGAGTTGAGGAAGACTATGTGGTAAAGAAGCTAAAACACTGGAAAGATAGTAGTGCCTTTGACAGAAATAGGAAAGTTTGAAAAAGGAGTGGGTTTGGGGGGAAACATAAGTTCTATTTTAGAAATGTTGAAGCTACCAAAAAGGACTTTGCCTACCATCCAGAAAGCTGCTGGCCCAGGTTGGCAAGTAGTTAGTGAGGGAATCTCAGAGCCTTCCCTGGAAAATCCCTTCATTTGAAAGATGGGATGAGCCTTGGAATGGAAATCTGAGTTCTGGCTATGCCATTAACTTGATATATGACCCTGGGCAAGTCACTGACCCACTATCTACCTCATTTTCCTCTTATGTTGAAATGGAGGGATAATGGTGGTGAAGGCTGACTAATCCTTAAAGTCCTCCCAGCCTTGACATTCTCTCTCTCTCTCTCTCTCTTTCTCTCTCTCTCTGCTGTCTCCCTCCATCTCCCTTCTTCTCTATTTCTCCTCTCTCCTTTTCTCTGTCTCTCCCTTTTCTCCCCCTTTCATTCTCCCCTCTCTCTCCCTTCTTTCTCTCTTCTGTCCCCCTTTTCTCCGTCTTTCCTTTCCCTCCTACTCTTTCTCTCTCTCTTACTGTTTCTCCTCCTTCTCTCTTTCTTTTCTCTCCCCCCTTCCTTTCTGTGTCTCCATCTCCTTCCCTCTCTCTCCCCTGCCTTCCTCTCTCCCTTTCTCTCCCTCTCCTCTTCACAAGTGGGATGTGCATAGGAATGGCTCAATGAAGATATAATAATTTTTAATTAACATGTGGATCATTTCACAGGCTGATCTCCTTGGAGACAAAAGAGAAGATGTTCTCTTCAGATTTCCCCTTGCCTCCCCTCTTCTCCCTTCCCTGGCCCCACCAAGGACTCCCTGATTTCAACCACACAAAAAAGCAGATTCTTGATCCTTCCCTTTTCCTTGGGGCACTCACACACATGCACACACACGTTTATGCACATACACAACCTCACATACACACAAATATATAAACAAAATTTAAACAACTAGCAGATGGGTATATACATATATATACATGTACACACAAACATAAACAGAGGAAAACAGAGGAAAAAACACGTTTTGCAGTGTGCTTGCAGATTCGCATACACAATTTCACACACACTGACATCCACACAGACTGACATGCAGAGACACACGCAAATGTATGTACTTATACACAGAGACATGGGCTAACATACAAAGATAGGTCCATACTTCTGTAAATGTAGGCATTCTGTAAATGTATACATACGTATACACAGAGACACAACTGCAGATGTATCCAGATACATGCACAAACAGGCACACATATCCATACAAAGATGCCCACAGACACACAAGAGAGAGCCACATACAAAAACACAGAAGCAAGAGGGATGGGCTGGAAGGGAAGGAAAAGAATGTTCCTATCCTCTTATGGTAAGTCAAGACAATAACTGTCTTGCCACCTCCCCTGAAGCTGGCCTGCTGCTCCCCTTCCCAGGAGAACTGGCAACAGAGGGCACTGACATTAATACCTGGCCCAGAGGGAATCTGGCAAGGGCCTTGGTGTGTGAGAATCAGGTGTCTCCTTCTGCCCTCCCCACCCCCAGCCCGAGCCTAGGAGAAGTCAGCAGTGGCCCCTTGGGCAGTCACTCCAGCCATTGATCGCTTGCTGCAAGCTTTCTCCTGTCCTTCTGCTGCTTCTCACGTGTTTTCGTCCATGGAATGGCCTTTGGCAACTGCTACTGTAAAAGGGCCAGCCTGACCAAGCCGGGCCACAAGATACACCCACTGCCTCCTGTTCTAATGATTGCTTTGGGGATGAGGGAGTGAGGAGGAAGGGTCAGGTTTCAGTGATAAGAGAGCTTGGCTTGTTCCAGAGGAGGGCTTCCTTTTTCTATTCCCCCCCTCTTTTCTCTCTCTCTCCTCTTTCTCTTGCTGTCCTCTCTCACCTCTTTTGCTCTCCCCTCTCTCTCCCTCCTGTTTCTTCTCTCTCCTCTCCCTCTTCTTTTTCTCTCCTCTCTCCTCTCATTCTCTCTCCTCTCTCTCTCCTTCTTGCTTTCTTTTCCTCTCCTCTCCTCTCTCTCTTTTGTTTTTTCTCTTTCTCCTTTATATCTCTCTTCCTTCTTTTCCTTTCTTCCTTTTGAGTCTCTTTTTTCCACCACCTTTCTCCTCCCCACATCACTGAGGAAGATTAACCTCTTTGGCTTCATCTTTTCATGCTCAGAGAATGCCTGGACTAAAGATATCTAAACTCAGAGGAGGAAGGTAAGAAGCCACCGCTCATCCCCATTTTAGATCAATGCCTCTCTCTAGTTTATGAATGGGTAAAGTAGAAGTGATATGAATCATCACAGTCGGCTTACAGCCATCCAGCCCCTTCTGGTCTCAAGTCCCTTGGTCTAACCACTGGATCCCATTCCCCATTCGGTGGGCTTCACTATATTTGTTCCAACATCCCCCAGTGAGGGCAAGCTCTCAGGTTTCAATTTCCTCAAAGAGGAGCACAATAGCCAAAGACCCTGGCCCCTAGACTCACTTCATTGGTCAAGACTCTCCTGGCTCTATCACCATCTCTCCCTGTAAGGCAGACTCTCACTCCACCTCCCAGTCTCTCAGTTTTCTCCTTTGAGAAATGGGAAGATATTCTCCTCCTCTTCCTGGCATGGGGAAAAGGTTGCAATGAGACTCTAGACCCTCTGCGGTTTGCAGGAGGAAGGAGTGGGATGGGTGTTGGATGAGTGCCCAGGACTATCATTTGGCCTGAAATCCTTCCCAATTCTCAAGCTGGGGTGAGAGGAATTTCAGAGGAATTGCTGCAGCATGGTCACTGACAGCACACCATTCCTTTTGCATCTGAAGCTCCCTCCACAGCCCACTGAATTGGTATCCCCACCCCCTTCTTCACGCTTCTCCTTTTGCAATTCTCCAGGCCTGTGGCCTGGCCTGGGCTCTCAGAGAAAAGAGGAGAAATCCCAGAGGCAGCTGAAATCTGGCCAGAGCATAAGAGTGCGTGGGCGCGCGCGCGCGCACACACACACACACACACACACTTAGTCACTCACACACACTCAGTCACTCACACACACACACACACATACACACTTACACACTCTCACTCACACACACACACACACACACTCACTCACTCACTCAGAATATTCAGACAAGAGCCATGAACTGGCAGTCAGAAGACCTGTATTCTAGTTCTCGCCAGGCAGCTTCTAGCTGGATGAACTTGGGAATGTCTCAGCCTCAGTTTCCTAAATAACTTCCCTCCCTTGGGGATGGGTGTTCATGGGATCGGATAAGGTATTTGTGAAAGCATTATGCATATATGAGATTACTACATATATACACACAGATGTAGACACATGTGCATCTTCATACATGAACACAGAAACATGTACATCTTTGTAACAATACAGAGAAACATTATGCCTACACACAGGCCTATCTCCACACAGTCCCAAACATACATGATCACAGATGATACAACACACATTTATCCATGCACACTAGCATACACAAATGTACACACATGTATATACCTATCACACATATGTTTTCTCTTTGAGGAACTCAGTCTTAGCTGAAAGGCAGAGCTGGGCTGGTGAGGAGAACCTGGGGAATGGGAAGACATGAGTCCTTGGGGATCAGTGTTCCCAGTCTTAAGGAGGAAAATGATGGCTCTGGTCTGGAGAGAGCCCAGGGCTGGGAGCCAGAAGAACTGGGCTCCAAGCCCAGGAGACAATAACTCACTCAGTGACCTTGGGAAAAGTTACTCCTTTGGACCTCAGTTTCCCCATCCGTGATACAGTAATCCTTCTTTTCTCTTGTCCTTCAGAGATAAGGATGAGAATGAATGATTTCATTGTCTCAAGGCCAAGCTTCATAACCAAGGGAGGTAGTTACAAGCTGGTAGGAGAGGGCAGCTTGTGGCTGAGACCGTAAGCCCCAGTCAAAACTTTGAGAGTCTGTTCTGAGAAACATGGTGCTTCTACAAATTTGGTCCATTCCTTGGGAGGGGCCCCCAAGGGGATGGAAAGGGACACTTTTCCTCAACTAATCATTTTCCAGACTGAGCTGAGGATGAAGGTGGGAGAATGAATTAAGAAGGAGTGGTGAGCCAGAGTTGAAGTCAGGGTGGCAGGGTGGGAGGAGGGAGCACATTAGAGAAGTTACATCTGTCAGAAGGATGCAGTCCCCAAGCAGAAGAACCTACTCTCAGTGTCTGTAGGGTGCTCAAACACACCTTCCAGAGCAAATCAAAATAGCCACCCTCTAATTACAGTTTTAAAAAGGGGGCAAGGGGGGGGCCTTTCCATCCTTGGTTTAATTGGAGAAATTGTGAATCCACCACCTTTTGCTTCTTCCTTTCTCCCCTCCCTGAACTCTGCTTCCCACCCGCTTCAGCCCTGGCTCTCAAACCTTGTAACAGTGTGTGGGAGAGTGCCCGGGAGTGAGCCAGTCAATGGGTGTTTGTCAGCCTCCAGTCAGAGCCAGGAGAGCCTTCCAGATTACCCCAGGGACCAAAGTTTGTGGGGGAAGCCAGTCAATAATGCTGGAGAAACCAAGGCTCTTCAGTGACTTCTTTCCTCTCTGAGGCTGTCCATGATGTTCATTTTTATTTGATTTGTCACCTGGAGAGGCTCTGTGTGTGTGTGTGTGTGTGTGTGTGTGTGTGTGTGCGCGCGCGCGCGCGTGTGTGTGTTGGGGGTGGGGGAGGCTGGATAAGGCAGAGACACAATGATTTTCCCCCAGCCCCTCTCCAACACTCTGTCAGTGTGTGAGGCCATTCAGGTCAATCTCTGACTTTGGGGGCCAATTAGCCTCCTGGTGTGTGTGTGTGTGTGTGTGTGTGTGTGTGTGTGTGTGTGTGTGTGTGTGTGTGTGTG
>JAQQSU010010012.1:0-12538 GCA_028627135.1 Pseudochirops cupreus | reverse complement strand
GCCCCTGTAGTTCCTATCGCTGGCAGTCCTCAGCAGGAGTCCTTAGCAGAAATTCTGGATGGCTCAAAAAAAAGGAGTTTGCACTGCAGCTGCAGTCACAGCTTCCAGTCACCACCACACTGACTCTAGCTTGGCTCTGGCTTCCTCTTGCCCCACTCCTTCCTGCTATGTCAGCAAGTTCAAGGGACATGAAAGATCTTCAAATCCCATAACTATTACAATATGCATTCTTCTGGAGTAGGTGCCATGATGGGGAACCTCATGAAGCTAGTACAGGTTTTGAAATCAAAACTGATCTAGGTAACAAGCTTGTATGCTTTCCCAAAGGAGTGAATGACAAGGCTCATAACAATGCAATTGCCACTTGAAGGAAAATGTCATGCTAACATCATCAGAGCATATACTTCTATTGTGATGAACTCTGATGAGGTCAAAGAAAAATTTTATGAAGACCTGGAGAACCTCATCATCAATATATCAAAAGAGGACAATCTTACAATTCTAGGTGATTTTAATACCAGATTAAGCATGAACTATCAGGCATAGCAGGAAGTACTTTGAAGGAATGGAGCAGGAAATATCAACAGTAATGGTCACTTACTACTGAAGGCGTGTGCATCTCATGATCTTCTCATCACCAACGTTGTCCTTGACTTACCTTAATGCTATAAAACTTCATTGACGTATCCACATGACAAATGTTGACATTTAATAGATTATCATCATAAGGAGAAGAAACCAATTGGATGTGAAAATAATGAAGGTGATGTGTGTTGTAGAGTGCTGCACCAATCACATACTTATCCTCTCCAAGTTAAACATTCGGATTCAACAAAAGCAAGGACCCCAAGGCAAGATGACTGCCAGAAGACTTAATGTCAACAGTCTGGAGCACTTCATGAGTGAACAGTTTGTTGCTAACTTGGAGGGAAAGTTGAGCCAACACATGGTTGCAGAAAAGGAGTGGGCAGCTTTCAGAGATTTGGTATGCAGCACTCCATTTACACATGTATACTAGAACACTCATAAACAGCACGATTGACTTGATGAAAATGATGGAGAAATTCAGAAGTTACTAAAAGAAAAATGAGAACTCCACAGGGTTTACCATTGGGATAGTTCATCTACCTCTAAGAAGGCAGCTTTTAATTCCATCAAAAGTAAAGTGCAAGAGAAGCTTAGATAGATGGAGGATGCTTGACTTAGTATGAAGGCAGATGAAATTCAATTTCTGAGGATAGCAACAATTCAAAGTACTTTTATCATGACTAAAGCTCCTATTCAGAAATTCTTAAAGGTGACCAAGGTGCAAACCTTTCAGTTTTCACTACAGATATAACCAGACAAAGGTACAGTTATTACTATGCTCTCCCTGTCCCCTTTTGCTTAAACCACAAAGAGGAGAACAAGCAGCTTTCTGTTTATTCATGGAAACACACACACTGCCATCCCCGTCCCCCCACTTAACATAAACAGCACTCCACAAAGACAGAGAGAAAGACAATAAACAGTAAGGACAAAGTTTCTTAAAAATTATTTTGTGAGTACAAAAATCCCCCTTTTTAGGTGAAATTTTGGCATCCTCATATATATTAGGCCTTTATATCTATATCTATATCTATATCTATATACATTAGATTCAGATTCTTATTATGTTTTTCTAGATAGCAAAGGGCCTCACCTTGTCTAGATATGATTTGCTTTTGTTGAGATCAAAAGAACCCCATTGTGGATAGCAGTGACAGGGTTAGACTTGGTTCATTTCTAACAATTTTCCAAGTACTTGCAAATACATGGTCCATAATTTTAAAAACAGGAACCCAGCAGCTATCTGTTTAGGGGGATCTGTTAGTGTAGACTTAAAATTAGGGTGAACATAAAAACTCAAAATTAACAAACCATTGATCAAAGAGCCAGGAACTCAACTAAAAAAGAGATTGGAACTCAGCTCAGAGATCATTTACCCTAGCCAAACCACTGAGTCAAATCAGGACTGGAACACAAGGGTTCCCTGTTGGAACTGGATATTTAAGGTTGAAAGCAGTGGCCAGTCAGGTAGGATTCTTTGAATCCCACTTCTGATACCAGATATGTCAACTTGAATTAAAGAAGACTACCAAAGGAACAGTAACAAAAGCTCTTCTAATCAAGCCAAAGGGGTTGCAATCTGGAGACATCACACAGCATCAGGTTTCCCCATAAGGGGCAGTGAGGGCAGGGTTTAAATGCATTTTAACAGTGAAGGAGTGTCATTGAAGGCACAATCTTGTGAAGCTGTTATATAAGTTGTTTGACAACAGAAAGTCCTTAGAGAAGGTTTGGGAGACTTGGTAGTGCTAACATCTGGTCAGAATGGTGTGCTCTTTTTTTCTTTTCTTTTTTAAAATTGATTTCAATAGTTATCTTTTAATTGGCTTTAATCACCATCTAGCAATTTGTAGCTATGGGATCTGGCAAGGGCAGTGTAATGGTAATGGTAATTTGAAGATCTTCCCTGCCCCTTAATAGGCCTAAGGGAATTTGAAGATCTTCCCTCCCCATTAATAGGTTGAATGTAATCACATCGAGCCTGTGGTCGGGGTAGTTTGCTGAACAGATGGAGCAGAGTCCAGAGCAAGCTGGGAATCAGAGCAGTTAGAGCTGGAGGGAGGAGAGAATGCAGGCAAGAAGACAGCTAGGTATGGTGTTGCTGCCTGCAGTGATAAGATATATTATATAAGGTATATTAACTTCTTTGTTGCTATGATGGATTTGGTTTTCTGGTTTTGGGATTTGGCTTTCTGGTTTGGGGATTTGGCTTTCTGGTGTCTTAAAATGTTTTGCTTCTGTCTTCTATATGGAGATACTGTTATATTGTGCAATTTGAAACTATGCTGGCATATTCATAGTCACTGTTGGTGCTGTGAATATTGCTTTGGTGCTACATTTGGCAACAATGATGGGATCACAAAATATCGGACCTCTATTTGGAGGCAGAAGGACTTTAGAGGAAGAAATAGATATCCCAGGATGGGAAGACTTACCTTATTCCTCCCTAGCAAGGGAATGGGATAAAAGCACTGGACCCTGTGAAAACTGGGAACCAAGGCAACAGAAAGGAGAACCTAGAGATTTAGAAAGATATTTGCAAGGAATATCAATAAAATCAGATAAAGAACTGGCAGGGGTGTGTAGGATAGGCTGAGTTTTACTAACAGGTTACGATGTTATAAGTAAAAGTAGAGACAAGCTGCTGGAAGAGAAAGTTCAGATGGAAAGGGACTTAGCTGATTTGCCTGAGAAATTTTCTGTTATAGCAAGCTGGGGGTGGGGGGAGTCTCTGGTAGTAGAAGAGAAAGCACTGTGTGTTAAGCTCTTAAAAAGAAGCAAATAACTAAGAAAAGGAATGTGCATGCAACTCTGGCACAGGGTGAGCCTGTTTGCCATGCCAACAACTGTAGAAGAATGTGTGGGAGGAAAATGAAACAGTGTTAGATGAGGCTTCTCAGGCAGAAGTTCGCCCCATACTGAGAAGAAAGCAAGAGAACCAGGGAGATCACACAGAGTTCAGGGAGATAATTGAGGATTTCACTAAGCAGGAGATTACTGATATATTAAGTCAATTCACCAAAAGGAAGAAGAATCTTTAGTGTCTTGGATGGTCAGAATCAGTGATGAAGGGGATGGAGGGGTATTGAGCGATAGTGTGGATTGCTTGAAATTTATAGGTATTAGTCAGAATCCTTTTGTAGAGCAAACTTTTAGGGATCATCATACGCTAGCAGGTAATGATACAACCAACCTGTTAGCTTTAGCAGCAGATGGATGCAATAGACAATATGCTACTGACTCTATGTGGCCTAGTAGAGAGAGACTCTGGTATTTGCTTAGAAATTGTCTGAGAAAGTTAGATGGAGGGAGAAGAGAGGACATAGGCAAAGACATAGCAAGGTTGTGATTATTTGTTTGTGGGAAGGCTAAAGGACAGTGTGGCTCCCTGCTGTGTTATGGTGTATTAACTTCTTTTTTGCTATGATGGATTTGGTTTTCTGGTGTTGGGACTGGACTTTCTGGTATTTTCTTGTGTCTGAATGAATATTTTGCTTCTATCTTCTATATGGAGAGTGTGTTATGTTTTGTGATTCAGAACTATGCTGGTATATTCATAGTCACTGTCTGTGCTGTGAATATTGCATTGGTACTGCATTCAGCTCACAATCAGCAGCATTCAATACCTGACATCCAAGACTCTCAGACTGAAATGGTAATGGCCCTTACTCACAGTGTGTTGATTTCTGAATTTATTGTCTTCTAAAAAAGATAAAATTATATTAATTTTAATTTATATTATATTTATATACATAAATATATATTTATATATTATATATTATATATAAATATATAATTAATATATATTATATTAAATTAATTTAATTTAAATAAATATAAAAAACACACATATATATATTTATATATAATTTCTATATTTGTTCTTGGATTCTTCTATATGGCTCATGCAGACTCTATAACACTGGCCCCTTTCTCTGCTTGGGTCAGGATGTCTCTACCCCTCAGGCCAGTCT
This sequence comes from Pseudochirops cupreus, assembly GCA_028627135.1. Classification (NCBI taxonomy): domain Eukaryota; kingdom Metazoa; phylum Chordata; class Mammalia; order Diprotodontia; family Pseudocheiridae; genus Pseudochirops; species Pseudochirops cupreus. The sequence continues at coordinate 7,976 of JAQQSU010010012.1, read as the reverse complement.
AAATGAATCAATCATTTTTTCTCTCTGAAAGGGGAAATTTAGACTCTCTTTTTATTTTATTTATATATTTAATTACACCACAAATAACTTGGGTTTCATTAGTCAACAAGCTTTATCATAGTTTAAGGACTTAAAGACAGCAATAAACAGATAAAAGGTGAAAAAGCACAAAGTTTCCCAATTCCTTTGGGGAGAAAGGAAGTTTAACTTCTTCCAGAACAATGAAAGGGAGGGATACAGTTTAATCAATGCAAGATCTTTTCTACCCATAATTTATTCTTACAACAACCTCCCTCATCCCCTGCTGCAAACCATGATTTCTCTCACTCTGACCTGACCTCTTCCTTGCCTCCTCCCCACCAGAGCCACATTTCAATTCCCTCTCCTGCCTCACTCTTATGAAGGATTCCTGGTATCCTCTCCTTTCTCATAAATTTGTTTAACTTTAAGGTTGGGGAAAAGCCTCCAGGAGTTTGGAAGCTTGGAGGCAGTGTTTATCTCTCCAAGGCCCTATGAATAGGGCCAAAAGACAAATATAAAATCTGAAGATGGCTTGAGGAGAGGGGAATCAGATGGGAGAGGGAAGGAGATGAGATCAGCATCTGTGTCATTTCTGGAGAGTTTGTTTTTATGCTTAGATATCATTTGCTCTATTTCTTCAACATAGGACATTTCAACCTGATTTGATAAAACTACAAAAGTTTCAAAGTCCTGTCTATGAATCTCTTCTTTTTGGGTGTGGTCAGACCCTTCATCAGTTACCATAGAAGGCTTTTTCTCATTGAACTTGACAATACGAAAGACTTCGGAATAGTTTTGGAATCTAATTTTATGTTTGTATGCATCAACTGAGCTATATATTTATGTACCTATCTCTGTATCAATCTACTTATTTATTCTTCTATTCATTCATCCAAATATATTTTCACTCATTTGTTTACTTATATATTATCCATTTATCTATTCATTCATCTCTTTATTGTCTATTTATATATTTTAATTAATTCATGATCTATACATATAAATTTGTTTACCTACATATTTATTTACTTGTCTGTCTGTCTGTCTATCTATCTATCTATCTATCTATGAATGTCTTCTTATTTTGCCTAGGCCAAAAGTGATATGACCCCTGACAGAGCTGATCCCAAATACTGATTGGCATGAAAACTTTAACCTGCTCAGTTTTCCAGGTTAGGTCATGTTGTCCTTTCTTCTGCAACCTGATGGCTCTTCTCCACCTCTTGTGTAGCTCAGAACTCCTGGGCTCCAATGTTATGCCAGCTTCAGCCTGCCCCAGCAGCAGGAATTACAGATATATGCCACCATACCTTGCCTAATTTTGTCCTTTTTTTCACTCAAAAAGGTAAGTGGGCCTTTTTCCTGATAGGTTCTTTGCTCATGGAGGTGCTCATTCTGGGTTAGAGAATTCTGCTAGAGAATACTCTAGAAGGAAATTGTTCCAACAAGGGCACAGGGCAATTTCTATTGAATACTTATAGGACTTCAGGGTCATAACAGATAGTGGTTTTTCCATTTTTTGGGGAGGGGGGGGAGGGACTGTGGATGTTTCAGAGAATACATTTAGAACTAATTTCCAGGATTCTGATGAGATCTTTTTTAAGGGTTAGTGACAGACCTTGAATTTAGAGGAACTGGATTAGAGAACTTGGCTGAATTTGGACTTACTAATTATGCAAAGTTTCTGGGACTTAGCAGGAACAAGAGTCACATCTGTAACCAGGAGATACAAGAGTAAATAATTCAAGAGTCAATTGAGCCAGATGTGAACGATTCAGAAAGAAGAGACAACAGGATTCTTGCAGTCAAGCAATCTATCAATAATACATTGCTGAAGCCATTTTGAGACTGAGACAGACTTGCTGGTCAAGGGATTATTTTCATAGCTCCAGTGACAATAGGACCTCCTGACCTGTGGGGTCTGGTTGAAGAAGGCTGATAAATATGGATGGAACTGCCTTTTAGAGTTTCAGGATCTAGGTTTTCAGAATTCATAAAACATTGATGAAATGCCCAAAGATTAGGTCATAGATAAGGAGAATATTCAGCACATATGCAGGGTCCTCTTTTCCAAGAAATTTCAATAAGCTGTGGGACATAAAGTTTTTGTGGGATGCCTAAGCTCAACTAAGTAAAGCATAAAAGAAGATTGGCTCATAATAAAGTAGTTGGAGTCAGCTAAGGACTCTACCCAGGGCTGTAAGTCTTTCTCAAGAGTAGACAGGTTGATTAATGACACTAGCAGGGCAAGGTTTGTAATGATTGCATTCACTACCTAGGGTAAGGCATTGCATCAATTAGAAAATCTTAGCCAAGAAAGAAGAGTCTGGGAAGAGTCACAGATTTAAGGAGGGGGCAAATATGGAGCAGCCTCACTAGAGGCCTAGAGTTCAGTGGTTACCTAGAGAAGCTGGGGAGCTGGGATTAATACAAAGTCCAAAAAGGAAGCATTTCCAACTCACAGAGTAGAACTAGCTGTTAGTTGGGAATCCTGTTATTTAAGCAAGTTTAAAAGACTGTTTATATATATTTGACTGTATAGTCAAAGTCGTTCTGTTCCGTGCTACATAGATAGGGATATGGACTGGCCTTCTGATTTCATTGATATAAAGAACTCCCAGGTGGGGAGAATCACTTTGCCAATGCAGATCAGCAGGTTTGCTGCAACATTTTAGAAGAGTTTCATAATACCTGGCTTCAGGTGCTTTTGATTCCAGGATCTGTTTATACAGGGGGAAGTAAGGTTCTGTGGTGACATCCTTATTCCCTACCCTTTAATGTCACCTCATCAAGAATTCCTAAAAAGAACCTACACGGTTCAGAATCCAAGCAACAAATATGGGTAACAAGTGTGGACATCAAAATGCAGGGCCATTAGAATGGTGACAAAGAGGTTCCAAGAAATGATCTCTCAAAAGCCTTTGACTCTGAGAGGGAATATTTCTAAGATTATTTCAATTACTTGCTTGATTGCTCTCTGAAGAAAATAAAATTAATACCACTTTGATTACTAAGGTTACATATGTCCCTGAATTGAGTTCAGAAATCCAACATTCTCTCTGAGTCAGTTTAAACTTACAATTACAAGCAAAATGTTATCCCTTACACCTTTAGCTCCTGGAAAATGCTGGACATTTGTCTTTTATCTTTGAAGGTCTACAAGCTGACCTGGTCTATTTACACAAGACATATTGTTTGTTCTTGCCTGTCCTTGTACAATTGAGAAGAATCTTATCTCTCTCCTAAGGGCCAGCGAGTCTGCTATCCCTGGACCATTCTCAATAGCCTCAAGATGCAAATGGAATTCATCAGTCAATCAATCATTCCTTTATGACAGAGTGAGGTGGTAACCAGCGTTACATGGGTAATAGCCTGATCTTTTTTGACATAACCAATCATATTATACCCACCCCTATGATGCTACCAGCCCTGTAACCAATCAGATTATTGCCCCTCACATAACCAGTTCTGTTCTTTGGTCTATGTTTATAAAAAGCAGCTGTGCTTCCCACTCTGGGTCATTAACCTAATTGAAGTATCAATTAACCTAATTGAAGTATCCATTCACCCACATTGTTAATAGGTTCACATCCTGCTAATAAATCTGATAAATCTCTGATAAATCTGACAAAACCTTGATAAATCTTAGCATTCTGCACCTTAGTTCACCTTAATTAAATCCTAGAGACTCTGTGTATGTGTATGTATACATAGATGTATATGAATATATAGACACATACACATGTGTATATATGTATAAACAATGCAAACACACACATACATACAAAAACATACATGCATGCATGCATATGTAAGTTTTGCCATGTGCAAGAACTGATCACATAGAATGAAGCTGAGTTTTCTTTTAAGAACAAATAGCTACTTTGGCTGGAGTGGCGATCAGGTGCCACAGAATAGGCTAGATATTGACAAAAGAGATAGGGTCAAGACAAGATGATGCTTGATCATTCTTAGTTTCCCAGTGTAAGCAAAGAAACTATGAGGAAGCTAAACTGACTGGATTGTGTGTAAAGGGTGATTAGCAAGAGAAAAGCAACAGGTTACTGAATTCTTCCCTGATAATTATTCAGCTTTGGGTCTGCTACTGCTTTGAGAGAAATGCAATCCTTTTGACTGAATCTTTAAATGCTTGTATGACTTGCTTATTCCTCAGGGTGTAAATGAAGGGGTTCATCACAGGGGCAACTGAGGTTGTAAGCACTGACACCACCTTATTCAAAGCCACTCCTTCCTTTACAGAAGGTTTAATGTATATAAAGATGCAGCTTCCATAAGAGATGGAGACAACAATCATGTGAGAGGAACAAGTAGAAAAGGCCTTTTTCCTTTGCTGGACAGAGGGGAATCTGAGAATAGTCCCGATGATATATCCATAGGAAAGAACTACTAACACTAAAGCGATGATAAGTGTCAACACAGCGAAAGCTAGAATCATCCTTTCTATGAATTCTGTATCAGAGCATGTGATCTCTAGCATTGGTGACGCATCACAGCCAAAATGATCAATGACATTGGAGTCACAGAATTCCAGTTGGAGACCCAGACTAAGTGGTGGGAGGATGATCATCAAACCAGCCACCCAAGAACTCAGGATGAGATGGTTACAAACTTTGCTATTCATTATAGTCGTATAGTGCAGGGGTTTGCAGATGGACACATAGCGATCATAGGACATGGCGGCTAGGAGGAAAAATTCTGTTGCTCCAAAGAGGATGATGAAAAATATTTGGGTGGCACATCCATTGTAAGTAATGGTATTGTCCCCAGTGGACATGCTGTATAGGAATTTGGGAATACAGGCAGTTGTAAAGGATAATTCTAAGAAGGAAAAATTTCGGAGGAAAAAATACATGGGGGTTTTCAGGTGGGGATCTAGAGAGTGAGGGTGATAATGGTCAAGTTCCCAGTTACACTCAGCATATAGGTAAAAAACAAAAAGCTAAAAAGAAGAATCTGCAGCTGTGGGTCATCTGTTAGTCCCCAAAGAATGAATAATGTTATAACTGAATGATTTTGCATCCCCGTTTCTGACTTTTGATGGACCTATGTATAAAAACAGATTAGATTTGAAGAAAAAAAAATGACAAAATGGACCAACAATGGAATTTTGATAGAAAAGTCAAATAATTTAGATACCCCTTCTTCTTTAACCTGACAGAAAATCCTTCCGGTGACCAGATCAAATACCTTCACAGCTGTGGTCAAGGAGAGTTCTTAACTAAACCTGAAATAGAGGAAATAGTATAGGATAAAACAGGTAGTTTCAATTACATAAAGCTGAGAAACTTTTGTCCTGACAAAAAATCATTGTAATTAGGATAAGAAGGAAAGTGATCAAATGGGGAAAATTTTTTTTTGCATCAAAGATCTATGATTGAAGGAAGTAACACAAATATGTAACACCAATAGTCATTCTCTAATAGATAATTGGTTACAGGATATAGTCAACAGATGAGTTGTGAACTATTAGCAATCATAAGAAAGATTGCCCCAAATCTCTAATAATAAGAGAAATGCAAATAGAGATAATTTTTGGGTTTTTTTGTTTCATATTTAGAAAATTGGCAAGGATGATAAAATATGGGGACAGTTAATGATAGAAGGATTACTGGGGCTATTCTGGGAAGCAATTTGGAGGTTTTTTAAAAAAATTGAATAAAATATCCATAACCCAGAGATCCCACTGCTCATCATGTACTCATATGAGGTCAAAGAATGGTCCCATATACATCAAAATATTTATACAAGTAATTTTTTGATGACAAAATAATTGGAGAATGGCTCAACCAACTGTGTTACAAGAACATAATGCAATATAAGTGGAATAATGAATATGATGAATTCAGAGAATCATGGGAAGACAGAATGACAAAGAGGAACAGTAAATTATACACAATGATTACAGTAATTTGGATGCAAAGAATACTTTCTCCACCCCAAACAAAATACTACATAAGTATATTGAACAAAGTTATCCTTGAAGAAGAATTGAGAAAAGACACTTCCTTCTCTTTGTCCTGTGTGGAACTATGGTGTGTTTCTATTACTGTTAGATTCAGTTGATATTCTAATTAATTTTGCTGAACTGCTTTCCCCTCTTCCTATATCTTTCTTTGTTCCTTTTTTTTTTTTTTGCTTTTTCGAGGGGAGAAAGTAGGGCAATTGGGGTTAAGTGATTTGCCCACAGTTACATGGCTAGTTTTGTGTTAAGTGTCTGAGGCCGAATTTGAACTCAGGTCCTCCTGACTCCAGGGCCGGTGCTCTATTCACTGCACCACCTAGCCACCCCTCTATATCTTTCTTTTTAAAAATATATTTTTTAAAACAAATGTTGTTACCAGGGGAAAGATAATTTTGAAAATTTGAAAATTAGAGCAATATGAAAAAAATTATTAAGAAAAATAAAAAAAACCCATATGCTACAAATACACTGCTTACCTTTGTCATTGAGGTAATATCAGGTTATAGACATAATATTTGCTTAAAATTGTCGTCATAAAGGTTTTTAATGCCAAACTATTATCTTTTTCAAAGTTCTTTGTCTTCACCTTTATTATGTCCAAACCCATTTTAAATGTATAACTCTAACAGACCTGGGGATTTCTGGGGCTTCATCTGCATCCTTCAGACACCAAACCTTTCTGTTTTCACCAGCTGCATACCACCTTTTAACTGGAAACATCTGTATACAAAGAAATCATAGATACTTTTGGCTGCCCTGTGTTCTCTTTGAGAATTTTCCATCCCTTCAAGAGACTGAAGCTTTAACAATCACTGTCTCAGGTTTTAAATGTGTCCAGGGTTTATGATCCATCATTATTCACAAAATGCTAAGATTTTTCTCTGGGGATCACAATAATCCTGGAGAAATAATCCTGAAGTTTCATTCCAAGAAGACTGGCCTCTAGGAACCCCAGCAATCACTCTCCTTGCATTCAAAACCCAACAAGCAAAGTCATACCTGGGAATTTTTGTGTTTGAAGACACCACTTCAAACTCCACCTAGTCCATGGGCAGAAAACACATCCTCAGTGAAGAGACAACCCCCTGGGAATGGACATCAGGTCACTGCTAGGAAACTGGTGATAATGGGGGTCTAGAGAAGCTTTTCCAAGCACTATCTGGTAGGTTCCTATTTTAATGATCTTTCTGAGCAGGTGCTAATCTCTGTAGGTGCTAATACCCTCCCCCAAACCCCCCAGTATGAATAATGCCTTTTATATTTGCTTCACTTTCAATTATTACATCCTGCTTACAATCATTTTGGAAAGTAATTTGCAATGCTTCCCAGACAGTTACTAAACTGCATGTCGTCTGACCCAGTGATACCACTACTAGTCCTATACTCAGAGAGATTGAAGAGGAAAAGGATTCCCATGTACAAAAATATTTATAGTAGCTCTTTTTGTTTCGGCAAAGAACTGGAAACTAAGATCAGTGAATGACTGAATAAATAATGGTATGTGAATGTAATAGAAAACTTACTTTGCTTTAAGAAATGATGAAAGAGACAGTTTCAGAGAAACCTAGGAAGACTTGTATGAACTGATGCAGAATGAAGGGAGCAGGAGCAGGCAAAAATTTACATAATAAAAGCAACTCTAAAAATAAAGAATTCTGAAAATCTCAACTCTGATGAACACAATGGTCAACAATGATTCCAGAGGACTAACAGAGTTATATACTAAACATGCAGAATGAGACAAATGTTTCTGTAGGTGGCAATTTATTTTTCTTGACTACACATATTTATTACAAGTTTTTTCTTTGTCTTTTTCTCAATGGGAGGGGGAAAGAGAGAAAAATGAATGCTTTGTAATTGAAAAAAAAATAAAGGGTGCATCATCCTGTAGGTAAATCCCTAGTTTCCCTGTGTTAGTTAATGTTTTGCTTACTAGGAATCTATAGGTAAAGGAGTTAAAATACCACTTCTG
>JAQQSU010010011.1:0-12539 GCA_028627135.1 Pseudochirops cupreus | reverse complement strand
CCCCCTCCAACTCAGCTGGACTCCAGGCTACCCGCTCTGCACCCCTGCCACCAGATCTTACTTTCTGCCATTGGTGGCCAGGCCCCTCTTCCTGCCATTCTGGTCTGGCTCTGCCGTCCTAGCAGCTCCCTGCACTTGCTGCTGCTGCTTAGTGCTCTAGGACCCCTCCAAGCTGGCCCTGGGAATCCCTGGCTGCCTCCAAGCCTCAGCTCCAAAGCCCCCACCCACGAGGGGCCTTTCCTGGGTCTGTGGGCTGCCGGTGATGCTCTTTGAAGGCTACTTCGAGTGGGCTTGACATCAATCTTCCCTAATCCTAGAGATGTTCCTGCTGTTTCCTGTTAGAACAGCTCCTTCTGTACTTGTACCCCTAGCATGGAAGCACCCAGCACATAGTAGGCACAACACCCGACCTACTATGTGGGGGCCTCCTAGATGCCTGCTCATCAAGTGCACATGCTATGCCTCCAGGAGCGGGAGGGTGGGCCCCTATGCCTCTGGCTGCTGAGCATGACCCTGTCCTGGCAAAGCCTCTGCTTCCTTTGTGAACATTTCTAGCTCACGGTTCTCTCCCTCATGCACTCTGTTCTAGAGTAAACCCAGAATATTTCCCATGCCCTTTGCACTTACATGCCTCCCTAATGACAGCCCTAGCCTGCATCTGAGTGGTACATTAAGGCTGCACCCAGGCTGCCTTCTTACACTTATCTCCCCTCTGCTGACACCGGCTTCCTCAGTGGTCCTTCATCTCCAGACTCCACGCACTGGCCCTGGCTGTGCCCCTACACCTGGAATGCCCTCCTCCTCATATCCTCCTCCTGGCTTCCTTCCAACCTCAGCTGAAATCTCACCTTCTCCCAGACGCCTTTCTGAGCCCTGTCTCAGGCCACTCAGGCCTTGTGGCTTCCCTCTGGGGATCAGCCCCCACTGACCCCGGCTGTATGAAGTGATGTGATACCATCTCCCCCATTAGCCTGTGAGCCTCTTGACAGCAGAGACTATTCTTTGTCTTTCTTTGTATCCCACCACTTAGTACAATGCCTGGTATACAGTGGGAGCTTAATTAATGCTTGCTGACTGACTGATCTCACAACCCTATGAGGGAGGTGCCATTTGATAAGGGGACTGAGGTCAAGAGATAGTAAGCTATTTGCCCACGGTCCCCTAGGTCTTTAGGGGCATGCCTGGAATAAAGACTCTCCCAGGATGTCCTCCCTGATTCCCCAGCTACAAGTGACCCTGCCCTGCTCACGTATCTCAGACTGCTCTGCCCCCTGCCATGTTCTAATGTGCGTGTCTCACCTGCCCACAAAGCCACTGTCTCCTGAATTCACCTTTGAACCCCAAGCTCCCAGGATAGTGTCCTGCACACAGCAGAGAAGCCAGAAACGATTTCTGAAGCTCCACCTGCCACCTCAGTCCATGGGTTCCTCATGTGTGAAACAGGCCCAGGGTCCCTACTCTTTATTCCCTCACCCCCTTGGCTTTCAGTAAATGTTCTGGCACCACCATCCAAGAGGAAATAAATTGAAGAGTTTGCCATGCAGAGGCCCATGAGAAATAAAATAATAAAGACTGTTTATAAAAAAAAAAGCTGCCCCCTTGCCCAGCTGCTGGGGCTGGAAAGCCCGACCTGGCCCAGCAATGGCAAGCCATAAATCTCACAGACGTGAGAAACCATTTGTTGGTGGTATCAAGCAAAAGATCAAAGCCCCTCCTTCTCCTAGCCTCTAAGGTCCAATTGCAGGCCAGCTAAGGGTACCAGGGTTCCCAGGCAGAAAACCAACAGCTGCAACAAAGAGATGCAGTCAAGAGAGCGTTAGTCCTGGAGTCCAAGGGCCTGGGTTCGAATTCCATCTGCTCTATGATTTCCTATGTGACCTTGACCAAGGCCCCTCAACTTTCTAGGCCATTTTTCTTCCTCTGCAAAATGAGCAAGGGGGCCTAGATCAATGGCTCCCAGCCTGAGCCGTGGATGGACCTGGGGAGTAGGTAGTGCTGCCAAATTACTGCAAGGACTTGAGACTCCACCTGCATACCAGGCACTGATAAGCACCACCATTATCATATGGAAAGCCTGTGAAAATTTCTGATGATCAAAAAAGGACTGTCCTGGAAAAGGCTGAGAACAGCTGGAGCAGGAGATCCCTCCAGGCCCTGTCAGCCCCCACCACCTATGAACTGCATGGAGTTGCATTTTTGGCCAGTGATCCTCTGGGAAAGGAATCTGCTGAAGGGCCCTTGAGCCCCGGGGTCTTCCCAAGGGAGGTGGCATCACTTACTTTCTTCTGGAGGCCTGCTTGGTTTTGGGGGGTTTCTTCGGGGCGTGCTTCGCACTGGCGGCATCAGCAGCGTTGGCGGGCAGCGCCATGGCTTTGGGGTTTCCTGCAGCTATGGATTTGTGGTTTGGAAGGGGCTCCAGAGAATCCCTCCTCAGCTCTTTGCCTTTCTGCTCTTCTGATTTCATAGAACTTGCCAGGGCGTTGCCGCCAATTCTCTTCTCTGTAGATGAAGGGAGGACAAAGACACTGACTTATCCCCAGTGTCCTTCTGGAGAACCTTTCACCTCAGCCCTCTGCTTCATACTAACTTGAAAAAGAGCACAAAGGAAGGAGGACACCTGCCCTCTGTGGCAGCCACATAAACCCCACTACAAGTGGGCCACAGGACACGCCACGGGGTCTGCACCAATGCAGGAGAGGAGACTGTGCCAGTCAGGGCACAGCTCAAGCTCTGGGCAGCCAGCCTGGGCATGAGACCAAGAGCCACCAACAGCCAGGGCCTACCCTTCAGCAAACCACCATCTCACAATCACCAAAGTCTCCAACTTTCACCTGAGAAAGATGTACCTGGGCCAGAGCTGTAACCTCTATCTCACAGGTGAGAAACAGAAGTTCAGGTAAGCTGAGTTACCTGTTCAGAGTTGCACAGACAAGAAATTACTGAGTCAGGACTGGAACCCAAGGCTTGGTCTATACTCATACTGCCTAGTACCAACTGGAGGGCTGTGGCTTAGAGAACAAAGGTCAAGGCCTCAGAGGGTGGAGTATGGAAGATGGGGGTGGTGGTGGTGGGAAGGTCCACGGCATGCAGACAACAGGAATCGCCCCCTCCCCATGCCACAGCTGAAGAGCATGGTGACTTGCATACAATAGGATGTCTTCAATTTATAAACAAGCTATAGTTCAAAAGCTCATTTACAGGCTAAACATGTTTTTCCTATAAAAGTAATGTTAAATGGTCATTTGGAGGCCCCACCCCCAACAGCCTCTCCTCCAAGGACCTCCACTCCCCCCATAATACTAACATTACTGTTCCTGCTCCATTCTAGGTCAACTAGGCTTTTGTGAACAGGTCTGTGAACCTGAACACCCTCTGTAACGTCGTTTCTACAAGGAAAAGAAAAGGGAATGTGGCAGGAGGGGGTCCTTTACCTTTCTTTGAGAATGAAGACAAGTTATTTCCCCCCCCAGGTGGTTACTCTCCCCCCTCAGTTTCTTCATAGGTAAAATGGATTCTGTAGATTAGACCAATTGTTCTCAACCTTTTGGTCTCAGGACCCCATTACACTCTTAAAAACTGAGGACCCTTGCCTCATGGAGCTTTTGTTTATATGGGTTATATCTCTCAATATTTACAATATTAGAAATTAAAACATCTAAATATTATCATGAAAATAGTTTTGACCTGCCAGATACTCTAAAAGCGTCTCAGTGGCCTTATCTAACTCTCGATATCCTGTATTCTAAATTGGCTCCCAGCTCTGCCATTCTGGGGTCTCTGGGCCCCGAGGCCCAGTGTGGTCACTCTCTGTTCTGAGGCCCTCCCAGCTCTGCCATTCTGGGGTCTTTGGGCCTCTAGGCCAAGTCTGGTCACTCTCTGTTCTGAGGCCCTCCCAGCTCTGCCACTCTAGGGTCTCTGGGCCCCTAGGCCCAGTCTGGTCACTCTGTTCTGAGGCCCTCCCAGCTCTGCCGTTCTGGAGTCTCTGGGCCCCTAGGCCCAGTCTGGTCACTCTCTGTTCTGAGGCCCTCCCAGCTCTGCCATTCTGGGGTCTCTGGGCCCCAAGGCCCAGTCTGGTCACTCTCTGTTCTGAGGCCCTCCCAGCTCTGCCGTTCTAGGGTCTCTGGGCCCCTAGGCCCAGTCTGGTCACTCTCTGTTCTGAGGCCCTCCCAAGTCTGCCATTCTGGGGTCTTTGGGCCCCTAGGCCCAGTCTGGTCACTCTCTGTTCTGAGGCCCTCCCAGCTCTGCCATTCTGGGGTCTTTGGGCCCCTAGGCCCAGTCTGGTCACTCTCTGTTCTGAGGCCTTCCCAACTCTGCCATCCTGTGAAACTTTGTTCTTACAGCTACTTTCCCAGTGGCTGTTACTTCTGTGTTGCTGAAATGATAGCTAACATTCTAGACCAAAGATCCCTTAGTTCTGGATGAAGCTGGCTTGAAATTCTTCTCAGAACTGAACAGCACTGGCTCTAGGAACCAACTCCCTACCATGGTACTTGTTTGAATTATAAATGAGGAGCCATAAACGGGAATGCTTGGATTCTCAGGGGGTGGGGAGATTTCCCCCACATGGAAAACCTATTATCAATATTCTTGTTGATCCCTTAAAACTTGGAAGAAAACCATAAGTTAGCCAAGCTTGGAGTGTGTCTGCCCTTTGGAGAATTTGTTTCTTATGCTTAAATTGCCCTGAAATTGTGGTGTTTGCTAATTTTTGAGAGGACCAAGAAGAAGCATTGGATTTAGGAGTCAATTTGAATCTTGCTCATGCTACTTGCAGACACTCTCTAGAATCCTCAGTTTCCTCCTTTGTAAAAATAATGGGTTTAGATTAGATCCCCAAGACCTTCAAACTCCAAGCCTTATCCTCCGTCTACAACAAAGGCAGCTGCTGGCTGGGCATCTCCTAGGAAGAAGGGAACAAGGCCACTCCCTCTCTAAGAAGTAGGTCTCTGAGGCCTAGGCCTGATTTCCATCCCTATATACATGTGGGTAAAAGTCAAGAGTCTTTCTAATGGACAAAAATTTCTGGGAGGACTTGACTTTGCTTTCAGGGTTCAGACATTATTTTAAGTGATGCATCCTACTCAGGCTATATGTCCAAATCTCTGACACTAGTGCACACAGATGTCTCTAACGTGGAACTGCGACTTCCATACCTTAGGACTCAACAGCCCTTTCAATTTCCATCGTGTTGCAGAATTCTGAGAATGAAAAGGGAGGCCATAGAGAACCACAAGACCCTAGTGGCCATTTAATCCTCCCTCTGCCCAAAGTGCACACTAATCCTATGGCAAGTATAACTTCCCTCCTGTGATGGGGAGCTCACTACATTGTGAGGAGCTCGTTCCAGTTCTGACTGATTCTGATTCTTTGGAAGTTCTCAAGAATCGACCTATTGGTATTACTTTGGTTCTCTAGGCCAATAAGCCTAATTCTTCCTTCTACAAAACAGCTCTTCGATTGTGTCTAATTCTCAGGTAGCCCTGTTTGAATCTTCTCAATATCCTGTTTATTTCTTCTGGATGTGCTCCAGAAGACATCTGCCAATGTCCCTCCTAAAACACAGCACCAGGTTTGAATCCCATACTCTGGCTGTGGTATGAGCAAGCTAGAGCTGATCATGTCCCTTGTTCTGGACACTAGGCCTCCATTAATATTACCTAAGATCCCACACAGCGCTACCCAAATCAGCCAAAAGAAGTTTATCAAAACAGAATGGTCTGTTGTAAAGGCCATTAAAATGAACTGCAGGGTGGCAGATAGAACAGCCTCAGGACTGGGGAGTAAGTGCCAGTAAGAGCTTTCTCATAACTGCAGCTAGTGGGATGTCCAGCTAGGTACCAGACCAGGAACACCTTCAGAGTCTTACCCTCTCCTTTCTTGTGCAATTCGGTTAAGGCTTTCCCCTGGCATTTGACATCATGATGTGCAACAGAGTTTTCCTCCTGCAGTGGAGGACGAGTTCCAGAGGATCTGTGGGGGCTCATGTAGGAATAGATCTTTGACTGGCCCATAAATACATTCTCCTAAAAAGACACAAATCCATAGTCAAAAAGTAAACCCCAGGGATCAGTCAGTAACATCTGGGATACTTCACAAAAGCCAACATACCTCTCAAGAAGTCTATGGGAGGGGGAGCATGGTATGTCATAAGTAAGCACCCCCACTTAAGAAAGGCTCAACTCTTCCCATTTTTAGCTGCTCAGAATTACCCAGTTTCAGATCATACAGCCTCTTTGAAGACTCTCAAGTAACTGGACTAAGTGTGATGGATTAAAGGTATTCCTGAACAGCAGAATAACAAGGACTGTATGGCCTTCAAAGACCCCTGCTTTAATTGGCAGGAGAATTCCCTCCACTTACACAGATAACAACTCCTTCCCAGATCCTTAATAATATTTTTCCACAGTTGCTGTGATTGAAAAAATCCATTGCTGAGTGGTCAGCCTTCTGGTGATGAACTTTCTCCCCTACTGTCCAGGCTGGTCCACAGTCAGGGATGGGTCTTATTAAAGACCCATTTACTCCAGTTTAGCTAAGACAGGACAGGGCTAGCCTTCTACTGGTACCAGTTTGGGCTTCTGGGACCTGAGGTCAGTCATTTCCAAGTCCTGGAGGAGGACTGAAGTGAAGGAAGGTCTTTGTAGATGGTCCTAAAAAGAGCAGGTTGCTGAGCACCTGGACCAAATACTTGGGGGTCATCACACATCATGCATCTGCCAGATATACAGATGAAGCTCCACCACCAGAGAACCAGCTTAGGCTGTTTACCTGGGAGCTGGACATGGACTCTCTGTGCCTGATTTCCACGGTACTAAGAAAGGCCTTGGCAAACAAGGCCAACTGAGCTGGTCCAGTGGGTGAGTCAGTATTTACTGAGAGGCCCTGGCATGGTAAGCACTGCCCACAATAAACTCCCCAAGTTAAGCAGCTCTGAGCAACTAACAATTCTTTACGCTGAGATGGCAAAACCGACCATTGTGGGGAAAATTTCTTTAAGCCAACTTTGGAAGGGGGACTTGAGAACTTGTGAAATATGAGCACTCCACTCTGCCATTATAGAAAAAAAAGGGGTGGGGTGGGGTGAAGCTGAGGAGGCTGAACAGAGTCTACTGTTGTTGGAGCTGAGAAATACTAAAAGCAAAGCAAAAAATTCCAGTGTGCAGAAATTTTCAGTGTGTAAGGAGTTAAGTCAGAACGATGAAAGATAAGAATACTTTTCTAGGCCACGAACAATAGGAGGAATTTATATGGATGATAATAGGGCAATGATTGCCAGGCAGGAAGTCAATCTGGGCCTTTTAAAAAGGGACATTTTATACTTCTGCCTCTTCCAAGCAGCTTTTTCTCTTGGTGGGGGGGAGGGGAGAGAAGTAGGAATAGCGTATGGGGGCTGGGGAGTGACACAAAGACCGACCTTAACTTTTACCTGAGAAATGCTAAAAAGGCAAGTGACAGAGGGTTAGGAGGCACCAGCCAAGGATCTTAGTCAGCTCTTCCCGGAACAGGAGAAAGAACAAGTTTGACCGTAAAACAGGTTCCCCAGTCCGTGGATTTCTTTCAGCTAACGATCCGCTCCCCCACCCCCCACCCAGGGCCAACGAGCAGAGCGGGGATCCAGAGTCGGTCTTTCTGGGTGCTGCTGTGGGCTTACCAGCACAGAGTGGGTTTGTTCAGAAAGAACTAGGCAGCCCCTTCGGCCGGCCAATAAACAGCAACCACAGACCCCACGAGAAACTCCCGGAGGGGCTGGAGGCTTCCCGGAGGGGGTGCGGGGAGCCGGGGATGAAAGGTCAGCCGGGATAGGGTAGCCGGCTCGGCACGTCCTAGCGGAGGGCGGGGAGCAGGGGCGGGGGCGCCCACGTGGTCACCGAGGGCCCAGCTGGGAGCCGGGGGCGCCGGCTCCCCCGGCCTGGGGCAGCGGGGCGTTGTTCCGAGTGGACTTTCTCGGGGGTGGGGGTGGGGGTGCCATCCTGCGCAGGCGTACGGAGACGGGCCGAGTTCCCCCGGGTCTGGGCGGCTGCCCTCTGTTAACCCCTTCCTGCCTGCAGACTGTCCCCCTTAACCCCTCGCAGCCCAGGGTCCCCCCCACCCCCAGCGGACCCCCTCGGGCTCGGGGGCCCCCTGTAACCCTTTCTTGACCGCAGCCCCCGGCTTCGGCTTACCCCGTTGGTCCTGGGCCGCGCTGGTGCCCTTCTGTCCACAGTCTCCGGGCCCGGGGCGGGGGACGCCGCTCCTCCGACTGGGGTCGCCGCCGCCGCCTCCTCCACGCGCGTTTTGGACATCTTCTTGCCTGGGGAGAGGGATGGCTCAGGCTCAGGGCGCGGCGGGGCGGGCTGCGGGGCCAAGTGGGCCCGGCGCGGCGCCTCCCACCGCAGCCATGTTTAAAGGGCCCCGGCGCCGGCCCCGCCAGCGAGTGAGAGCAAGCGGCCAAGACGGAGCCACCGCAGCCGGCCGGCCACCGCAAACGAGGGCGGGCGCGGAGCCGTGCGCCCGGGCGCCCAGCAAGCCCGCCCCCTGGGCATGCCGCGCTGCGCCCCCGCGGCCCCGCGCGCCCGCCCGCTTCGGCGCACCGTCCTAGCCCGCCGGGCCGGGCCCCCAGCACAAGCCGCCCACCGGCACTCCGCCCCCCCCCGCCCCCCATCTCTGTCCCCTCCCCAAGTCCGGCCTGGGCCGCCCACCTCTTCCCGCTAAACTGGGCCCTTGAGCGGGCACCTGGGAGGAAACCCTTCACCCCATCCATCCCCCTCTACATCCATCCCACCCAAGGGGGTGGGGAGAGGCGAGGGGGGGAAGGGATCTTTGGAAAGAGCGCTGCCGAACTAACCCGGGTTCTAGACCCAGCAATGCATGACCCTGAGTAAGTCGTTAACACTCCCCGGGACTCAGTATCATCATCTCTGAAATGAGAAGGTAGAACTAGACGATCTCGGAGGGATCCTTCCAGCTCTGACATTCCAGGGTTTTCTTTTGTGGCCTGGGTAGAGCAGAGAATCGGAGACCCGACCCCAACCTGGCTCTAGCCCGTGCTTTTTGGGCAGGGAAAAGCAGCATCAGCTCCTCCCAATCTGGGGGGCGGGCGGGGGAGGCAGTTAAAATACCTTTGGATCATCTTTAAACTAACCTTTCCAAAGGAGAAATTAAATTAGCAAATGAAGGAAGGAGAAGAATGGGAAAGAGATAAGAATTTGTTGGCTGTACAACTGTGAAAAGCAGGATCAGCTGCAAGCCAGGTACCACCAACGAAAAGACGACTACTCTAGGGAGTTCTTCTTGACTAGGGTCCTAGGACCCATCAGTAAAGCACAAGAGAATGGCGGTGAGGGAAAGGACTTCTGAGGGATCTTTTTCATGTCTTGGGGTCTTTCCCCAGCAGCCCTCCCTTCCTAACTTTTACTGAATTCACAGGCTGAGGGAGGAAAAGGACGTGAAGGCTTGGCTTAGAAACCTAGTGCTCTAGGAATAAGGGGTGGCTATCGTTCAGTGAAGTTTGACTCTTCCAGACCCCGTTGGGATTTTCTTGGCAAAAATGCTGGAGAGGTTTGCCATTTCCTTCTCCATCTCATTTTACAGATGAGGGAACTAAGGCAAACAGCGTGAAGTGACTTGCTCAGGGTCACACAGCTGGTAAGTGTCTGAGGCCGGATTTGAACTCAGAAAGAGCAGTCTTCCTGATCCAAGTCCACTGCGCCACCTAGCTGTTTTGGGCTGTCATTAGCTCCCATGTTTTCAATTAGGGAATTAAGGTATACTAGCAGGGGTGGGGAACCTGCAATCCCGTTGACTGAATCCAAACTTCACAAAACAAATCCCCTCATTAAAAGGATTTGTTCTGTAAAATTTGGACTCGGTCAAAAGGCTGCACCCAAAGACCTAGAAAGCCACATGTGGCCTCAAGGCTGAAGGTTTCCCACCCCTGCTAGGGTCAAAGGACTCACCCAAAGTCACAAAAGAGGGCCTCGGGTTATTTAAGAAGCAGCATGTTTTTTGATAGCTACATCGAAAAAACTGAAGTATTTTTTTTTTTTGGTCACTGGTTAGATATGTCAGCCTATCTAGTAAGGGATGGACACACTGTGTCTCAGTGATAGGAGGTTAATGGCATAGGGCCAAGGAGCGATCACAAAGATGAGGCTGGCCACACAGGTTTTCCTCCCTCCCCCCATCTTTTGTCACTTTGTATTCAGCACAGGGTGTGCTATGAACTTAAGTATCACTGTGAGTGGCTAGAGTCAGAAAGATTGGAAACAGTGGCAGTGTGACTGACTTTGGGCGGGTCCCTATCAGTTTCTAGGAAACTAGGACCAAAAATGTTAGAGCAGGTGAGGATCTGCACTGGGAGAGGGGGTTTCCTACCTTGATGCAATCACAAGTCAGTCCAAGCCACCAAGTGGGATTCCGTTGTATCTATCTACTACAGTGTTTCTTTGCCCCAGCTAGACTATATGAGGGCAAGGGACTTTTTCACGTGTGTCTTCTGCTACCACCTTATTCCCAGCACAACCCAGTACAGAGAGAAAGCACTTACTTTAAAAAATATTTGTTGAATTAATGTATAAGAATTCTAACGGGGGGGGGGAGGAGGGCAGGTATAAATGTAAAGGGGGGGGCTTACAACCTTTCCTGAGATCTGTTTAAAAAATGCCTTTGATCTCAGGAAATTAAAAAGCACAAGCTTAGTGTGAAAGAAGAGATCTCTCCCCACTCCCCGTCCCTTTCAAAAGTGAGAGGTCCTCTATGGGAATTTTTTCTCTTTCCTCTTTTTTTTTTAATTCTTTGTTAGAAGGGATGGCTCTCTGGGAGAGGAAGCAGGAGGGATACAAAGGGAATTCTAGGCAGTGTAAAAATAAGGTATCAATCAAATCTATTAAAAAAACAAACAAACCCCACACAATGACTTCACTCTAAGAAGCAGGAATCAATTTTAGTATCATTAGAAAAATTCGTGAGGTCATAGGTCCTAGAAAGGACATCAGAAACTCCATGATCAGTAATAATAGTTCATATTGTAATCCTAATTCAAGCCTGATACATCTGCATAAGATTCTCATTGGTGGAAAGAATGAAGTTAAGTGACCTCCATGGTTTTGCATTTACAGAGCACTTTGCTCAAAATAACCTTGTGAGGTCAATAGTCCTAAAACTGCCCCCATTTTATAGAGGAGGAAACAGGGCTCTAAGAAAGGAAGGAGACAAACATTGATTAAGCACTTAGTGTGTACTGGACTCTGTGCTAATATTACAAATATTATCTTATTTGTTCCTCAAAACAACAACAACAACAAAAAACAACCCAACCCTGGGAGGGCATAGTATCATTTATTCCCATTTTACAGATTAGAAAACTGAGGCAGGCAGGTTAAATGACCTGCCCACTATCACACAGCTGATAAGTAAATTACTAAATTTGAGGCCAGATATACATCCAGGTCTTTGTGATTCCACCAGACCCAGTTCTCAATCCTCAGAGTCACTTAGCTGTTTATAGAGGTATAGTGACTAGCCCATGGTCACAGAGAATGTCACAGTCACAAAAGAGGACAGTCTCCCTTCTATTTGGTCCAGTGCCCTCTCTACTTCATGTATGAAAATGGGGTGAGAGTTATCCTAATTACTGAATTAAGAGTGAGTCAGCACCATATACAGGATAGCCAAGTTAACAGTGGGGACTCATACTTAACATCTCTTTAAGTACTTAAACACATTTGTAAATGGCAAGGTGACTTTTCTGTGTAATTAAATTAATTTCAATTAGTCATTTGACACCCCCCCCCCACTGCTAAAATAAAAAGGAGTAGTGTTACATGAAGGTCTAAGCAGACTAAACCTTTTAAATGACAAATATACTTTAAAATACTGAACATTTGAGGATATTCTGACCATAATTTTCTCTGAGTATTTTGTCATAAAGTCCTATAATTTCAAATATTTTATGCCTCATTTTTCCAACTACAAAGTGGTTATGTCTCACTTGAACATACCCTTATAAGGGAAATTTGGGAGCACAACAAAGCCAAAAGATACTTAAATAACAACTTGTATGTCGATCTTGCTCCTTAACATTACAAAGTACTCTGCTCAACAACATTACTCCCATGAAGCCAATGAATCAAATGTTATTGTTCCAATTTGACAAGAAAGAACACAGCTTCCAAGCAGTTACATGACTTACACAGTCTCAAATACCACAACTAAATGCTGAAATTTGATGGAAATCTCCTGACTCCAAGACCTAAACTCTTTCCAGGAGACTACAGCTTCCCTGGGAGTAGAACTGGGATGACTTAGTCTCGAGTGCTTACCTCAAGACAGATCACAGATTTTGAGCTGGAAGGGACCTCAGAGGCCATCTAAGTCCAGTTCGTTCATTTTACAGATGGGAAAAACTGGGGCACAGGAGATTACATAACTTTCCCAAGGTCACGTAGGTGGTCAGCAACAGAGCTGGGATTCAAACCAAGGTCCAGAGCTTTTCCCACTGTACCATGAGGAGTTCTACAGGACTATAAATTAATAAGCTAACAGTAACATGGTGCTTTGGA
>JAQQSU010010010.1:0-12539 GCA_028627135.1 Pseudochirops cupreus | reverse complement strand
GACAGCGGCTCCTTATTATCTTCAGTATCAAATATAATTTCCTCTGTTTAGTTTTTTAACCCCTTCACAATATACCTCTTCCTACCTTTCCAATTTTCTCATACTTTACTCCCCTCCAAACTGTACAATCCAATGGTTCTGGCCTCCTTCCTCTTCCTCACACAAGATACTTCATCCCCAACTCTGTTCCTTTTCACTGGCTGTTCCCCCTTTCCCCCCCACATTTTGCCTAGAATGAACGTTCTCCCTTTTCATCTATGTCTCTTGGCTTTCCTAGCTTTTCAGTCCAAATGCTACTTTCTGTAAGATGACTTTCCTGACTCAACACTAACTGTGTGACCTTGGGCAAGTCACTTAACCCCAAATGCCCTACCTTTCCCCTCCAAAAAAGCAAAAAAAAAAAAAAAAGACTTTCCTGGTCTCCCTTAATACCAGTGTCTTCCTTCTGAGATTATCTTCCAGCTGTTCTGATGTATCTTATATCTACATAGTTATTTGTATGTTGTACATATACTGTTAGCTCTCTGAGGGCAGGGATCATGTATTGGCTTTTGTATTCCCAGCACAAGGTTCTTTTTCAAAACATGATTACATGTAAAAATATTTGTAACATTCATCTTTTTAAAGTTTTGAGTTCTAAATTTTATCCCTTCTTTTCTCTCTCTCGCCTCCCTGAGACAGTAAGCAATCTGATATAGGTTAAACATGTGAAATCACGTAAAACATATTTCCAAATTGATAATTTTGTAGAAGGAAACTTGAACTAAAAAAGGAAAAAAAGTAAGAGAGAGAAAGTGAAAAATAGTCTGCTTCAGTTTGCATTCAGACTCTATCAATTCTTTCTCTGGAGGTGGATGGCAGTTTTTCATCAGAAGTCCTTTGAGATTATCTTGGATCATTGTATTTCTGAGAATAGCAAAGTCATTTGCAGTAGTTCATCATATAATATCCCTGTTACTGTGCACAATGTTCTTCTGGTTCTGCTCACTTCACTCTGTATCAATTCATGTAAGTCTTTTCAGGTTTTTCTGAAATCATCTTGCTCATCATTTCTTATATAGCACAGTAATATTCCATCACAATCATATATAACAACTTGCTCAACCATTCCCCAATTGATAATGGGCAACCCTTCAATTTCTAATAAGAACCCAGAACAAAGTTGCTTGTTGCCTGATTGACAAAGTAAATATATACTACATACAACTTGGATTTTATTGTTGCTGTCTCTGAGTTCCTCATTTATATCCAAC
This sequence comes from Pseudochirops cupreus, assembly GCA_028627135.1. Taxonomy (NCBI): domain Eukaryota; kingdom Metazoa; phylum Chordata; class Mammalia; order Diprotodontia; family Pseudocheiridae; genus Pseudochirops; species Pseudochirops cupreus. Next base: position 11,286 of record JAQQSU010010010.1, on the reverse strand, counting down.
TCTGCATAAAAATTCATGGGGTTTTCTCAGCAAAGATGCTGGAGTGGTTTGCCATTTCCTTCTCCAGTGTGTCCCCATTTTACATGATGAAAATGTACAAATTTACACAGATGATGAACTGAGTTAGCTAAGGGTTAACTTGTCCAGAGTCACACAGTTATTAAGTGTCTGAGGTCAGATTTGAACTTAGATCTTCCTGACTCCAAGGGCCAGTCCTCTATCCACTTCATCACCTGGCTCATGTTAAATTTATAAACTTATATTTATATATAATGTTAATTTTTTATATGTAACATATTTATAAATATATATAAATAATATGGTTATAAATTTATAAACAAGCTACATCGTCTTGCTTATCTGTGTCCCCTTCTGAATTTCCTTCTGTTGTATTTTAAATGTTTTGTTGACACTCTTTTACTTATTATCTTTCTCTCTTTTTGTGTCAGTGTGACTATCATTACTCCTCCCCTAATTCTCACCACCCCATAAGAATAAAAGCTCTCTTTCATAGCAAGCAAAACAAATCCACACATTCTCTGTGCCTGAAAATCTTAAGTTTCATCTTGTCCCTTTAGTTCATCATCTCTCTGCCACAAGGAGGGAAGTGCTACTCATCATCGGTTTTCTGGAGCGATGATTGTTCATTACATAGTCGTTAAACCTTTCAGCTATTTTCCTTTACAATGTCATACTCATTAAATAAATTGTTGTCCTGGTTTTGCTCACTTTACTCTGCATCAGTTCATTCAAATCTCTTTTGTCATTTCTTATAGCACAATAGTATTCCATTATATCGGTGAATAATATTGGTATATTACCTTTTTTGTTTTTTAATTTATTTTTAGTTTTCAACATTCATTTCCACAAGATTTTGAATTGCAAATTTTCTCCCTGTCTTTCTCCTACCCACCACCCCAAAATAGAAAGCATACTGAATATCCCTTCCCCCAATCTGCTTTCCCTTATATCCTTCCCCATCCCCCCTCTAACTTTCTAGTAGAGCAAGATGGATTTCTTTACCCCAGCACCTGTATATCTTATTTCCCAGTTGCATGTAAAAAAAACCCCAATTTTTAAAAAAACATTTGTTTTTAAAACTTTGAGTTCCAGATTCTTTCCCTTCTTCCCTCCTCACCCACCCCCCACTGGGAAGATAAACAATTCAATATAGGTTGTACATGTGTAGTTATGCAAAACGTTTCCACAGTAGTTATATTGTGAAAAAATAACTGTATTTCCCTCCATCCTATTCCACCCCCCCACCTATTCTATTTTCTACTTTGACCCTGTCCCTTTTCAAAATGTGTGCTTCTAACTACCCTCTCTCCCAATCTGCCCTCCCTTCTTTCATCCTCTCTCTTATTCCCTTACCCCCTACTTTCCTGGAGGGCAGTGATTCTCAACCTTCCTAATGCTGTGACCCTTTAATACAGTTGCTCATTTTGTGGTGACCCCCAACCATAAAATTATTTTTGTTGCTACCTCATAACTCTAATTTTGCTATTGTTATGAATCTATCTGATATGCAGGATGTATTTTCATTGTTACAAATTGAACATAACCCACAGGTTGAGAACCACTGCTGTAGGGTAAGATACGCAAATTAGTGTGTATGTCATTCCCTCCTTAAGCCAAATTCAATGAGAATAAGGTTGACCTTTCACCTTCCCTTTCACCTTCCTACTCTTCCCCTCCATTGTAACAGTTTCCTCTTGCCTCTTTTATATGAGATAATTTCCCCATTCTATCTCTCCCTTTCTCCTTATCTCATTATATTCCTTTCTCACCTCTTAATTTTATTTTTTAGATATCATCCCTTCCTATTCAACTGATCCTGTGCCCTCTGTCTATGTATACATGTACAAACATATACATACACTTACATATATATTTATACACACATACACTCTCTGATATATATACATATATATGTATGTATACATATATGGACATATATATTCCCTTCAACTATCCTCATACTAAGAAAAGTCTCATGAGTTACAATTATTGTTTTTCCATGTAGGAATGTAAATAGTTCAACTTTAATAAGTTCCTTATGATTTCTTTTTCCTGTTTACCTTCTCATGCTTCTCTTGCTTCTTGTATTTGAAAGTCAGATTTTCTGTTCAGCTCTGTTTTTTTCATCAAGAATACTTGAAAGTCCTCTATTTCATTGAATAACCATATTTTCCCCTGAAGCATTATACTCAGTTTTGCTGGGTAGGTGATTCTTGGTTTTAATCCTACCTCGTTTGACCTCAGGAATTGTTTCCACAATACTCAAATTGTTTCTTCCTGACAGCTTATATTTACTCCTTGACCTGGGAACTCTGGAATTTGGCTATGATAATCTTAGGAGTTTTCTTTTTGGGATCTTTTTAAAGAGGCAATTGGTGAATTCTTTCAATTTCTATTTTGCCCTCTAGTTCTAGAATATCAGGGCAATTTTCCTTGAGAATTTCTTGAAGGATGATTTCTAGGCTCTTTTTTTGGTCATAGCTTTCAGGTAGTCCAATAATTTTTAAATTATCTCTCCTGGATCTATTTTCTAGGTTAGTGGTTTTTCCAATGAGATATTTCACATTGCCTTCTATTTTTTTCATTTGTTTAGATCTGTTTTATAGTATCTTGATTTATCATAGTCATTAGCTTCCATTTGCTCCAATCTAATTTTGAAGGAATTATTCTCTTCAGTGAGTTTTTGAAATTCCTTTTCCATCTGTGCAATTCTGCTTTTTAAGGCATTCTTCTCCTCACTGGCTTTTTGGGCCTCTTTTGCCATTTGAGTTAGTCTATTTTTTAAGGTGTAATTTTCTTCAGTATTTTTTGGGGTCTCCTTCAGCAGGCCATTGACTCACTTTTCATGATTTTCTTGCATCATTCTCATTTCTCTTCCCAATTTTTGCTCCACTTTTCTTACTTGATTTTCAAAATCCTTCTTGAGCTCCTCTATGGCCTGTAAACAGTTTATGTTTTTCTTGGAAGCTTTTGGTGCAGGAGTTCTGACTGTGTTGTCTTCTTCCTGATCCATGCTTTGATCCTTTTTGTCCCCAAAAAAGGAATCTAAAGTTGGATTGCTGTTCTTTCTTTGCTTCCTTTGCCTGCTCATGTTGCCAGTCAATTACTTGACTTTTTAGCTCTGTGGAACTCTGCTTCCAGAGGGGAGAGCTCTGTCCCAAATTGCTGGGGTTTTCACAGCTGCTGGAGCTATTAGGAGGCCACTGCCATCTCTGCAGCCCCCACCAACTTTGGCTCACATTCACGTGAGGACCACCATTAGGACCACCACCCAAGACCATGATCCCAATCCAGGCAGTTTAAGGCAAGAGTGCTTAGCCTCTGAATGATTGCTTGGCCCCCCTGCAATCTGCAGGCTGAGAGCTCTGAAGCAGGCACATGGAAGTGGCATCACTTCTGCTGCTTTCTTGCCCTGGGGGAGGATGGATTGACCCTGCTTTTCTCCCCCAAATTTAGTGAGTTCCACTGACCTTTCACTTTGTCTTTGTTTCTTATGGGTTGATAATTCTGGAAACTGCCATAGCTGTCAGTGATCCACTCTCCTGAAAGCTCCAGCCCCGGCTTGTCCTGGCCCCCCCCCAAAGTTGAGGTTTCAGGCCAGCCTGGTCTCGGCTCCCAGCACACTGGGATGAGCCCTTCCTGTTCCACCTGCTGGGCTGCCTTCAGTGGGAGCTTTGTTTTTCTGTACTTTTTTGGGTTCTGGAACCCTAAAATTTGTTTAGAGTCATATTTTATAGGTATTTGAGGTGGTTATGGGGGGAGCTGTGGAGTTTTCCTGCTTCTATGCTGCCCTCTTGGCTCCGGCCCCCCCACCCCGCACCAGATTTGAACTCATGAAGATGAGTCTTCCTAATTACAAGCTCAGTGCTCTATCCCCTGTGCCACCTAGCTGCCCTAATATTGGTTATTAGTATTTAGCCCTTCTTCTGTTGTGAAGAAATAAACTACCTAACCTACACCTGATCCATATTGTATATTGAATAGCCTTTAGGGAACTCCCTGGATCTGTGAATTATATTCTAATTTACCTTAATTAAATTTGTTAAGTCCTCTGAGGCAGGAGGATGAAAGAAAAGAACATGAGAAAAGGGAGCCCATCTCACTAGAAGCCAGGCTCTCCAGGACTGAATGTGGTCTAAACCTCATGGCTAGGTGTAGGATAGAAAGGGATGCATACCCCAGTTCTGTGAATTCATATAAGTAGTTGTAATGCTTGAATAATTTATAAATTGCATTTTCAGATGAAAAAAATCTTTCCCCAACTTGGGAGTTGATATTCTTCTATAAGGACAGCTTATATAAGGGCACAGTGGCTTAAGTGCCAGGTCTAGAAACAGGAATACTCATCTTTCTGAGTTCAAATCTGGCCTAAGACACTAGCTGTGTGACCCCAGGCAAGTAACTTAACCCTGTTTGCCTTAGTTCCTCATCTATAAAATGTGCTGGAGAAGGAAATGGCAACACTCCAGTATCTTTACCTACACCCCCCAAAACAACAACAACAACCAAAAAAAACTCACAACAAAATGGGGTCAAGAAGAGTTGGATAGGAAAAAAAAAAGAAGAGTCAGATAGGACTGAAAAATTATTTAACAACAACACATTCTTATACAAAGAAAACTGACCTTTACTCCCTCCTACTTAAGCAGTTATTAATGACTGTCTCCCATGCCTGGAAAGCTCTCCCTCCTCTTTTCTGCCTCCTGACTTCCTTGGCTTCCTTCAAGTCTTGGCTAGAATCCCAGTTTCTATAAGAATTCTTTCCCATCCCCTGCACTGCTAATGCTGTCCCTCTGAGATTAATTTCCATCTGTCCTGCATATATCTTGTTTGTACAAAGTTGTTCTCATGTTTTCTTCTCAATGGACTACTAACCAGTTCTATTAGGGAATAATTATGCCTCGGCTACCAGGTTGACCTATATTTAAAACATATGTTTACCCTTCCTCCCATGCCCAAATTATGTCATCCTTCCATCTGAATTGTACCTCACCAGGACTTCAGCCATAGCATATAAAGAAAGTGGCAGAACCAGGGGGTGATGAGTGGCTTGGGTGGAAAGCCCTGTGGCCAAGAGTTGGATCATAGATTAAGGGTTGGATGGGAACTTGACAGCAAGCATTAGACCCACCTGGAAATTAAGGAGGAGAACAAGATCCAGGAAGATTTAATGACTTAAATCAAGGTTACAGGGGTAATAAATATCAGAACTGGGATTCAGATCTAGGTTACCCGGCTCCAAATCCAGATTGCTCCCTTGCTCCATACTGACTGGTATACAGGAAGTAATTAACAAAGAATTAAGACACTAGAATTAAGAAGGCTTGGGTAAAGCTTCCTGTCGATGGAGGATTTTAGGCAGGACTTGAAGGAAACTGGGGAGATCAGTAGTCAAAACAGAGGAAGAGCATTCCAGGCATGGGGGACAGCCAGAAAGAATGTCCAGAGTTGAGAAACAGTGTATCTTGTTTGTGGAAAAGCCAGGACGCCTGTGTCACTGGATCAAAGAGTATGTACAGAGGAGAAATGTGTAAAAAGACTGGAAAGGTAGGAGGAGGCTAGATTATGAAGGGCTTTGAATGCCAAATACAACATTTTTATTTGATCCTGGATGCAATTAGGGAGTCTCTGGTTTACTGAGTAGTGGTTGGACCTCCTCTTTAGGAAAAATCACTTTAGTGGCTGAGTGGAGGAGATGGATTGGATGGCAGGAGACTTGAGGGGGGAAGATCCACCAACAGCCTATTGAAATAATCTAGGTGTGAGGTAATTCAGGCCTGTGCTAGAGTGGTGGCAGTGTCAGAGGAGAGAAGGGACCATATTCCAAAGATGTTGCAAAGGTGAAATCAACAGACTTTGGCAGCAGATTGGATATGGGGAGTGAGAGATAGGTTTCAAGTCTGAGGGAGTAGGACAATGGCATTACCTTCTACAATAATAGGGAAGGTAGGAGGTGAGTGGGGTAGAGGAGGAGAGATAATGAGTTCTCTTTTAAGATTCTAGTGGACATCAAATTTGAGACATTTGAAAGGCAGGTGGAGATGCAAGACTGGGGAAAGACCATACTGCTCCTTTTCTTTTCTTTCTTTTCCTTCCTTCCTACCTCCCTCCCTTCTTTTCTCCTTTCCTTCATTCCTTCCAGACCCTAGGTAGGGAAAGGAAGAGGATGTTGCCTAAGGGCAAAGCTAAAAGTCAAGTGGAGACTACTGTGTGGTAAAATGTCTCTGGATAGAGCCTCTCTAGAAAACGCCACTCAGAGCCAGAGCAAAATCAGCTGGAAGCCAATTAAATGTTACAGTTACCAAAGAGGTTGGTGGAAACATTTATATTTAATAACTTCCCACTTCAACTACTAAGTAGCAAAATAAGTCATTGACACATCAGTAGCTTCTCTCCATTAACACAGAAAATTATTCAGAACATTAAAAAAAAAATCTTACCCACCCACCGGAGCCAAAACCTCTCTAAACCCCTTGAAGTTTTCTATAAGAATACTTCTTCCTAAGATACTCATCTGTTCCAGAGCAAGAATCCTTTAAGACTAGTAACATGTTAAGGAGGCTGTAGAGAGGGAACAAAGAACTGGTTCCCTCCTTTTGATGACTACCCCTAAGGTTCCTTATTGGGAGGAAGGGAAGCTTTATTAATACCTTCTGCATTTATCTCATGGTCAAAACTTTCTCCCCTCCCCCTCTCCCACCATCCCACTCTGTCCCATGCTGAACATGGTGGAGGTTTTGAGGAGGGGGGGCAGTGTGGATAAGAAGGGAGAAACAACAGTGAAGCAAAACCAGTTAATGCATTGGCCCTGTGTGACCAGAAGCATACACAACATATTGTATTTGTACTTTCCTACATCTCTACTGACGGGAGGCATATTTCATCAACCATTTTCTGGAGACAAGGTTGGCCAATTACAATTAATCATGAGTTTTTACATTTAATTATGGTTACATCATAATATGGTTACAATCACAAGGCAGCTAGGTGGTGCAGCGGATAGAACTCAAATAATGAAGACTTGAGTTCAAATCCAGCTTCAGACATTTATTAGCTTCATGACACTGGGCAAGTCACTTAACCTCTGGTTGCCTCAGTTTCCTCAACTGTAAAATGGGGGTAATAATAATACCTACCTTCTAGGGTTGTTGTGAGAATCAAAAGAGATCATATTTGTCAAGCATTTAACATGTACATGTAAATGCTTATTTTTCCCTTCAGGAATTCACTGCCTTTCAGGGGTATTTTTCTTTCCTTCACTGAGATCATCTTGGTTCCCCTTACTTTTCTCTGAATCAGTTTGTACAGGTCTTCCTATAGTTTGATGAATTCCTTATATTTGTTATCTCATTGTATAACCCACTTTTGTTACATTCCCATATCACTGTATTTTTTGCTGCCCAAAATATAGCAGGGTTTTCTCCTTACAAATATATATAATAAAAACAGGATTATAGACTAGAGGAGTGGGGATTGCTGACCTTTATTTCTTAGATTACCTTTTGTCCTCGGCTAAAACTCATTTCTATCTAAAGCAAAGAAATGTGGAGTATAAGTAAGAATACTAGGCCTAAGGAAGATAATTATCTGTAACAGAAAGTTTTATCTCTGACCCAGGTTTAAGAGTCAAAAGGAGGGACCTAATCTTAATCTGAGATACTTTGCCTAGCTTTTATTAGCTGGGTCTGATGGCTATACCCAAAAAGCTGTCAGTCTGGGACTATTAGGGCAGATTCTAGCCACTATACCTAAGTAGAATGAAGACCCTAAAGGGTAAATATGAGCTATGCTTTGCCCAGTGAATGCAGGAAAGCAGCATGCTGAGCAGGCCCAGCAGAGGTGTCACAGTAGCATAAGACCTTGGTGAATAAGAAGTGTGAGTTGTTTCTTTACATGTCTTCCCTATTTGTGGGACTCTCATTAATTCTCCCTCCCCACAGATGATGGAAGATTTGTGGGAGATTTTACCCTACAGTTATAGGTAAATTTTCTACTTCAAACGTCTTTACTATCCTGTTACCCTAAATGCCTATACTTGAACTGTGTCCTCTGGCTGATAAGACAAAAAGTAGATGCATTGGTAGGGGTTCATGGGCTATTGTTTAGATTGGATATTGACCCATAGAGTAGCAGGACCTTGGGGTAGCTAATCTGGGGAATCTATTCATGTGTGAGAGGTGGGTACCACAGGTACTATACCACAATTTATTCAACCATTAGAGGCATTGAGTAGTGCAGTAGATAAGAGTGTTGGACCTGGACATCTGAGTGCAAATCCAGCCTCAGACATTTCCTAGCTGTGTGACCTTAGACAAGTCACTTAACCTCTGTCTTTTCAGATTCTTCAACTGGGGATAACAGTAGCAACTACTTCATAGAATGAGATAAGATAGTATTGGTAAAGCATTTAGCACAGCGACAAATGCATAACGTAGGTGCTTAATAAATGTTTGTTCCCTTTCCCCATTCTCCAACTAGTGGATTAATGGACACCCACTTTGTTTTTTCCATATTTTGCTACCATAAAAAGTGCTGCCTGGTACCAGGGTCTGAGTATAAAATTGCAAACACCAATACTTAGTTCTGTAGTTGCCCTCTTTGCAAGTAATGGGGATTGAGAGGCACACTGTTTACACTGTGCATGGAGCTGTAAAATGGTCTAACCATTCTGGAAAATAATTTAAAATTGTGCTAAAAATGTTATGAAGATATATATATATATATATATATATATATATATATATGTGTGTGTGTGTGTGTATGTATGTACACATGTATGTATATATGTGTGTATTTATATATACTCTTTGACCCAAAGATTCCACTGTTAATGTATAAACCCAAGAGGGTCAAAGGCAGAAAGAAAATATTCCAAAATATTCATAAGAATACTTTTTTTGGTGGTATCAAAGAAATAAAAAGAAAGTTGAGGCCTGTTGATTGGAGGATATATAAACAAAATTTGGCATACAAATATGATGGAATATAACCATGCTAGAAGAAACGATGACTGACAAAATCAAAGAGGCAGGAAAAGATTTAAATGAACTGATATAGAATGAGATAAACAGACCAGGAAAATAATAACAGTGCAAGCAGAAAACAAAAAAGTGAAACTGAATGCTATATAATTTTAGTGACCAGCATTAGCCCCCAAAATTTAAGAAAGTATTGCCTTCTCTGGGAACACCATATACTACTGATATATCAATGTGTTGGTTAGTTTTGGTTAGTTGATTTTTTTCTTTTTTCTCTTTTATTCATTGTTACTAGGGATAACTGGATGGAGGATTATAATAAAAATGATGAAAAAAACAAAAGCTATCATTTATAAAAACATTTTAAAGAACAAAGTAGGGGTGGCTAGATGGCACAGTGAATAGAGCACCAGCCCTAGAGTCAGGAGGACCTGAGTTCAAATCCGACCTCAGACACTTAACACAAAACTAGCTGTGTGACCTTGGGCAAGTCACTTCACCCCAACTGCCCTACCTTCCCCTCTCCAAAAAAAATTTTTTTTTTAATTTTTGAAAAGAAGAAAGTAAAGAAGGAAGAGAGGAAGTCACAGGGGATACATAGATGGGCAATATCCTCTATTTCTGAAATGCCCTCTTCAGTCCGCAGCCCCAGTCACACCTATTGAAATCCTAATGGTCCTTTAAGGTCTAACCCAAATGCTACTTTCTTCATGAAACCATCCCTTGTTTGATTTCGTAATTCGCCCTATTTACTTTTCCTTCCCTAGTGCCTCTCCCTAAAAGGGATGCATTTAATCTTCTAAAAAATGATGTAAATAAACTTCTAGTTTGAGAACCTTCTGAGGATTTGTTGTGACCAATAGCCCACAATGAATGCCTCAAATATAGGATTATAAATGCCTATTAAATTCATGTATTTCTGCCATGACTTTGTAGTGCTGGTAGATGTTTGAGATTTTCTGTTCCTCACCTAAATCAGAGTAGTGGTCAACTTAGATAGTTGCTTAGACTAGTATTCCCATGCAATAAGACCCCTTTATAATTAGAAAACTTTCAAGTAGTTTCCTAATACTGTAATAGCTACTATTCCTATAATGTTTTAAGGTTTGCAAAGCACTATCTATCTATCTATGTTGTGAGGATCAAATAATACATATAGACATGTGTATCAGTAAGCACCCTAGCATGCCCAGGATGGCTGCTCTTAGATCTACTTTTCTAAAGGAAAGCAATTCAAAATGGGTTAACAATCTTACTTTAATCAATCAAACATATCATTTACCTAGTTCAGGGGAAAAAGTCAGCACCCTGAACTTCAGAGAATACAAACAGAATACAAAACACAAGTTACAAGCAGATAGAGAAAGAGATCAGCAGATGGGCTTCCAATGATCTGACCATTACATTCACACCTATTCAGTTACCAGAGAGGGAAGCACCGACATCTGGGTTTTTCGAAGTCAGGGGGCTCAATGGCTGCCCAGAGTCTCGTCTGGCCAAATCACACAACTCTTCTCAAAGTGAGCCCCAAAGCAAAACCTTACATCAGGGTGTATATATAGCCTTCTCCTGGATCAGAGAATGTCACAGCCCTCTTGACTCACAGCCCAATCACAAAGCTACAAGGTGGGGGCATTCCTGAAAAACAAGCCTCCTGCCACAGGCTCCACGTAACCACATTCAGCCTATTGGGGGCAGAGTATACTTTCAAATCAGGGAAGGTTCTCAGAGCTACTTAAGCCACTTAAGCAAAGGGCCTAGGGTCAGGGAAGATCTTCAGATTCCCATAACAACATGTATGTAACAACCCTGACAGGTAAAGACTGAGGCAGAGGTTAAGTGACTTGCCCAGTGTCACATAGTTCATAAATGGTCTGAGGGTAGATTTGAATGCATGTCTTCCTGACTTAAAGTCCAGGGTCCTCTCTATCCACTGTACCACCTTACTATCTCTGTACTCATTGCTCATTACATCTGGGGCTAGGTATAAGAAAGTATGATACTTTCTTATCAGCTGCTAACAGTTGCTAGTTTCTCTCCCTCTCTCTCCCTCCCTCCTCTCTCTCTCTCTCTCTCTCTCTCTCTCTCTCTCTCTCTCTCTCTCCCACTCTCCCTATTTCTCCCTCTCTCTCTCTCTCTCCCTTCCTCTCTCTCCCCCTCTCTCTCCCTCTTTCTGTCTCTCTTTCTCTCTCTCTCCCTTCCCCCTCTCTCCCCCTCTCTCCCTCCTCTCTCTCTCCCTCTCTTCCCCTCTCCCTCTTTCTCTCTCTCTCTTCCATTCCTCTCTCTC
>JAQQSU010001001.1:0-15948 GCA_028627135.1 Pseudochirops cupreus | reverse complement strand
TGACCACATTCAGCCTATTAGGGAACAGAGTATACTTTCAAATATCCAAGGGTCCTCAGAGTCACGTAGCCACTTTAGCAAAGGGCCTAGGGGCAGGGAAGATCTTCAGATTCCCATAACAGTGATCGACTTCTTTGCAGTTTATCATCTCCCAGAGTTGCCTAGAACACTGTAGGTAAAGTGCCAAGGGCCATACAGTCAATATTTGTCAGAGGTAAGATTTGAAGTCAGTTTTTCTTGACACAGAGACCAGCTCTCCACTATATTCTATCCTCTGTAGAGTAACTAGATGGCGAAGTAGATAGAACTCTAGTTCTGGAGTTAGGAAGACTTGAGTCCAAATCTGAACTCAGATAATTACTACCAGTATAAACTCTGAGAAAGTTATTTAACCTCTGCCTGCCTCAGTTTCCCCAGCTGTAAAATGGGGATAATTATTGCACCTACCTTTCAAGGTTGTTGTGAGGATCAAATCATTGCAAAGTGCTTAGCTTAGTACCTGACGAAGAGCAGACATTGAATAAATGCTTATTTCTCTCCTCCCCCCCCCCCTTTCCCCTTATGCTTAAATTTCACAACATTCCTTAGTACCAGATTTGCATTTACTCTTTCAGCAGCAGACACAAAGATATCATTTGGTTCAACTGGAATGCAGGGAAAATAGGAATTTTGTAAGGGTGGCCATAGGAAAAATCATTAGTCCTTGTTATTAAAATAAAGACACACATATAAGTCTATGCATGTGTACAGCCAGCTCTCACTACCCTAAAGTATCCCTCAGAATGGATGTTAGGATAGAATCATGATGCAGGGGAAAGAACAAAGACATTGCAGTCAGAGAACTTGGGTTCAAATTTGACTCTGTTCATACACTCTGTATGACCTTGGACAAGTCATTTAATGTAGCACCTTATATTCTTCTGCTAGAAAATGAGGACGTTATGCTGTATGTCCTCTAATGTTCCTTCCAGATCTGACATCATGGTCACATGACTGAGTTCAATCTGTCCTGACTCCAAGACATGCCCTGAAAGGTATTTTGCAAAGTTCAAGTTATTGCTTTCTCTTATGATTAGTCTCTGGAAAGTAAGAAATGAATTCCCAATTACATGATTATTCTATTTAAGTAATTAGGTGGGTACTATTATAACAACTTCTCGTGATTGGTTTCAGTGCTTTCAGTAAGTCAGCTAACATGTCTTAGCCCTCATTATGTGCCAGGCCTGAACTATGCCGAGTGCCAGGGCATACAAAGAAAGGTAAAAAAAAAAAATCATGCCTGCCCTCAAAAAGCTTACATTTGGGAAGACAACCCATACAAGGGAGGGGGATAAGGCGAAGTATTGTGAGTCAGATGCAGAGCTGAGAAAGGAATGAAGGGTGGCTAGCCTGAGCACATCCTCAAAATGGAGGTTTGGAGACAAATTTAGCAAAGGAAAAAGGGGGCCTTGGGTATTCCAGGTATTAAAGGATGAGAAGGCCACAGGGGCAGATGCAGTGTCTGGTTCACTCAAAATACACAGAAGCAAATATTGTCATTGATGCTAAAAGATTTGACTGGCAATGGGTACTTTCCTCCTTTTGGGTGACCAGGCCCACCCAGTCTGAATTTCCTTTGGATCAGGAATCATTGACTATTAGAGATGCCTGAGTTAGAGGGCCACTCATGCAACATGACTCAGAACACCCTACAGAGGGTGTTTGTTGTACATCCAGTAATTGGGGTTTTAAATAGTTCCTGGGGGTGTAAGAAATGTGCAGAAACTTGTGTTATTCATTATGTTTAAAATGCATTAATGTGATGAGATTTGTGGAGGAGCAATGCAGTAACCAACAAATCGCTTCATATTTCCTGAGACCTAGACAACCCTTCCACTTTCTCTAACCCAACTCACAAAATCAAAAAATGGCAAGTACTGATGGAAACTTAGAGGAACCTTTTCAGGTCCATATCTAAACAAGAGCACAGACTGCCAAGACAGCAAGATTTCAGTTGGCATCTGGCCTCTGACGTTGAAAAGCCATGTGACCTTGGGCAAAGCCATTTCACTAACAACTGCCTCTGTTTCCTCACTTGTAAAATTTGGGAATCGGATGAGTTAACATCTGTAAAGAGCTTTATAAAGCGTAAAGCGCTATATAAATGGTATCATCATCACCATTATCATCATCATATAAAACTCTTCATTCATGAACCTCCAGAAAAAAAAAGGAATTCCCTACTTTTGGAGACTTTGCCTTCTAATTGTGATTATTGGAGGGGACTATATTTTTCCTAACTTATTCCCATATTTTTCTCATTTCAACTTTCACTCTTATTCCTACTTCTGCCTTCTAAGTTCTAACCCAGCCTCCATGTGGAAGCCCTTAAAATACTTGGAGAAAGTTACCAAGTCACTGCAAATTCTTTTATTATCTGAGATAAATTTCCCCAGTTCCTTCAGCTGATTCTTCTATAACATGATCTCCAGGCCTTCCTCCATCATGATGATCACCCTCAGGGCCTGTCCAATTTATCTATGTATTCCTCATACTGTGGCTTCCAGAACCAAACACAAAATTCCCAAGGTAATCAGATAAATGCAGAATGCAGTCATATTCTCTTGCCCATTCCTAGATTCAATTGCCTCTCTTAATGAAGTCCAAGCTCTCATTCACATTTATCCCAGTCATATCACACTGTGGGTTCCCATAGAGCTTGTAACCCACTAGAATCCCCAGGTTTTTTTCAGGAAAACAGGAAAACCTCCCTGAGGGAATCATCTTATGAGATTTGGACCCACATTCTACACTAGCTTTGTTTAGTTTAGTTTTGTTTTGTTTTGTTTTGTTTTGAATTCCTAACTGCAGTAACGAGTCTGCTCAGAGCTATGTCATTTGTAAATGTTATCAGCATGCAATCTATTCATTCCTGCTCATCAAAACCCCACAGAGTCTGACTGCTTTATTGTCCATCATTATTATCAAACATACTTTTTAATTTTAATTCCATTTGCAGATCATGAGGTTTTCTTATAGAAAATATACTAAGATCAAGATTCATCTTCTCTAGGGGTCTGTAGATCCTGTATTTGATTGCATGCCACCACAGGGGGAGGGGGAGGAAAGGAAGGGGGAGAGAATCTGAAACTCAAGGGACTTGTGGAACTGAATGTTGTAAACCAAAAGTAAATAAATAAATTTTTAAAAAAGATTTATCTTCTCTGACTCTCTGTGCTGCTATATACCCAGAAGCAGATAGCTACCAGAAGCTGGTAGCATGTTTTGGCCTTATACAATGAGGAAGAGGATACATGTTACACATTCATGGAATCCCAATAGTTAGGTGATTTCACTGAGGTGAGCATTCCTTCAAGTGAGGCAGAACACAAATATTCAGGCCTACACATCCTATAGGACTACATAATGTTCATGGGGTTTAAGATCTTCCCACCCATTAATAAGCCTCACATGGAGTCCATTAAGGGAAGCTTGCTTAGGGGAGGCTTTCTTGTAGGAAGGCCTTCATACCTTTGCTGATTTCTAATTAGGCACTGAGTCAACAAGGTTGTGATGCCTTCTAGTTTTGAGAAGTGTAGATACACTCTGAGTTGGTATTATGCTTTGGGGGCTCGCTTATGAGAAGGATCTTGTAAATTCCCTGGTCGAGACTCTGAGTGGCCTTATGTTCAGAGCTCCTTGATGACTCTCACTCCAGGGATGTACGTAAAGTGTATAGTTTGTCAGGCAGTCAGAGCCCTGTTTGTTGGTCTTTATTTATCTGTTTGGATTTTCTCTGAAGATCAGGGTGCTGACTTTTCCCCTGAACTAGTAAATTTAATTTAAAAAGATTGTTGACCCTTTAAACAGCTATCTTTCCTAGTGAAGCAGATTTAAGAACCTGTGTGCTAGCAGCCATCCTGGGTATGCCACTGTGGTTGCCCCTACAGACTCAGTTTTGCTCCATATGTTTGCCTTAGGGGGCCATCCAATGTCCTGGGGCCTTTGCCCAGGTCCTTTGACATTGGCTTGACCTATCATCTACCCCTTGGTCTCATCCCTTGACCACCTTATCTTCTTTGTCAATAACAACTGTATATAGCTATATCTTTAAGAAATATTTTCACATATCTTATGTTTTCTTTTATTAAAACTCATCAGGATTTTATTAAGCACCTAATCTATCTCAGGTACTAGGGATATAAAGAGAGAAGAGAAACATGTCCTGTCCACGTGAGGAACTAACATTCTATTGAAGTGATATACATATTTGCTTACATTTTCTATGAATTTAAGCATCAGAAAAAAGGGCAGAGATTTGAAAACCATAGAGGCTACTTAGTCCATCCTCCTCCTTGTAGAGATGAGGAAACTGAGATCCAGAGAGGTTAAGTGATTTGCTTAAGGTCATAGCAGAGATCTGAAGCCAATTTTTTTTTTTCTGACAAAATCTACTGTTCAACCCAGACTTATTCTGAGAGGTCTTAAGAACAAATTGATCAACAAGGAATATACCATAATTGATACAAAAGGTTTTAGGAGAGTTGGTTCACTTCTCACAACTGGTATAGATAGCACCAAACATGAAAAATGTGGACTTAAAAGAAATAGATGGAGATGTCTTTTAGACACAGCCACCATGTTTGTAAGGTATCTAGCTGGAAAATAAAACTCAAAGTCATAGAATGTCTGGGGCAGAAGAGAGATCAGAAATGATCTAGTTCAACTTGTATCTAAGCAGGGATATCTCTTATAAGACCACAGACAAGCAAAGACAAGATGGCAAATAACCCGAAGAGAGTGACTACTCTATGCATCACGAATTCACCATTCCTGAGACATCCTTAGACATTCCCTTTCCCGGCCACTACCACCATATATTGGAGAAGGAAATGGCAACCCACTCCAGGATCTTTGCCAGAGAACAGCAAATGGAGTCACAAAGAGTTGGGCATGACTAAAGCAACTGAACAGTAACAACACTCTCGTAGATGTCCTGGTAAGTCTTGTTAGAAAGTAAGTTCCTTGAGATCAAAAGTGTTTCACTTGTATTTGTTTCCCCTTCATTTAGTCCTAATTTTCTAGCATTTAATAGTAAATGTTTATTTTTTCATTTATTCATTCATTGAGAATACTCCATGGTGGTGGGGCCATAGATTTAGAGATAAGGTTCTTGGAGGGTATTGAATACAGCTCCCCTCAGACTGGAGCTGAAAAAGGGTAATGACTTGTTTAGCATAACAGAGCTAGTAGTATCTAAATCAGGATTTGAACCTTCCTTATCTTCATAATTCCATATACAGTGCCTAACCATGTCAACCCATATTGCACTTGTACTTGATTCTCTGTACCCATATCTGCCTTTATATGCATCCTTATTATATATAATCTGATTACATTTGGCCCAGTGCTCCAGCCAGGGGAGGTCATTTTGGATCAGGATTTTAGTATCCAGTATGTTGGATACTTCTCCCACCTTTGTGCCATCTGCAGAATTGATGACATGCCAACTACACCTTTTTCCAAGAGACTGACAAAACTGGAAAATAGCATAAGACCAAGAGTACATACATATATGCATACATACGTGTATATATATATATATATATATATATATATATATATATATATATATATATATATGTATTACATCATGCATATGTATGCATGGATGCTGTGTGTGTGTTTGTGTGCATGCATGTATGTGTGTGTGTGTGTGTGTGTAGACCTGTGATATCCCAGCGACATCTTGCTCTATTGACACTGAACCATTAAAAATGACTGGTTGAGCAACTGGCTCCTCATCTGCTTATTACCTGTCACTTAATAGGGAAGTCCTAGGAAATTGCTTAAGGTATATAGCTCTCACTTGATTTGCCCAAACTTGGTGTTAGAGGTGGGATGTCAATGAGTTCTTCTTGACCCATACTCACATCTCTATCTAATACATCCTCACATATCTACATATACTTGCTCATGTAAGGGTGAGGTTCTACCCCTACCCCAATTAAAATAATCACAGAAGGCTCAAAAACCTTTACCAAGTTAAAAAAATATTTTTTATTTCCCTATTTATTATTTGTTTGCTCATTTGTTTACTCATTCCCTCATTCATTTGTCTATTTGTTCATTCATTTCTTTATTTTGGGAGACTAGGTCTACCTATCTCACTCAGGCTAGACTGTGCAGTCACTCATAGGTCCAGCCCTACCACTGATCAACTCAGCTGCTTTCTTTTCAACCTGGAGTAGTTCATTTTGCCTTACCTAGCCTGCTGCCCCCTCACTCTCCCATCCAGGTCCCAGTGCTTTAATGGTGCCAACTCAATTAGCTTTATCCCTTTTACAACTCA
This sequence comes from Pseudochirops cupreus, assembly GCA_028627135.1. Lineage (NCBI taxonomy): Eukaryota > Metazoa > Chordata > Mammalia > Diprotodontia > Pseudocheiridae > Pseudochirops > Pseudochirops cupreus. The sequence continues at coordinate 9,617 of JAQQSU010001001.1, read as the reverse complement.
GAACTCCAGAGCTCAAGTGATCCTCCAGCCTCAGCCTTGTCAGAAGCAGGAATGATAAACTATGCCAACATACCCTCCTCTGTAACCAATTGGAATGGATTATAGCATTATGGACATTGGATAAAAGGCAAATGACATCACCCAGGAAGTATTTCAAGATTAGCTGAAAGAATAAGACACACTCCTGGTCCAATCTGTAAAAATAGCAGTCAGTCTAGAAATGAGCTTAGTCAAGCAGCGGACCAATCAATTGGTAGAAAAATTCCAGTTCAAAGGATTCCAGTTCAAGAACTGGAACCAAGTTCCTGTGTGAGGGAATTCTGTTTTTTTTTTTTTAGGGGGAGTGGGGGCTTTTCTTCCCCCATGCCCTTGACCAGGTTATCAGAGAGACTGGATCAATCAAAGACAAAATATCCAACTGGTGAACATATTCACCCAAGGATAGGCAATTTCAGGGAGCTTGTATCCTTATGGTAAAGAGAGGTACCAGCTATAGACTCAACAAAGGCTCAGTTCCTTGCACTACAGAAGAGATTCCCCTAAGTATTTTTGGGATGCTCGATGATGGGAGAAAATAGCTTCCAACAAGCTACACTGGCAGCTACCCCTTTGCCACCTCTGTCTTCTACTCATGTGCCTCCCAATCTTTGTACTTAAGTTTGGGCCCATTCTCACCATTATCTTCATATATGTGCTGTTTGCATGCTGTGTACTCCATTAGAACATGAGTTCTTGAGGATAGGAACCTTTCTTTTTATCCCCGGTGATTAGCAAAATGTCTGGCATACAGTACACATTTAGTAATAGTTGACTTGACATGCCATCATGGTATCCATCTTTTAAGGGTAATTCAGTGGCAGCTAGGGCTCTGGGTCTAGAATCAGGAAGACCTCAGTTGACAGCCAGCCTTAGTTACTTACTAGCTGTGTGATCCTGAGCAAGTCACTTAACCCTGTTTGCCTCAGTTTCCTTATCTGTAAAATAAGTGGGAGAAGGAAATCACAAACTACTACAGTAAGTTTACAAAAACAAAAAAACCCAATTAGGGTTACAAAGAGTCAAACACAACTGAAACAACTGAACAATAACAAAAGAAAAAGTTATATTTAAAGTATGTTATGCTATGTTGCATTTACTTTTAAAATAAAACCTTCAAAATTAAAACATGAGATTCAGTTAACACTATGGAAATCCATCTTTTAGGAATACTACCATCCTTCACCCAATGCATTCCACATAGACTGTTTTTAAAAATCTAACAGAATCAAACATGACAAAAAAAGCCATACCTGCCCAATTCTTTGTAGCCTGCATCTCCAGTGCCACAGAGCAGAAGAGCACATACCACCCTGGTCTCATTGCAACCTGGGTTGACTTAGCCATAGACAATGGTAGGGAATGACTTCATTGTATCTGTTTCAACCAATAAGTCATTACCATTTCTGAAGAACCTGATGTGTCTCAGGTACTTGCTGTGGTTTGTTGTTTCGGTCATGTTCAACTCCTCTCAACTTCATTTGGAGTTTTCATGGAAAAAAATACTAGAGTGGTTTGTCATTTCCTTCTCCAGTATGTCCTCATTTTAAAGATGAGGAACTGAGGCAAATAAGGGTTAAGTGACTTGTTTGGGGTCATGTAACTAGTAACTATCTGAGGTTGAATTTAAGTTCAGGTCTTCCTCACTCCAGGCCCAGCACTTTACCCATTGTGCAACCTAGCTGCTCAAACAAGCACTAGAGATACAAGAAAGGGCAAAGGACGTTTGTGCCCTCAAGAAGCTTACAATCTAATGTTTCTGCCCCAGTTGTAAAATATGTGCCTTCATATGTAAGGTCAGATACATGGTGATAAGTCAAACTCATTTATAAATAGCGTCATTCATTATTTCAGTTTTATATGTCTGTTTTGCCCAGACATGTGATTTCACCCATGTTGGGTATTCTTTGTGTAGAAATTCCTTCCACCAATGCAGATCACCAACTCTTTGGGTAATTACCATCTTAAAGAGTAGTATGGGGGCAGAGCCAATATGGAAGAGTAGAAACACAAAGTTGGCATGAGCTACCACTCTAATCGCTTCTAATACATGCAAAAAAAATGACTCTAAACAATCTTTAGAGCTACAGAATCCACAAAGTGATAGAGAGAAACAAATCTCCCACTGAAGGTAGCCCATCAGGCCAACACTACAAGTCAACCACACTGAGATGGGAGCTGAGCACAATCCTTCATGAGCCACGTGGTTCAGGCCCAAGAGTAGCCCTGACCAGCAGTGGCCAGAGCAGACTTCATAAGAATGAATCACCAGCAGCTGTGGTCATTTCCAGACTTCTCAACCCATAAACGCCAATGACAAAGTAAAAGGTCAGTGTGGAACTCTTTTGGAATGGGATGGGGGATGGGAGAGTACAGTCCTGTCCCTGACCCCAGGGCAAGAAGCTGTGGAGGTACTGCTGCATGGCTGCATCTGGAGCTCTTGGCCTGAAGATCATAGGGGGACCAAGAAACCATTCAGAGGGTAATCACTCTTGATTTTGCTTGCTTGGATCTGGATCACAGTCTTGGGGGGGGGGTGTCCTGAGGTGTGTGACCAGTGAGCCAGAGCTCCTGGTGGCAGCAGAGAGGGCACCCAACTAATAGCTCCAGCAGCTGCAAAAGCCCCAGCAATTTGGGACAAAGCACTCTCCATTCTGGAAGCAGAGTTCTACCACAGCAAACATCTCAAAAGTCAAGCAATTGGCTGGCAATATCAGCAAGCAGAGGAAGCACAAACAGATCATACAATTCTTTTTTGGGGGGAAAAAAGGATCAAGACATGGAGTGGGAGGAAGATAGCAAGGTCAGAACTCCTGCATCAAAAGCCCCCAAGAAAAATATGAACTTGTTACAGGCTGTGGAGGAGCTCAAGAAGGATTTTAAAAATCAAGTAAGAGAAGTGGAGGAAAAATTGGGAAGAGAAATAAGAACGATGCAAGAAAATCAGGAAAAATGAATCAACAGCCTACTAAAGAAGACCCAAAAATACACTGAAGAAAATAACACCTTAAAAAAATAGACTAACTTAAATAGTAAACGAGGTCCAAAAAGCCAATGAGAAGAATGCCTTAAAAAGCCAAATTTTCCAGATGGAAAAGGAATTTCAAAAACACACTGAAGAGAATAACTTCTTCAAAACTGGATTGGAGCAATTGGAAGCTAATGATTTTGTGGGAAATCAAGATACTATAAAACAGATCCAAACAAACGAAACAAAGAAGGCAATGTGAAATATCACATTGGAAAAAAACACTGACCAGGAAAATAGATCCAGGAGAGACAATTTAAAAATTATTGGAATACCTGAAAGCCATGATCAAAAATACAGCCTAGACACCATATTTCAAGAAATAATCAATCAAAATTGCCCTGATATTCTAGAACCAGAGTGCAAAATAGAAATTAAAAGAATTCACCAACCACCTCTTGAAAAAGATCCCCAAAAGAAAACTCTCAGGAATATTATAGCCAAGTTCCAGAGTTCCCAGACCAAGGAGAAAATATTGTAAACAGTCAGGAAGAAACAATTTGAGTATTGTGGAAACACAATCAGGATAACACAAGACCTAGCAGCTTCTACATTAAGGGATCAAAGGGCTTGGGATATGATATTCCAGAGGTCAAAGGAGCAAGGACTAAAACCAAGAATCACCCACCCAGCAAAACTGAGTATACTGCTACAGGGGAAAATATGGTCATTCAATGAAACATGATTTTCAAGCATTCTTGATGAAAAAACCAGAGCAGAACAGAAAATCTGACTTTCAAATACAAGAAGCAAGAGAAGCATGATAAGGTAAAAAGGAATAAGAAATCATAAGGAACTTATTGAAGTTGAATTGTTTACATTCCTACATGGAAAAATTATAATTGTAAATCATAAGACTTTTTCAGTATGAGGATAGTTGAAGGGAATGTGTGTGTGTGTGTGTGCATATTTATGTTCATGTATACATGGACAGAGGGCACAGGATGAGTTGAATATGAAGGGATTATACCTAAAAATAAAATTAAGAGGTTAGAGAGGAATTTATTGGGAGAAAGAGCAAGTGAGAAATAGATTAGGGTAAATTATCTCATATAAAAGAGGCAAGAGAAAACTGTTACAATGGGGGGAAGAGCAGGAAGGTGAAAGGGAATGGGACTACCTTATTCTCATTGAATTTGGCTTGAGGAGGGAATAACATACACACTCAACTGGGCATCTTACCCTACAGGAAAATAGGGGGAAAGGGGAGGAGGGAGGGCAGATTGGGGGAGATGGTAGTTAGAAGCAAATATTTTTTTTAAAGGGATAGGAATCAAAGGAGAAAATAGAATAAGTAGGGGGCAGGGTAGGATGGAGGGAAATATAATTAATCTTTCACAGTATAACTACTATGGGAATGATTTGGGCAACCACACGTGTACACCCTATATTGAATTGCTTATCTTCCCACTGGGGGTGGGTGAGGAGGGAAGAAAGGAAAAAATCTCGAACTCGAAGTTTTAAAAACAAATGTTTTTTAAAAAATGTTTTTACATGCAACTGGGAAATAAGATATACAGTCCTTGGGGTGTATAAATCCATCTTGAGCTACTAGAAAATTAGCAGAGAATGGGGGAAGATATAAGAGAGAACAGATTGGGGGAAGGGGTGTTCAGTAGGCTTGCTATTTGCATGTGGAGGTAGGGGAAAGATGGAGAGAAAAATTGTAACTCAAAATCTTATGTGAAATGCATGTTGAAAACTAAAAATTAATTAATTGATTGATTGATTTTTTTCTAAAGAGTAGTATGCAACATTCAGAAGTTGTTACTGATCCAGAATATTATAGCTAGTCTATGTCAGAGTCAAAGTTTCAATTCAGCACTTCTGCATCCAAGACTGGTCCTCTAGTCACTATGGGGCAGCTAGATGGTGCAGTAGATAAAATGCTGGGTCTGGAGTCAGAAAGACCTGAGTTCAAATCCTGCCTCAGACATGCCTTGGCTCTGTGACCCTAGACAAGTCACTTAACTCTATTTGCCTCAAATTACTCATCTGTAAAATGAGCTAGAGAAAGGAATGACAAAACCATTCCGGTACCTTTTCCAAGGAAAAAATAATGGGCCACAAAGAGTGGACTGTGACTTAAAATGACTGAACTGACCTGGCTTCTACCCCATGCTCCTGCTCATAGCTATTTCTACTGGTTTTTAATTAAAATACAAGAAAAATAAGATGTTTCTGTTTTCTTCCATTTGACTTTTGTCCATTATCAGAGCAAATGATGTGCTTTGTAAATGCAGGCAGTGAGGGTAATTACAACCTCATAGTTCAGTCACTGGACTTTTCTACATAAATTTAGAAAAAAGACACAGCTCATCAGAAATTTCTTAATGAAAAAATTAATTCTTCTGAATTAACAATGAAAGGAAAAAATTGAAAAGGGTAATGACTAGAATTCTTTGGCCCCGAACTATCTCTGAAATTTCTTTCACGTTCCCTGGGAAATATCTCAGTAGAAAGTCCAGGGCTACCCTGTGCAAGGTGTGTCTTCAGTGTCAGTGCAATCAATTGCATTAGCATTCACAGAGCATTGCTTTTGCACATATGCTAGATGCTGAGCAAGATACAATACCAAATGATACATAGTCTCCTCCTTCAGGGAGCTTCCAATTAAGGGGTAACCTCCCATATCCTCTTCTAACAATCTTACTCATCTTGAGGAGAGAAGGGGGAAACAAGCACTTCTATCGCACCTACTACATGCCGGGCACTGTGCTAGGCACTTTAGAAATGTGCTCACTCATATATCCTCCCAACCCTGAGAGGTATTATTATTATCCATTTTAGAGTTGGGGAAACCGAAGCAAACAGAGGTTAAATGGTTTTCTCGGAGTCACACATTTACTTTCTGAGACCAAATACTAACTCAGGTCTTCCTGAATACAGGTCAAGCATTCTATGCACTGTGCCACCAACTGCCTTGATTGTCCTTTCCTCACCTACTGCTTCCTGGCCACCTAGAAATGTCCATTATGATCTCTGGTGCCCTGGACTATACCTTTCTCTCATCAGATTATTTTTCTTGGTGATCTCATTACCTTTCAATGATCATTTCCACATCAATGACTTTCTCCTGATCTCCAGTCTTGAATTTCCATCCACTCAATATCTCAAACCAGATTCTCATAGACATTCTAAATTTAAGACATTCAAAACTGAATTCATTATTTCCCCTGAAAATGGGCCCCTCTTCCTCCTGTTGAGGGTATCTCCGTCATCCTCTCCACCCAGACTCACAACATAGGTGTCACTGTCAACTCCTAGTTCTCTCTTTCCCCTGATATCTCCTCTATTGCCCAATATCGTCAATTTGGTTTTCCTAACATCTATCAAACTTTATGCCCTTCTCTTCTGATTCTGCCTCCACCCTGGAACAGGGCCTTGTCATATCACACTTGGATTTTGCAAGAACCTTCTAGTTGGTCTCTCTGCTTCGAGTCTTGTCCGATTCATCTTTCACTCAAACTGATCTTCCCCATGCCAACTCCCCTATTCGATAATATTCAGTGGAGCCTTATTGCCTCTAGGAACAAATATAAGATCCTCTGTTTGACTTTTAAAGTCCCCTTTCTATATCTCGCTACCCCATTCTACATTTCCAGATTCCTTATATACAGAGTCTGTGAAGCAGTGACACTGTGTTCCTCGTTGTTCCTTACACCGGACACTTCATCTCCTGATTTGCTGCCATCTTTACTTGTCCTCCATGCCTAAACCTCTCTCCCTCCTCATTCCTGTCTCCTAGATTCACGGGTTTTCTTCAGGTCTCAAGAAAAGTCTTAGCTTCTGCCACTATCCTTTCCCAACCACTCTTAAGGCTAATTCCTTCTCTTTATTGATTATCTACTATTGAACCTGCACATACCTTTGTTTGTATATAATTGTTTGTGTATTGTCTCCCAATTATACTGAGTTTTTTAGGAGCAGGAACTGCTTTTACCTTTCTTTGAATTTCCATAAGTTACCAGAGTGCCTTGTAGTTGCTAAGAAATACTTGTTCTAAGAAGATAGAGGGGGCAGAGTCAAGATGGGGATGTAGAAGCAGGAGAACTCCTTGAACTCCCCCCATAACTACCTCAAATACCTATAAAATACAACTCTAAACCAATTTTTGAGCTCCAGAACCCACAAAATGAAAGAGTAGCAAGGCTCCCACTGAAGGCAGACTAGCAGGCAGATGGGAAGGGCTCATCATAGCTCTGGGAGCTGAGCCCAGCCTGTCCTGAAACCATGATGTCAGCCCCAGGGTGGCCAGGACAAGAAGTGGCTGGAGCACTCAAGAGAGTGGATCACCAGCAGCTGTATCAGTTTCCAGAATTATCAACACGTAAGAGCCAAGGACAAAGTGAAAGGTTAGTGGAACTGTGCTAAATTTGGGGGAAAGAAGCAGGTCTGGCTGTCTGCCCCCAGGGCAAGAAAGCAGTTGAAGTGGTGGCCCCGCAGCTGCCTCCATGTTGCTGCTTCATAGCTCTCCACCTGCAGGTTGCAGGGGGGCCAAGAGGTCATTCAGAGGCTAAGTGCTCTTGCCTTAACCTGCCTGAATTGGGATCATGGTCTTGCGTGGTGGTCCTGAGGTATGTGACCAGTAAGCCAAAGGTAGAGAGGTCTGCAGAGACAGCAGCCTCCTAATACCCTGGAAGCTGTGAAAACTGCAGCAAGTTGAAACAAAGCCCTCCCCTCTGAAAGAAGAGTTCTACTGAGCCCAAAAGTCAAGTAATTGGCTGGCAACATGAGCAGGCAATGGAAGCAAAAAAAGAACAGTAACCCAACTTTAGATACCTATTTTGGGGACAAAAGGGTCAAAACATAGAACCAGAGGAAGACAACACAGTCAGAATTCCCACACCAAAAGCTTCCAAGACAAAGGTAAACTGATTACAATCCATACAGGAGCTTAAGAAAGATTTTGAAAACCAAATAAGAGAAGTGGAGGAAAAACCAGGAAAAGAAATGAGAATGATGCAAGAAAATCATGAAAAGAGAGTCAACAACCTGACTGAAGAAAATAACACCTTAAAAAATAAATTTACTCAAATGGCAAAAGAGGCGCAAAAAGCCAATGAGGAGAAGAATGCCTTAAAAAGCCAAGTTTGACAGAGGGAAAAAGAATCCCAAAAGCTCACTGAAGAGAATAATTCCTTCAGAATTAGAGTGGAGCAAATGGAAGCAAATGACTTTAGGAGAAATCAAGATATTATTAAACAGATCCAAACAAATCAAAAAATAGAAGGCAATGTGAAATATCTCCTTGAAAAAAACACTGACCTGGAAAATCGATCCAGGAGAGACAACTAAAAAATTATTGGCTACCTGAAAGCAATGATCAAAAAAAGAACCTAGAAATCATCCTTCAAGAAATTCTCAAGGAAAATTGCCCTGATATTTTAGAACCAGAAGGAAATATAGAGGGCAAAATAGAACTTGAAAGAATTCGCTGATCACCTCTTGAAAAAGGTACCAACAAGAAAACTCCGACAAATGTTATAGCCAGGTTCCAGAGCTCCTAGATCAAGGAGAAAATATTACAAGTAGCCAAGAAAAAAACACTTGAATATTGTGGAAACATAATCAGGATAACCCAGGACCTGGCAGCTTCTACATTAAGAGATGGAAGGGCCTGGAATATAATATTCCAGAGATCAAGGGAGGTAGGATTAAAACCAAGAATCACCTAGCCAGCAAAATTTAGTATAATGTTCCAGGGGCAAATATAGTCATTCAAGGAGGTGGAGGACTTTCAAGCATTCTTGATGAAAAAACCAGAACTGAATAGAAAATTTGACATTCAAATTCAAGAAGCATGAGAAGGTAAACATGGAAAAGAATTCATAAGGAACTTATCAAAGTTGAACTATCTTCATGCCAACATGTAAAAATGATAATTATAACTTATCAAAATTTTCTCAGTATGAGGAAAGGTGAAGGGAATATAAATGCATATGTGTGTGTGTGTGTGTACATAGACATACACATATGTCTATGTAGGAGGGTATATATGAGTATGAATACATATGTGAGTGTCTGTGTATATGTGTACATAGACAGAGGTCACAGGATCAATTGAATAGGAAGGGATGATGTTTTAAAAGGTGAAATTGAGAGGTGGGAGAGGAATAGAAAGAGAGGAGACAGGGAGAGACAGAATGGGGTTAATCATCTTATATAGAAGAGGCAAGAGATAACTGTTACAATGGAGGGGAAAAACAGGAAGGCAAAAGGGAATGGGTCAACCTTATTCTCATTGAATTTAGCTTAGGGAAGGAATGACATACACTCTAAATTGATTATCTTGCCCTACAGGAGAGTAGGAGGGAAGGGGATTAGAGGGGGAATGATGGAGTGGAGGGAAAGTTGGGGGGAAGGGTTTTTAGAAGCACATATTTCTGTAAAGGTACAAGAGACAAAGTAGAGAATAGACCAAGTGGGGGGCAGGATAGGAAGGAGGGAAATATAGTCAGTCTTTCACAATATGTTCATTGTGAAGATGTTCTGCATAACTACACACATATGGCCTGTATTGAATTGCTTGTCTTTCCAGTGGTGGTGGGTG
>JAQQSU010010009.1:0-12539 GCA_028627135.1 Pseudochirops cupreus | reverse complement strand
GGGAGATCCATCCTGCCCTACCAAAAAGTGACATAGGAGAGAATAGACTGGGGGAGGGGGGACACACTGGGATGGCTGTTTTGGGGCTGTGGGCGGGGGAAAGACGGCGAGAAAATACGTAACTCAAAAAAATTTTAAAAAAATAAAATAAAATAAAACAAAAAAGATTTTAAAAAATCATATTGATTGAACATAATAAGAATTATATATTCAAAGCATAGTGATAACCAAAGGAATAAAAGAAGACTGGATATGAAAAAAAAAAAAACTGGAGACCTTAAAATAATCTGCTATCAAAAAAAGGTTCTTGGCAAAAAAAAAAAAGAAAGAAAGAAAAAGTATGAAAACTACTGGTATAGACAATACTCTAAGTGCAATGAGCCCCCTTGTACTTAGGATTATTTAGAAGGCATGCAGCTGCTGACTCAAATGGAAGCAGCAAAACAAGCACACAGGAGGAACGAGCTAAAATCACTACCTACCCCTTCAGATTTTCCATAGACAATGAAAAGCAACATGCACTAAACAAATACTTTTTTTTCTTTAAAAAATCTTTAAGCCATTGTGACATGTACAATCTTAACAACACTTGTGAGAGACAGAGGAACAGATAGAGACAAAGACACAGAAAGACCTAGGAGGCACAAAGATAAGTTAGGACACAGCAACATCATCTGAACAGAATAGCAATACAACTAGTGATGTGGAGATGGGAAGTAAGGCAAAAGCATAAAATAACTAAAAATATTTTGAGAATTAAAAGGAAAGAAGATGGAGGAAGGACTTGTAAAATATTCATCCACTGTCAGCTCATTGCTTGTGAAACAAGAATATTTTAACAAAACGAAGGGACAACAGGATGCAGAAATCAGAAAAAGAAATAAGATCTTGCAAGTGACCAACTAATGCTAATAAGAAACATACAGCATTATTCCTGTCCTTCACAATGAAAATTTTTCTCAAGCACATAAACCAAGATTTTTGCCCCCGAAAACTACAACACGAAAATGTCAAACTGTTCCATGGAACAACTATACTTACAGTCTACAGTCACAAACCTTTTAAACTCCAGGGCTCTTATTTCCTTCTCCTGTGTGGTTGGGGTTTTTTTTGCTTTTTTTTTTTTTGGAGGGGGAAAGGCAGGGCAATTGCCCAAGGTCACATGGCTAGTTTTTTGTGTTAAGTGTCTGAGGCTGTATTTGAACTCGGGTCCTCCTGACTCCAGAGTCAGTACTCTGTTCATATTCATTATGCCCCGTAGCCACCCCTCTCCTGTGTTTTTAACATCAAATTTACCAATTCAGCCAAACAGAGCTGTAACTGGAGTGGGACAATCAAGGCTCTGCCTGAGCTCAAGAAATCTAAATAGCAAAAATTTAACAGGGGCCCTTCTCCAGATACTGGCTGAGAAGTGAGAAAGAGGAGGCTCAAGTTATGGGAAGCTTTAGTGAAAGAAGACTCGCTCAATCTTTTCTTCCCATGTATCCATAAAGAAACCCTCAACTTTCCCGAGGCCCTCCCCAGGGTTTCATCATCCTTTCTCCATCCTTTTCAGATACAACAGCCTTTTTCTGACTCTCCCCAGATAATCCTACTGGCCTCAACCCTCCTCCCCCTGAAAGACTAATAACTCTAGATGCTCCCTTTTTTCTCCCACAATGTGTGAAAGGTAGCCCCACCAAGGCATCTCTAAAAAAAAAAAAAAAAAACCAATAGAAACAGCAAAGGACCCTAAATCTTATGGGTTGGATTAGGTGATTTCCAAGATTCCTCGTAACTTTAAAATTTTATCCCCCAAACTACTAGAACAGCTCGTTCTCTCACCCTCAAGTGAACACATCTTAATCATTTGTAGTGTTATTTCTCCATGATGCACTACAAAGTTGATTTGAGGATTCATTTGGCCTTGCTTGCCCCAGGTGCTATGCTGTGATTGCTCCAGAAATGCAAATTAGAATCTAGGTAATCAAAGATGATTTTAGATTAGATCACATTCTATCAAATGTCATCAAATTTCTAGTAAATAGGACCTATTCACAATTCGAAGCAGCTTTAAAAAAATGTAACCAAAGAAGAGTTACCTCGGTCTATAAGGTAAGGCTAAGATAGTATAAGAAGACTCCTATTTACTCTTATCTGCTTCTTTATTTTTTGCTATCCTTAAAGAAGGTAAGGAAAATCATGCAAACTCATCTTTCAACAACTTTCATCCATCTTTGAGATGGAGTAGACTTGCCTACTAAAGAAATCAAGTTACAGAGCAATCAGAGACAATTAATCAAAATTTAGATTTCAACACTTCTTTACTTCAGCAATTTCTCCACCTCAGGTTTGTGCATATTAATCTATGAAATACTAGGATAAAATTATGATTAACTAATTACTGAAAGTAAAGTACATGTCTATAAAAAAGTAATACTTCAATTTTGAGGCTTTGGTGCAGGGAAAGAAAGGATACTTCTCATATAAAAGACTTAACTATTTCTGTCCCCCAACAGGTGGCTCAAGGGACAAACAAACTTGTACCTCCAAACCAGGAAAAGAGAGGCAAAAACTACGGTAAGAAGCAAACAAGTGGTGTGAGACAGCTGAGGAAGGACAGAAGAAATGGGCAATGCTATATAATGATCGCCTTGATTCTCAGAGGACCAATGAAGCATGCATGATACCCACCTCCTGAGAGGGAGAGAATGGAACCAAGTTGTGAAAGAGACACATTTTCAAACAGTCAATACAGACATCTGTCTTGCTTGTCTGTACATATTTGTTGTTTTAATTTTTCCCCCCAATAGGGAGAGAGAAGCTAGGAATAGGAAAAAGAAAAGAAGAGAGTGAAGGGGAAAAAAAGGAAAGTTAATGAAACATGTTTTTGAAATATTTTTAAAAGGTCGGAAGGAATCACAGACAATCAGGACAGCTCTGAAAGTAATACACCAAATTAATTACATACTTAAAAAGAAAAAAAAATCAAGCCGTACATAACAGAAATGCAGTTTCCTGTACAACCATCTCCATTTTATCATATGAATAGAAGTGTTCACACATAAGTTGATTTTAAGTTGAGCATTCTTTTTAAATGAGGTGAAAAATTAATCAGAAATCCTCTCATATTTCTCCTATGGGACCAAATTTGATTATTAGCAATAATAACAACAGCTAGCATTTATATAGGCTTTAAGGTTTGTAAAGCGCTTTACACATATTATCTAATTTGTTTACACATCATTCAGTTTTTTTAAAGTTTAAATAAATAATTGAAAGGTATGAGTACTAACAATCACTTCTCTCCTACTGCTGCTAGTTATGGGGGGAAAAAAGTCAGCTGTTCCTTTAACCCTAACCCTTGGTCCAGACAAGAACAAAACGTATTTTTTTTTAAGTAGGTGCTGTTTAACCGCTTGTGATTTTAGGCCATGCCAATACAACAAAACTACAACACTACTCGAATTTATTTCCAGATTCAGCGCTATACCAAAGTTCCAAAAGATTACATTACAGAACTAGAAAAAAATAATAAAATTCATCTGGAAGAACAAAAGTTTAAATAAATTTTATTTATTTAAATTTATTTATTTAAATAAATAAAAGGAAATACTGAGAAAAAATGCGCTAAGTACCAGATTTCAGAACTGTTTACCATGGGTTAAAGAATATAAGGGAACATCCGTGGAACAGATTAAATACACCCAGAAGTAATCAAATATAGTAGTTAAGTGTTCAATAAAAATAAACCCAAGGATTCCAACTACTGGAGTAAGGATTCACATTATTCATCAAAAACCGTAGGGAAAGCTGGAAAAGCAATCTGGCTGCAAGTAGGTTTAGACCAACACCTCACATCCCATAGCACAATAAGCTCCAAATGGATATAAGACCTAAAGATTAAAGGTCCTAACATAAACAAATTAGGAAAAGGAATGGTGACAATTTCTCACAACTGCAGATGGGGGAAGAGTTCTTCACAAGACAAAGAACAGAAACACAGGAGATAAAATGGACAACTCTGATTACATAAAAGTGAAAAGCTACTGCAAAAAAATTTAACGGAGTTAAAATTTAAAAGGAAAGTTAATTGAGGTGAAAAATTCTTTGTAGCAAACTTCTCAAATGTCTGATGTCCAAGATATACAGAAAATTCAGGGGGAAAATTTTTAATAAGAAGAGCCATTCCACAATAGACAAATGGCCAAAGGATATAAAGAGACAGTTCTTAGAACACAGACAAGGAACTGTCATATGAAAAAATACTTGAAGTACAAATTTCAAATTTCAATACTAAAATGCAGATTAAAACAACTCTGAGGTTCCATTTCATAATCATCAAAATGATGAAGACAACAAAAGAAAAATGACATTTGTTAGAAGGGCTGTGTGAGGTATTGTAAATTAATGCCTTTGATAGATCTTTGAAGTGGTACAACCATTCTGAAAACCATGGAATTGTACCCAAAAAGTTACCAAACTGTGTATGTACTCTCTGACCCAGCAGTATCACTACTGCAAAAGAGATCAATGAAAGAGGGGAAAATCTCATATGTACAAAAATATTTATGGCAGCACTTTTTGTTATAGTATAAGAACCGGAAACAAAGTGGGTGCTCATTAATTGTGGAATGGTGGAACAAATTATGCCATATAAACATAATGAAATACTACTATGAAAAGAGGGACAGCTTCAGAGAGATCTGGGAGGCTTTGTATGAACTAATGCAGAGTGAAAACTGAAGAAACAGTTGAACAATTTATATAATGACTATAACATTGTAAAGGAAAACAATTGTGAAAGACTTAAGTTCTATGATCAACATAATGCCCAATGACGACTCCAAAGGGATGATGATGAATCCTGTTTCCCACCTCCTGACAGAAATGTGATGAACTAGAAGCACAAAATGAGACACATTTTCAGACGCAGTATGTGAATTTGTTTTGTGAGATAATACATATTTGTCGCGAGGGAAGGCTTTAATTTTTTTATTGAGGGGGAGTTCTCTGAGGAATAGTCACAGTGATACTAAAAAAGGAAGAAAAAAGCATAAATGAATCATTAAAAATAAACAAGAGAACAGAAGAAAGTTGAGAAGGGGCCACAAACACACAAGGAAGTATAAAAACAACCGGGTCGAACCTGAATTATACTTTCTCCTCCACCTTCCCCCCCTCAAAGCCCCAAGATTTACATGACTGGGAAAAAACTACAGATAACCAAAGTCACAGTCTCATGTATAATCCCCTTTTTAAAATTTATATATGGAAATCATGTTTATTGATGTTCATTATGTTCATAATAAAAAAGAATAAAATTTTTTAAAAGCCGGTTCTATTTTGGGGATGAAGAGCAGGGACAGGATCATTCAGGTAAAATACTTCGTTTGGTTTTCTTTTCCAAATGTAGTGGGGGGAAAAGTATGAAAAAGGCAAATACATAAGTAAGTATAGCACTGTATTATGAACTCATACCAACAAAACCAGATACACATCATTTGAGTTATGAACATGAGATTGCTAATATCCTGGCTACATGAACAATGACATAAAACCTCCCCTGCCAACCCTAAAACTAATCAATGCCCTACCTCCAGCCACAAAGTGCCCCCTAGACAGGTAGTACAACCAGATGACTGGCGCAAAGAAATCCTGACCCTAATATTCCTCACCTTCTTTTATTACCCCTTAGAAGGATGCTACATAATCCCTATATTTCACTTTACCTGTCCTGCAAAGTTTAGTTAACTGACCTGTGGTGAAAATTTTCACACGTAAATGGCCAGAAGCAGCTAAATGGCATAGTGGGAAGTCTATGGTGCTTAAAATCAGGAAGACTTGAATTCAAATGCCGTCTCAGACGCTCCCTAGTTATATGCCCCTGGGCAAGTCATTTAACCTCTCTCAGCCTCAGGTTCCTCATCTATGAAATGGAGATAATATTTTCCAGGATTGTTGTGAGGATCAAATTATATTGTATATCTGTATTATAAAACTTTACAAACTTTAAAGTATAAATGTTAATTATTACTGTTATGATTAAATATCCTGTCTTTCACTATCTTTCAACAGCTGCCCGGTTCCACTAGGAAACTTTCTCCTTTTTTGCCATTTTTAGCTCAAAATGACCCTAATCATGGCTGATAAACATAATCGTGCCAATCATATAGCTACACAAAGGAAAAGAAAAATCAAGGATAGTTGCAAGCAGAATCAGACATAATAAAGAACCGACATCATCAAACTGAAAAGCCCTAGAAAATATCAGGATGTCTGTCTACTCCTGAATCTCTACAGAACATTCCTTTTACCTGTACATCATTAAGCACCAGAACTCAAGAGAAACAAAAATATATTTCTATTCAATTCTTTTTTTATTTTAATTATTAATGTCACAACAATATTTCTTTCTAATATTTTTCATTACAAATGCATGGTACTTCAGTTATGCTAGAGAAGACTTTTCGAGGTTAGTCTGGGACCTAATCCACCACTTTCTTATAACAACATGTCTATGGGAAAATAAAGACAACCTATAGATAAATTTCTGTAATACAATCCATTTGTAAGGCTAGGCCCTCTTGTATAAATGGTTTCCATTTTTTAAAAGCAAATTTTTTTCAGGTGACAGTCTAACTGGGCATATACACTGCCTCTGTTTGAAGATTCATGAACCCCATGAAATGAGCAAATAAAGCTTTGAAGCAAGAAGTCTTTAAAAAAAAAAAAGGTCACCCATACTTGGAAATTGTCAGCAGTTAAACCCGTTTAATTCTGAACTCCACAACTAAAGGATGACAGAAACTTAGAAAGTTTCCACAGTAAAGTCGCAAAGGCAACCAAAGAGTTCAAATAAGTCCAGTGATGAAAAGTTAAAAAAACACGGATTATTAAAATTAAAGAACAAAAAAAGCTTTCCCACCTGCCTTCAAGGTCATTTCAAGTGACGCCTGCAACAACCCAAGCAAGCTCTAGAAGTTGCTGTCTGGTGAGAAGAGTGGACGATGAGCTGTTTTGTACATTTGGGCACATAGTCAGAGACCGGCTGTTTAAAACTCAGACACTGTCTTAATCAAAAGAAGTATCCAGTAAAGATACAATAAGATAAGTGGATTTAAACTACAGCACTTAAAATAGGAATAGAGAACTTCCTAATGGCAAGAGTTGAATAGGACGAAAATGAGCTGCTAAAGAGTTTGCAGAATCTCCTCGAACATTTCAGGAAAGGGGCTGACAGTTTTCTGTATAGTTCTGTTAGGAGATGGGGAGAGATGGATTTCTTGAGTTTCCTTCCCAAAGTATGATCATATGGTACACTGAGTATAAATACAAAGTAGTTTCATAAGCACTAAAAATACTTAAATTTAAGTTATAATATCTTGGCATACTAAAGAAAAGGAAAAGGCACATATTTTGAAGCTTTTTAACATGATTGTTTCTTGGAAGAGCACACTCACAGTCAAAGCATTAGCAGAAAACAAACAAGTTTCCTCTCAAAAAAGGTCAAGGAGTCTCAGATTTCAGTAACTAACCTACATTTTCTCACCACATGTTGCTTCTGGGGAGGTGTGAGAAGAGAGGGCTATCACCGATGGACACGTTAAGTGCTACCAAATCTAGCCACAATTTGGTAAGTTAAACAGACTTTTCTAATCAAAATCTAAATTTATCTTCAGATAACCGGCCAAAAGTATACAACTAAGTAGTCTACACACACAGACAGTTGAGGCAGGCGGTGGCTTTGATTGTTTCATCTGTTTATTGCAAATGTGGATGTTATCTGAATTCTATTTCTTAGCACCAGAGAAATTCTAAAATGAATCCCTAGATCAATGACCAGTTATCTTCTTATTCAAACTGGGATATGTTCTTGGATAGACTAAACGACAATTCATCCAACAACAGCTGGTTTACTAGCGGCCAAAATCTGATTCAGGGCAGATCCTGAATGGAAAAGCTCATACTGAGGCACTGGAGGCTTCTATCTGTACCTCTTATTTGGCATTTACCTACCATTTATTTACATGTATGTACATACGTATACACACACACACACACACACGCACGCTTCTCCAACAAGATTATAAGGTCTTTGAGGGCAAGGACCATGTCTTATAGTCACTTCAATTCAAAATTGATTAAGCCTAGTATGTACAAAGTATCCTGTTAGGCACCGGGGATATAAATATTTTTTAAATGACAATCCTCCCTTAGGGAACTTCACATTCTCCGGGAGGGAGAGAAGCAGGCACAACGTATACATAAATAAGTGTAACACAATGTATAGAGTAAAAGGATATAAATCCCTCCTAGGTCAATAACCATTATCTCCTTGTTCAAAGAGAGTTATCTTCTAGCTAACCTAGGCAACAGCTCATCCAACAGCTGTTCTTCTACTAACTGCTGAAATCTGATGCAGAGGTATACTAGAATCAAGATGATCTGCTAGAAAAATAGGAGGGAAATCGCCCTTTCAACTGGAGAGATCCTACAGTTTCAGGACCAAAGAATAGAGTAAAAAGTATTGGACTGTGAGTAAGGAAACCTGGGTTCTAGTCCTGTATATCACTAACTAGAAGTATGACCCTGAGCTAGTCGCTTGTCTTCTTGGGACTACAGCTTTCTCATCTGTAAATTCAAGACATTGAATGATCTCCACAGGACGTCTTCCTTGCATTTCCAACAGCTTCCAGAAAGCTCACCCAAAAAAAAATATCTGGGAACTAGCTGATTATTTATACACAAAGACGCTAGAGTGGCAATTCCTCCTTTTCCTACTCGAGGCCTGTTTTCCATTCCTTTTTATGACCAAATCTAGAAAATAATAGATTACGGAGAGGCAAGAAAATAAGCAGCACCTCTAGCATAAAAATGAATAAACTTGGTACCTCTGCTTGAGCTAGCCAGATACGTAACTTTCTAGGGACTGGGCACAGAAGACAGAATGCCCTTTTTTTTTCTTGGTAAAGCAGCTTCAATGATTAAAGTAAATATTATAATTTCTGCCATTGGAGATTCTAATTCAAATAGGTCTCAGTTTATTGAAATTTTTTCCAATCATAACCATACTTAAATAGTTATTCGAAATATAAAAATTGTTCCAAAACAATAATAAGAGAAATGTATACTGAAGCAAATACTGAGGTTTTGCCTCAAGCCCAGAAATTACATTGACAAAGGTTATAAAATATGGGAAATCAACCTTGCAGAAAGATGGGTACATAGCTGCTTTGTTGGTAGACCTATAAACAGGTTCATCCATTCAGAAAAGAAACTTAGAATCACATAAAGAGAGCAGTAAAATATACATACACTTTGACACACAAATTCCATTGGATGAATGAAGAATTTATTATGTGCTCAATATGTACAAAGTACTATATTAAGCTCTGAGGATAAACTGAAAAATAAGGTAGTTCCTGTTCTCAAAGAGCTCACATTCTGATGGAAGAGACAACAACACATTGGGAAGATTTCAGCTGCAAATCAGATGGAAAGGTCCCATGGTCCTTAGAGTGCAGCAGCAAAGGAAACGGTAATATCTCTTCTTTAAAGTTATTTCCACCAATAAAAAGCATATACATTTCTGATTCTGAACTTAAACAATGCCAAGTACTTTGGTGATTAGAATATTCTTTCCCTGGTCTTTGAAATATTTGGCTGTAAGAACTTGCAGAAGTAGTTGCCAGGCTGCATCTCGACAAGAGTTGCTTTCCAAGATGATGTCTAAGGGCACTAGACATTTGCTATTCCAAAACGCTATTGGGTTCAGGATCCTGAGCTGTCTCCATCAGCGTCTGAGGGGAGATGTTGGCCAAGGTAGAGCTTATGGTGGTTTGACTTGCTTTGCACAGGCTGCTTCCTGTCTCCCACTCAAATTGCCTTGTTACTTCAGCTAGGGTGGTTTGCCTGCTCTGCATTTGACAGTTGGCTGGCAATTGGTAGGAATGTCTGGCCCCTTTTCCACAAGAGCCACTTCCTTAAATGACGGCTGTGAAGGCTGGGCTAGAAGAAAGGCCAATGGTATGTGTGGTGATGCTACAGTCAGAGTTCCTGTGACTACCTGTCTGTTGGTAGTAGTTGATGGCGGTGATAAAAAAGCCGTGCCCCTTTTCCAAAATAATTTCAACGCTCAATGGTGACTGCAAGGCCTGGGGCAGATCAGTGACAAAAAAGAAAGGCTTCATATATGCCAAAATACCTTTGCAGTATTTTTTGTGGTAACAAAGAACTGGAAACAAAGTAGATACCCACCAACTGAAGACCAGCTAAACAAACTGTGGTACATGAATCACTATGCTGTGATTATGACGAATAAATAAAAATATGGAAAGACTTTTATAAATTGATGCAAAATGGAGTCAAGAATACAACAAAGAGAATGAAAACAATGTCACTGAAAGCATAACAAAAAAGAGAAAGCAACAAAACTGAATGCACTGAAAATTATAATGATCGAGTTTGACCCCTTGGAAAAGATGTAAGAAAAAACTACTGCCTGCTTCTCTATAGAGGTAAGAGACCCACAGGTATGGAATAATTTTTCCCCCTTCTTCTTCTTTTTTCTTTTCTGTTCTTTTTGATTATTTCTAATAAAAAGATGGCTTGCTGGGAAAGGATGGAGGAGGGATACAATGGGAATTATAATAGCAGAAGAACAGATAATGGTAAGTAATAGATAATAAATGCAAAGCACTGACAGAATCTTTTTTTAATTATTTTTTTCAATCTGTAAAAATTTCCCTTCTCTCTCTCTCATCTCATTCCTAATTGAGAAAGAAAAAACAAGATGTCTATTTAAAAACAACCATAGAAAAGCAAAACAAATTCCCATATTGCCTATTTTCCTCCATTACCACCAGAAAAAAAATAATCTTTTGTTCTGCAGTCTGAGTCTTTTACTTACCAAGAGATAGGAAGTATGTTTCATCATTAGTACTCTAGAGTCATGGTTGGTTATTACACTAATCAGAGTTCCTAAATAATATCATGATTTTACAATGTTGTTGTCATTATGTAAATTGTTCTCCAACTTCTGCTCAATTCACTCTGCATCAGTTCAAAAGAAGTCTTCCAAGGTTTCTCTGAGACCATCACCTTCATTTCTTAAAACACAAAAGGCTAATCCAACACATTATATACTATAACTCATTCAGTCATTCCCCAATTAATCCCTCAGTTTCCAATTTTCTACTACCTCAAAAAGAGCTATACATATTTTTATCCTTGGAGTTTGTTTCACTTAGTAGTAATTCTTCTTTTAATCTGCTCTCCCTCTAATTCTCCTTTCTCCCTTCCTCCATTTCCATCCTATTTCCCTATTAAATAAAATATATTCCCTCCCAAAAAATACATAAATAAAATGCATTTCTCTACCCAACCCTGTGTGTGTGTCTGTGTGTTCTTCTCTCCTTTAATCACTTCAGATGAGCGAGGTTCAAGTGTCAGTCACTCCCCCTTATACCCTTCCTCCTGGTTTGCAGACTTCTACCTACACCCTAATTATGTGAAATAATTTTTCCTAACTTCTTCTTCATTCCCTCTCTCCCCCCAAACACATATCTTTTATGGTCATCAAGATATAAAAGAACCAATTCCAGGTCTTCTGTCTAATCAGACAGCCTCTTCACCACTGATGATAAGTTTCAAAGAGAGGGCACATATCATCTCCCCATATTAGAATGTAAAGTTTATGGGGGGGGGGGGCGGAGCCAAGATGGTGGCGTAGGAGCAGCAACATATCGCAGCTCTCACATAGCCACCCCAAAATACCCATAAAATATGACTCTAAACTAATCCTAGAACTCCAAAACGCACACAAATATACTTTCCACTAAAGTCAGCTTGGCTACAAGGAACCATATCAGCACTGCGAACCGAAACCAGCCTGGCCTGAAGCCCTGGCTGAGCCCCGGGGCGGCTGGACGGGAGGAGCGGCTGGACGGGAAGAGCGGAGGAGCCTCAGATTAGCTGCAGCAGTGAGTAGCATTCAGAACTAGGTCAGTGGGAATTGTGAAATTGGGGGAGAAAAGGGTCCGGCTGAAAGGCCTCCAGGGCTGGAAAGCTAAAGGCAGAAGTTTTGCACCTGCCTCCGCATTGCAGCTTCCGTGCCCACGGCCTGCAGACAGCAGGGGGACTAAGCAATTGTTCAGAGGCCGAGTGCTCTCACATTTAGCAGCCTGGATCCGGATCACAGTCTTAGGCCTCGGTCCTGGAGTCTTCATTATCCAGTGAGCCGGAAGTAAGTAGGAAAGGCACCCAGCACCTTCCTGAGAGCTACGGTAGCCAGGAGGACCCCAGCAATTTGGGATAGAGCTTTCCCTTCTGGAAGCAGAGCCCCACAGAGATTTAAAAAAAAATCATGGACTGACCAACCATGAGTAAGAATAAGCATAAGAAGCAAAGTAAGAACAGCAACCAAACCCTAGATTCCTTCTTTGGGGAAAAGAAAGATCATGGCAAAGAGAGGGAGGAGGAGAGTTCAGCCAGAGCTCCTCCACCAGGGGCCTCCAGTAAACATGAAGAATGCCTTAAAGCTAGAGATGAGCTGAAGA
>JAQQSU010010008.1:0-12539 GCA_028627135.1 Pseudochirops cupreus | reverse complement strand
GCCTGGCGCCACAGGCTCCACGTGACCACATTCAGCCTATTAGGGAACAGAGTATACTTCCAAATATCCAAAGGTCCTCAGAGTCACGTAGCCAGTTTAGCAAAGGGCCTAGGGGCAGGGAAGATCTTCAGATTCCCATAAGACCTGTCATGGAAATCCTTCAACAAAGCTAGCTTACTGGTAATCGGGATTGGCAGAATTTGTCTTTCCCCAAATCATTGACAAGTACACAGGGCTAAAGAGAAAACCAGAGGCAGCTGTGCCCTTTCCAAAGGACAATGGGGCATTAGCTTCCATGAATGGGCCCTAAGTGGGTGGAATGAATTGCAAACCCAAGCAGCCACTGAAAATGTGTCTCTGCTCCTCACAATTTCCATCCTACCGTAGCAGAATGCATGCTCCCAGATTGCCATCTAAATGGTTTTACGTGACTGCGTGGTAACTATCTCTACTTTTTTTTTTAATTCCATTTTAATGTGGATTATTCTCAGGTATGTACTGTTTAAAAGATGTCAAGCCTGAAGCTGTTGGAAAGCTCCAATCTTTAATCCTCGGATCGAAAAGAAAATGTTCTAAAAGAAAATGGGATATTCTGTTCAGTGGATGCTTCTGTACTTTGGAACAGTGTGAGCTGGCTAGAGGCAGAACCACGCTCATTCACATTTGCAGGGTGACTTTGTTACAGGCTTTCCCGCCAATCACGGGCAGAGGAAGGCAGCTCACATATTGCAGTCATTTAATAGAAGAGGAACCTGAAGTCTCCTCATCTCCAATGCACAGTTTATTCTACTGCCTGACTGATGTTCCTAGCAAATGGATCAGATTGTGCAATCTTCAGAAGCTTCCTATTGTTTGTCAAGAAAAGTTCAAACTTACACAGGCACTAGAGGCCATTTACGATGGAAGGGCCTCCCTATTTTCCAACCTTATCTCACATTACTCAGCCTTGTGTACCCTTGTTGTTTAGGTGTGTTTCAGTCCTGTCCAACTCTCTGTCACCCCATTTGGGGTTTTCTTGGCAAAGATACTAGAGGGCTTGCCATTTCCTTCTCCAGCTCATTTTACAGATGAGGAAACTGAGGCAAACAGGGTTAAGTGACTTGCCCAGGATCACACAGCTAGTAAGTGCCTGAGGGATTTGAACTCAGGAAGATGAGGCTTCCTGTTTCCAAGCCCAGTGTTCCATGCACTATGGTGCCACCTGATTGCCCCAGCATCCAAAAAACACTCAAAAGCTTACAAGGCACTTACACATATTGTATCATTTGATCCTTATAACAATCCTAGGAGGCAGGGAGGGGGAGGGAAGGGGCTAACATTTGTTAAATACATACTTTGTGCCAGTTACTGTACTAAGCACTTTACAAACATTTTCTTATTTATTCCTGTAAGTTAGGTGCATTTTACATTTGAGGAAACTGAGGCAGGCAGAGGTTAAGTGACACAGCTGAGTCACACAGTTATTAAGGGTCTGAGGCTGGATTTGAACTCAGGTCTTCCTGACTCCAGGCCTATTATTATCTTCATTTTACAGTTGAGGAAAGGGAGGTAGACAGTTAAATGACTTGCTTAGGGTCACACAATTAGTAACAGTCTCAGACTGAATTTAAACTCAGATCTTCTTGACTCCAGGGCTGTTATTATCCTTACTTTACACTTCCCCACGATCACACAGCTTTTAAGCATCTGAAGCCTCTGGAAAAGATCTGGAGTTCTTAGTGGACTCACCAGCTCAAAATGAATCAACTGTGTTATATAATAATAATAAAAAAAAAACCCTGATGCTTTCGTAAGCTACATTATGAGGGGAACAGAGTATATAATGAAGGTGATTATCTGACTGTACTATTACCTGGCCATGCAGCAACTGGAGCATTGTATTCAGTCCTGGGTGTCCCATTTTAGGAATTAAATCAAGAAGCTGGAATGAATCCAGATGTGGGTAATGAGGATGGGGAGAAAACAGATGATGTCCCTTTACGATCAGCTCACATAACTGGGGATGTTGAGCCTGGCAAAAAGAAAGCTTGGGGCAAGGGGATGAACTGATAGCTCTCCTCATGGAAGTGAAGGGCTGCCTAGTATAAGACATTCCATTTGTTCTGTTTAGTCCCTGAGGACAAACCAGAGATGAAGAGGGAGAAATTGAAAAGAGGAAGATTTCAGCTTCATGTAAGGGGAGCCTTCCTGACCATTAGAGTTGACCCAAAGTGGAAAGGGATGCCTTTGGTCGTTCAGTCCCCCTCAGTAAAGGTTTCCAGGTAGAAGCTGGACGACTTTTGTGGAAATAGTCTGTGAGAGGCTAATTGTTCAACTACTGATGGGACGAGATGGTCTCTGAGGCCCCTTAAGAATCCAGGAAATCCTGGTTCAGCTACTAATTACTTGTGGGTTTAGGGGTGGTTGCCATTACCTCTATGTATCTCTAGTCCCTAAACTATAAGCTGAATGGCTTATACTCAAGCATTCTTAAACTGGGGTCTGTAAACTGAAGAAAATCAATATGACTGGTTTCCTTTGTAAGCCTACATATCTTGTTTTATGCATTTAAAAACATAATTCTAGTGGGGCCCATAGCTTCACCAGACTGCCAAAGGGGGCGTAATAAGGACTCCCAGACTAGATGCTCTTTAATGATCCATTGACTTGCCCCAAATCAGACAATTAGTAAGTGGTGGAACCAGTACTTGAACTCAGGTCTTCTGACTCCAAGTCTTTTGTTCTTTTCACTCTGCTCTGAGAGCCCATTTATTTCCTTTCAGCATATTCTGTTTCCTCACACAGAGGAAGGGAGGGAAAAAGGGAGGAAGGGAGGAAGGGAGAAAGGAAAAAAAGAAGGAAGGAAGGAAGGAAGGGAGAAAGGAAAAAAAGAAGGAAGGAAGGGAGGGAGGGAGGAAGGAAGTGAGGGAGATAGGAAGGGAGGGAGGAAACGAGGGAGGGAGGGAAGGAGGGAGAAAGGGATGAGAAGAGAGGAAACAGGTACTTATTAAATGTCTGCTTTGTGCCACTACTTTGCAAATATTACCTCATTTAATCCTCACGACAACCCTTAGAGGTTTTAGTGCTGTTATTATTCCCATTTCACAGCAGAAGAAGCTGAGGCAAACAGAGGTTAAGTGATTTGGCCAGGGTAACACAGCTACTTGGGTATGGGGCAGAATTAGCACCTAGATCTTCCTCATTGCAAATCCAAGGCTCTATTTACCAGCCCCCTCCGTCCCTCCAGACACACACACTTTCTCCTGAAAGGATACGGTAGGGCCCTGTTGTCAGTAAACACTTCATGTTTAACAGAGAAGAAGGAGGGTATGTGGATGTTGGATGCCCCAGGGGAAAAATCAGTCTCAGAACTGGAGATTTTACAGGAGCATCTTTCGTTCTTTTCAAGCTCCCCATTGGTTGTGCGTGTCTGACCCTAGCCCAGGAACTGCCAAGAAAAAAAAGCGTTACAACTTCTCAGCATAAATTCCTGCTTTTATACCTTCCTTGTTTGTCAAGCCAATATAAATCTGCACTCCATCCTAATCATTTCTGCCTTTATCTGATTGGAATAAAGATTTACTTACAGCCTTAAGGGGCTTGTGATGGCTTCAGTTCATGTGAAATGTAAACACCAGTGTTGATTATTGCCACAACTTTCTGTTGAGGAGAGGGCTGCACTGCCTCAGAGGATCCTAACCACTAAACAATTACCATCTGCAAGGGAAACACTTTCATCCAGCCCCTCTCCCCTCCCTCCACCAGCCCCACACTAGGGAGACCTCCTTAATCTTCGCTCCCAGTAGAGGATTTAGTAAACTAGGATGTGTTATGGTCCCCCCTTGGAAAAGTAAGGGAGCCTGCTTCTATATCTCTTCCCTTTGTAACATTATAGATGGACCACTAAGGTTAGAGATGAAAGGAATTATCAACACCCTCTAGTGAGACCCCTTTCTCTTCTCCCTTTGTCTTCCTTTTCTACCCTTCCAAAAATCTAGGCCTTCAGCCTCTTTCTCTTAGGGCTGGGTGGCCATAAACTGATAAAGTACTGTGAAGTGTAAAGGGCTGATAATGGATTAACTTTTACCCCTCCTGGATCAAATGAGGATTTGATTCAGCACCTTAAAGACAAGTAAGGTCTGCAAGTTCCATGTCATTGAGAACAGAGACCCTGAATGGGAGAAGAGAGGAACCTTAGATAAAAGGACGATGAGGAAATGGAGTACTGAGACCCAAGAGGATTGGGGAAAGGCAGGTGTATTGGAGCTCAGTGTTTCTCACTCAGGAAAAGGGCTATGGGCTCCTATCGTCAAACAAGAAACCGCAGATGATTCTAAGGACCCAAAGCAGAGCGAATCCCCCCTTTGAAAACGGATAGACTGAGAGCCTTCATTCCTACTCTGCAGATGAATGATACTGTAGAACTCACTCCCACTCTGGCTTTGACCTAAAATTCACTTTCTGAGGTGGACCTTCCAAAGTGACTGAGAGACAGATGGTGTGTCCAGTAAGGGCGTCTAGCCCCTCTGCCAGCTCTGGCATCTTCTCTGACTTTTGTGCTCACACCAATTCAGCCTCCTATGTGAAAACCATTTCCCAGGAGTCTGTTGCAGATAAAACTGGGAAGTCAGCTCATACTTGTAATACCTGGCCTTGGTGGGACCCAAACTTGGGATAGACAAAGTAAAAGTGACAGGGGATTGGGGAGAAGGGAAAGTCAATCCAACACAATAAGCATTGATGAGCATCTACTATGATCCTGGGGACAGAAGGGGAAAAAGCCAATTTTTCTTCATTTTCTACTGTTACCCATGTTATAAGGAAGGCTCCGAGTCTTCTGAGGCAGAGACTCTCCAAGGGTGAAAGTTCCAACCTTTGGTTGGTCTGGACACATGAGAGGCCACTACAGATTGAAAGTTGGAGCCAAAGTCAAGAAGAGGGGTTCAAGTCCAACCTGACCCCCATGGGCCACATGACCCTGAGAAAATCGTTGTTTCTCAGTGCCCTAAGCAACTCAATCAAGTATTGTAAAGTGCAGAAGTCACTGATTTGCATCTATAGAGGGAATTTCTTCATTAAGAGTCCTCTTTATCATTGAAATCCAAGGATTAGACCTATCCTCACTTAGAGCCCAATTCACCTAATTCACCTCAGAGAATTTCTTTTCGGTAATCCATTCTCCCCTTCCTTCTTGAGAATTTTCTGAACCTTCCCATTCCTGTCATCACCAACTAGAATCCTAGACATATGAGGTATCTGAGAAGTGGTACTTTCTAATTGGTTGTCAGAGTTCATTAACTCTGATGAATGAATACCCATTAAATTGTTAGCAGATTATAGTTTAAAGTGGTAGTCCACACTGGAATATTTGCAGTTAATGGGTCAATAACAAAAAAAAGCTTATGGAATGACTTTCTGATGATATGATATCAGGTCCTATAAAAGATCAGTAGGATGAATATTTGGGGAAAGGAATCTTTCCTGAATATCCCCTGCCTACCAACTCACACTCCAAACACAAATGTTTCCTTTTCTTCATAAGGTAACTCTTCCTCATATCTCACTTAGACTTTTAAACCTTAAAGTTAATCATTTGGGGACCATCTGGCTCATGGAATAAGGCTACTTTAAGAGGGGAAAAGTAAAACTGAGTGGGCAGGATTTTAGTTTGCAATAGTTTTACTAGAAACATTTCTAAAAGAAATCCAGGACTGTCTCAGAAGATATCAGGAGAGTTTATGCTTCACTGATAGCCATGTATTGTATCTTTTTAAGACCAGTAGTGTGTGTGTATGGGGGGGGGGGAGGTGTAGCATGTCATGCCACATTTCATTCTAATGGGTTCACATACCACAGTTTGAAATCATCTGAATCAAGCAAAAGATCTTAATGTAAACTTCTGCATTTTACAGATGAAGAATCATACAGGAAACATATCAAATCCAATATGTCAAATCTTTCTCTCCAAACCGACCCCCTGCCCTTATATTAGAGAACTCCAATATATATGTTAATGCCAGTCTCAAACACTCTGGCCTCACACTTCTTCAGCTTTCTCCAATTCTGCAACCTACACCTTCATTCCTCCTCAGCCTCATGAACACAGGAATGGTTACACCCCTTATCTGCCCTACATGCTTGAGTTCTACAAGCAAGACTCAGACATTCCTCCAATTAAGTTTAATGGCCTATCCTTCTACCTATCCCTGTATCTCATTTCTGTGTGATCATCTCTGCCTCACTTAAATCCAGGTCACTTGCAAGCCAAGACATTACCCTTGTGATATCATTGATCCTCTTCTAGAACAAAGGACACACAACAACGTGACCCTCAGACCTTCTACCCCTCATTATGAAATAATTTACACCTGCTTTGACTTCACTTTTCACCCTTTCCAATCTTGACCCAATTTAACTATAGAGTGAGTTTAGAGGGCAAAATATTGAGTTCTGTTTGGAGCACATTGATTTTGAGGGGCTTATGGGGACACCCGGTTTGAAGTGTCCTTTATGAAGTTGGGACCAGAGTCCAGATGAGAAGCTGGGGCTGAAAGAGTGTGTATGTGTCTGTGTGTCTCTGTGTGTGTCTGTGTGTGTGTGTGTATGTGTGTGTGTATGTGTGTGCGTGCACATGCACATGGGAGCCTTGAAGAGAGATGTAGGTCTTAGTAGAGCATTTATTATTCTAGGATCCCTACCATCTCTCTTCTTCAATCTTTCCAGATCTACTGGCTCCTTTACCCCAACCTACAAAAATAGCCAGCTCATTTTACAATTGAGGAAACTGGTTAAGTGATTTGTCCAAGGTCATACAGCTAGTAAGTGTCTGAGGTTGGATTTGAACTCACGTCTTCCTGACTCCAGGCCTAGCCCTCTATCTACTGCGTCACCTAGCTGCCTCCATGTATATACTTATCTATGTACTTCTTGAATACTCTCTCCCCCCAGCCTCCCATAGTATAATGTAAGCTCCTTGAGGGCAGGGACGGTTTTTCTTTTTTCTTTTTAATTTGTGTCTCCAGAACCTTATACATAACAGATGCTTAGTAAATACTCACTGAATTAAATTAAATAGAATTATGCTAATTGTATATATTAAGCTGAATTTTATAAAAAATCACCTACATAGCAGAAACATTGCATAGTCTCCCTACAAATAGGCAAAAATCCCCAATTTCAAATCCCCAATGTCATAGTTTTCAAAGGATCCTCAAGAGGAAGCACCTGATACAGAAAAAAAGCAGAAGCCAAGAGAAAAGCACCCAGAAGAAATAGAGAAGGACCGTGCAAGTTTTCTGGGCCTTTTCTTTACCATCACCATCAGTGGTACAAATTCCCAACATCATAGGAGTTCTATGGTTTGAGTTAGAAGACATCTGCTGCTTCAGAAGCTATGGTTGGAATCTCAGTGTCATCATACCAGCTTGGATCTATCATGAGGGACACCCCAAAAAGGGATGTGTTTTCTCTTGGTCTCAAAATAGTTGAGAATCGAGAGACTAATGTCTAGTGCAAGGGTAGGGAACCTGCAGCCTTGAGGCCCTCTAGGTCCTCAAGTGTAGCCTTTTAACTGAATCCAAACTTCACAGAACAAATCCCCTTAATAAAAGGATTTGTTCTGTAAAACTTGGACTTAGTTAATAGGCCAAACCCAAGGACCTAGAAGGCCACATGTGGCCTTGAGGTTGCAGGTTCCCCACCTCTGGGTTTCTATTTCTTGTTTAAGCTTAATGGAATTTTTGCAATAGTTAATGAAACTCTCTTGTCAAAATCCAACTCTTCAGTTACTGACACCTAGATAATGTCTATTCTTTACATAAACTTATATGGACTTCTCAGTTGATAAAATTCTTTTTATATCTAGTCTAAAGCCTTGGATTAATTGATAGGATGGAAACTTCTAAATCTTATTGCCATAGTTCATTATATGTATACATATATATATATACACATATATATATATATATGTATATATATGTTGGATCCTCCCTACAATACTCTTAATTGTAGCAAGTCAATTAGAGTAAGGCCAGCTGACCTGGTGTAAAGAAGAGAAAAGTGGCTTTGGAGTTGGAGAACCAAGACGTGAAAACTTGCTTTGCTATTTATCACATGTGTGACCTTTGGTGAGTCATTGACTCTCTCTTGGCCTCAGTTTCCCCAAATGTAAAAAGGAGAAGGTTGGATTAGAAAAAGAATTCTTATGCTGTTTTTATGTCACGGACCTCTTTGGCAATCAGTTGAATCCCATGGACTCATTCCGATAATAATGTTTTTAAATGCATAAAATAAAATGAATAGCATTATACAGAAAACCAGTTATACTGAAATATAATTCTTGAGATTAAAAAAGAAGTTCATGGGCCCTAGGTTAAGAAATTCCTAGACCAGATGATCTCTAAGATTAAGGTATTCCATGGACCCAGTGGGGAAGATCTAAGGTGGGGCTAAAGGGGAAGTGATTCAATTCAAGGGCAACTAGGTGGTGAAGTAGATAGAGCGCTGCCTAGAGTCAGGAAGACTCATCCTCCTGAGTTCAAATTTGGCCTCAGATACTTACTAGCCATGTGACCCTGGGCAAGTCACTTAACCCTGTTTGCCTCCATTTCCTCATCTGCGAAATGAACTAGAGAAAGATATGGAAAACTACCCCAGTATCTCTACCAAGGAATATCTCAGAATGAGGTTAGGAAGAGTCAGACAAATGACTAAACAACAACAATAAAACAATTCAACAAGCATTTAAGTATCTACTATGTATCAGGCACTAAGTTGAGTACTGGGAATGTAAAGAGAAAAACCAACCAGTCCCTGCCTTCAAGAAGCTTACATTCTACTCGATATTTCTGAAAATCCCCAAAGGATACCACTTTCACCTGGTTTCCTGTATAGAATAGTCCCCAAATGTGGGCTTCAAAGATAGCATTACAGTAAATCCTCAGAGATCTCTCAGGATTTTACAAATATTGGCTAATTTTCCCATGACTCCATGGTGGGATTGGGGAGCTGATATAGACAGGAAAGCCAAACTGGCTTGCTTGCTCTTCCTTACACAGGATAGTCCATCTCCCATCTCGGCACTTTTGTAAAGGCTATTCCAATGTGTGTGGAGGGCCCTCTCTCCTCCCCTCCACTCCTTTAGAATCTTGTGGATTCAAGGCTCGGGTCAAGTGCCTGGCTTGAGTCTTTCTGGAGTTCCCCTAGTGTTAGAGAGAGGGGGTGGAGGAAGGGCACTAATTATTTTGTTTTTATTTTATTTCTCATTTGCATTTAATTACTTGTGTAAATTCCTTCAGGGCAAGGCCTGTTTCATTTCTGTCTTTGCTTGCCTGACCTAGCACAGTCATGTAGTAGTTACTTAATAAATGTTTTTTTGGCTGGCTGGATGGATGGATGGATGGAGAAAGGAAGGAAGGAAAAATATTTCTATATAATTTCTAGAGGAGCTTGAGGTCTTGGGAGCCCAAGTGGTATATCCTTGACCACAGCAAAGAAATTAGAGAGAGAAACTGAACAGAATTAGGATCTCAAATGACCAACTATAAGTTTCCTTGTACAGACAGGGTCTCTGATTCCTGGATCTGAGCTTTCCAGTGTACTCTCCAAGGCTTCAGAGATTCCCATTCAAAAGGTCCAAGTCACAGAGATCCTAGCGCCTCTTAGTCGGGGAAATCCAAAAGGCGAGTGTTGGCTAATCAGTCACTTCAAATTATAGGAGGCTAAGATTAGAAGGAAGACTATGATGAGATGTCCAGATATGGATTCCCCTGGGTCAGGGTTAGTGATTCATAAACAGTGAGTCTTGATCAGTTGGAAAAGGAGAGCTGGAAACTCACCCAGAATGGTGGGGCAAAAGGGGGCAAGAGCTTAAGCCTCCACTCAAAGGAAGAGAATGGCCTCTAGACATGCAATGCCATGGGCTGTCAGAGTCTGCTTGGCCAGGAGGCAGCTATCATGATCTCCTTGTTCTGCCAACAGGATTAGCTCCATTCCTCTTCATCCTCCTGGCTGTCAGAGTTCTAGGAACAGGATGGTGCATGGGCCAGTCCCCAGAGCTGTAAGAAACAGTTCTATGATGCCAAATGGTTATGGGGCTCTGGACCAGAGGGACTGATTGATGTCCTCGGGGGTAAGTAGTCTAAGTTCTGGAACTTGTCAGTGGCTGAACAGCTGCTTTTTCAGAGTCAGGCTTTTAACAGCTGTGCTTAAATCAACCAACTCCAACAGAGTCTTACATCTCCACTCCAGCTTGGACCACCAAGTGCCCAGGAAATCAATAAATTAATCAGTTGTTGTTGTTGTTATTATAATACCTACTAACAATAATTTACATTTAGATAATTCTTTAATGTTTTTTAAGTGCTTTAATCATGATTGGACCATAACTAGAAACCATTTACTTGATGGGAAGGAAGGACAGAGACTCTGAGACCACTGCTGGAGAGGTTAGTATATGTCACTATCATTGCTAATGCTGGGTGTCCTCTCCCCAGAACTCATGAAACAACAGAAACCCACCATGATTGAAGGTTGTTGTGAAGGCACAATGACAGGGGGAGGTAGGTCTTAATACAGGGTCACAATGGGACCCTTGGGAGAGCAGGTGGACAGAGCAGCCTAAGGCTGAATGAGTGCAGCTAGTCATAAAAGAAGGATATGAAGGTACATTTCCTCCTACTTCCTCTGGGTACAAATATTGGTAATTGAAACTATGGGCAATGGTCTTCAAGACCAAGCCCAGGTTACAACCAGACTGGGGACCAGCAAGACCAGAAAGTCAAGAAAGGGAGAAGAGGTAGCAGATACCCTCCATATTCAAGAAGATGAGTTATAACTGACCACCCAAAGGCAAAAGGGAGAAGGAAACACAAGCATAAATATTATCCATGTGGATTTTTTTTATCACTGCTACCACTAGGCCCATACAAAGTACCATCAATTTTTCAGGGCAACTGAGGTTTGAGATAAAAGTGTCCCATGGCTAATCTAGGGGGCGGAGTCAAGATGGTGGCGTAGAAGCAGGAGAACTCTGCAGTTCCCCCCATAACCACCTCAAACACCTATAAAATATGACTCTAAACAAATTTTAGAGCTCCAGAAGCCACAAAATTACAGAGAAACAAAGCTCCCACTGAAGGTAGCCCACCAGGCGGATGGGAAGGGCTCATTGCAGGCTGGGAGCCAAGACTGGCTTTAGCCCCAAGGTGGCCAGGACAAGTTGTGGCTGGAGCGCTCAGGAGAATGGATCACCAGCAGCTGTGGCAGTTTCCAGAATTATCCATACATAAGAGCCAAGGACAAAGTAAAAGGTCAGTGGAACTCAGCTAAATTTGGAGGAAAGAAGCAGGTCTGGCCATCTACTCCCAGAGCAAGAAAGCAGCAGAAGCAGCAGCCCTGTAGTTGCCTCCACATGGCTGCTTCAGAGTTCCTGGCCTGCAGATTGCAGCAGGGCCAAGCAATCATTCAGAGCCTAAGTGCTCTTGCTTTAACCTGCCTGGATCGGGATCATGGTCTTGGGTGGTGGTCCTGAGGTGCATGACCAGTGAGCCAAAGCTGGTGGGGACTGCAGAGACAGTGGCCTCCTAATAGCTCCAGCAACTGCAAAACCCCCAGCAATTTGGGACAAAGCTCTCCCCCCTGGAAGCAGAGATCTACTGTGGCTCAAAAATTGAAATAATTGATTGGCAACATGAGCAGGCAAAGGAAGCAAACTGAGCTCAGCAATCCAACTTTAGATTCCTTTTTTGGGGACAAAAGGGATGAAAGCATGGAACAGGAGAAAGACAAGACAGTCAGAACTCCTATACCAAAAGCTTCCAAGAAAAATGTAAATTGGTTACAAGCCATAGAGGAGCTTAAGAAGGATTTTGAAAACCAAATAAGAAAAGTGGAGGAAAAATTGGGAAGAGAAATGAGAACATGCAAGAAAATCATAAAAAGAGAGTCAAAGACCTGACTGAAGAAAATAACAGCTTAAGAAATAGATAAACTCAAATAGCAAAAGAGGCTCAAAAAGCCAATGAGGAGAAGAATGCCTTAAAAAGTCAAAT
This sequence comes from Pseudochirops cupreus, assembly GCA_028627135.1. Classification (NCBI taxonomy): domain Eukaryota; kingdom Metazoa; phylum Chordata; class Mammalia; order Diprotodontia; family Pseudocheiridae; genus Pseudochirops; species Pseudochirops cupreus. The sequence goes on along the minus strand of JAQQSU010010008.1, from coordinate 510 downwards.
TTGCCAGATGGAAAAAGAATCTCAAAAGCTCACTGAAGAGACTAATTCCTTCAGAAATAGAGTGGAGCAAATGGAAGCAAATGACTTTATGAGAAATCAAGATACTATTTTTTCTTTTTGCTTTTTGGAGGGCAATTAGGGTTAAGTGACTTGCCCAAAGTCACATGGCTAGTAAGTGTGTCAAATGTCTGAGGCTAGAAATTTGCTCAGGTCCTCCTGACCCCAGGGCTGGTGCTCTATTCACTGTACCACCTAGCCACCCCCGAAATCAAGATACTATTAAACAGATCCAAACAAATGAAAAAATAGAAGGCAATGTAAAATATCTCCTTGAAAAAACCACTGACCTGGAAAATAGATCCAGGAGAGAAAATTTAAAAATTGGACTACCTGAAAGCTATGATCAAAAAAAGAACCTAGAAATCATCCTTCAAGAAATTCTCAAGGAAAATTGGCCTGATATTTTAGAACCAGAGGGTGAAATAGAACTTGAAAGAATTCACCAATCAC
>JAQQSU010010007.1:0-12539 GCA_028627135.1 Pseudochirops cupreus | reverse complement strand
GGGGAGAAAATCTGAAACTCAAGTGATTGTGGAACTGAATCTTGTAAATTAAAAGTAAATGAGTAAATAAAAATAAAAAATAAAAAAAAAGAACCAGTCACCTCTGACTTACATTCTGCTATCACTCAAAGCTGAGAGGAGCTTTAATCCTATGAAAATAGAATTCCTTTGTTTTCCACAAGATCCTTGGCTTCCAATGAAGGTGGTCAGATTCAATCCAGCCGGCTTGTCAATACAAGCATCACAAATGCTCAGATTCCTTAAAAGTCTACCCAATATGGAAGATTTTTAATAAACTTTGTTTTTCTTTGGCAGAAAGAAGGCTTAAGTCAACTTCATTCAGGCAGAACCATGTGTTGATATTTTGGGTCCCAGCACCCCTAAACCTCAACATTCTCAGGTCTTATTTTCTTCCCAGTCTTATTTTCCCTTCAGCAACCTGAAGTAGGGTTGGCATACTTCATTTTCTCTCATCTTTCTCTAAGCTGGAAGCCAGAAGCACCCAAAATGACTGCAAGACCAAAAGTGACTGAATAGCCTGAAGAAATTGAAGAGAATAGATCTCTCTTCTCTCCTACTCTTACTAATTCCCTCTGCCCTTCACATAGGTACAAGGCATTGATCTCCACCATTGATGAGCAAGTCCCAAACCAATGGGCTTTGAAATTTATATGTGTGTGTGTATAATATGCGTGTATGTATGTATATGTGTGTATACATGGATACATATATACTGTCAACCTCTAGAGTTTGACCTAAGAGAGACAAAGAGAATTAGACTTATTTCTCTCAAAGCGAGTGGGTGAGCATATGAATGTATGGGAGCTTCAGTCAACAGCTGAGCTCATTTTGGGGGTTAGGCTACACAGTCTATATGCTTTTCCAATAGGGGCTGATGTCACTCCATCACCGTTTCATCCCTAGAAGAGAAAATAGTTCTACACCAGACTATTCCCAGCTATACCAGATCACTCCTAGCCTTTGGCCTAGACAAAAGAATCTGTCTCCACCCAAGCTTGAGTGGAACATGATGGGCTTTCCCACTTTAGATTAAATTCCTTGCCTGCTTGAGTGAGTTCAGACCAGGATAAGGAGAGTCTGTGCAATCTCATTATCTGTAAAGTCCTCCTGAAGAACTCAATTTAAAGTCAGAATTTTGGAAGAAGGGGATGGGGAAGAGTTCTGAACCTCTCCAAGATACTGGTTATTAATAATCATATATATGTAGATATATACACATACATGTATGTATATAAGCACCTATATTTCTCTGAAATCTTCACATTGGACATTCTTTATGTCACAACAACACTCCATTATTTTTATGTACCACAATTTGATCAGCTTCTCTCCAACTACTGGGCACACACTTTGCTTCCAGCTATTTGTTATTATGAATTATGCTTCTGTGAATACTGGGTCCTTTTCTCCTATCAATAACTTCCTTTAGGAATAAGACACAGTAGTAGAATCTCTGAGGCAAAACATATGAACAATTTGGTTACTTTTAGTCCCAAATTGTTTTTCAAAACAATTCCAATTTGGAGGAGGGGGAAGGCAAGGTAATTGGGGTTAAATGACTTGCCCAAGGTCACACAACTAGTTAGTGTCAAGTGTTTGAGGTCAGATTTGAACTCAGGTGCTCCTGACTCCAGGGCAGGTGCTCTATTCATTGTGCCACCTAGCTGCCCCATCATTTCCAATTTTTAACAACAATAAATGCCTATATTCTCCCATAGTCCTTCCAATAAAATTTTCCCATATTGTGGCATAATTTAAAGCTTAATGGATGTGAGGCAATATCTCAGAGTTGTTTCAATGTGCATTTCTCTATTTTGAACATTTTAGGTGATTATTATTAGTTTGTATGTGTTCTTGGGGAAAATGTTCATATTCTTTCACCACTTGCTTATCTGTTAGAGAATAGTTTTTAATTTTGGTGTCAATTCTCTGTGGATCTTTGATGTCAGATTTTTAACATAACTATTTAATGCAAAGATTTTTTTCTCCGTTCATATCTTTTCTTCTGCTTCTACCTGAAATTATTTTATTTATGCAAAAGCACTTAAATTTTATGTAAACATGATTGTCCATTTTGTCTTTAATGCTCCGTTCTGTTCCTTGTCATTGACTATAAATTTTTCCCTTAATCATAAATGTAAAATATAGAACACTCTATTCTAGTGCTATAAAATTGTAAACTATGCTCAACCTACTATTAGAAAAATGTGAAAAAGACTAAATAAGCAAGAGTCAGGAACACACATATTCAAGGACTAGTATTGCATAATGATGAATTCTTCTAATTGGTGGGGAATTGAAAGAATCGACAAAAGGGTTGCTGAGATTGAGTAGATACACAAAAGGGAAAGTTCAGCACCTATATTTCTCTCTTATTTTGTATTTATTAGAGGCAGGACTACCTAGAATTGGTCTGAAAAGCCAAGTGAGAGAAATCCTGTCTCCTTACCTAGTCACAGTAGTAATGAACACCTCTGACTCTTTGTGTTTATTCTTTCTCGATCTTAGGTAAATGAGTATTCTGGGATGTAAGTATCCAGGTGAACTTCTGGGATTGACAGTGTTCAAGGGGGTCAGGGAGCCCAGGAACTCCAATAGCCAGAGTCCCTAGAAAGCAGTCTGGAATGAATTCATGGACTCAAGTATTCTCTAAGTCAAGGTGGCAAAGAGCTTGTGTGACCCTTGTCCATGCCTTCTAGCACAGAGGCTAGACCCACCATTATAAGGGCTTTGCCCAATTTTTCTTATTCATCCTAATGTCTGTGAATAGAGCTAATTTTGTCTCCTCTTTGCCTTTACTTATTACCTAATTTTTTTTCTTATCTTATTGTTATAACTAGAATTTCTAGCACTATGGCCAATTATAGTGAAGTGAATAGGTGTCTGTGTTTACCCCTAAACATCCTTTTTTTCATTTTTGATATTTTATTTTTCTCAAACTACATGTAAAAACAATTTTTAACATTCATTTTTTAAAAGTTCTAAGTTCTAAATTCTATCCTTTCTCCTCTCCTCTCTCCCTTCTCTGAAATAGTAAACAAACTGATATAGATTATACATGTGCAATCATGTAAAACATTTCCCTATTAGTCATTTTGTGGAAGAAAACTGAAACAAAAAAGAAAGAAGAAAGAAAGTGAAAATAGTATGCTTTAATCTGTATTCAGACAGCATCAATTCTTTCTCTGGAGGTGGATAGTATTTTTCATCATGAGCCTTTTGGGATGGTCTTAGATCATTGTATTGCTGAGAATAGCTAAATAATTCACAGTTGATGATCCTTATAATATTGCTGTTTCTATGCGCAATGTTCTCCTGGTTCTGCTCTATTCACTCTGCATCAATTCATGTAAATCTTTCCAGGTTTTTCTGAAATCATCCTGTTCGTCATTTCTTACAGCACAGTAATATTTCCTTACAATCATGTACAATGTACAATCATGTACATGTACAAACATGTACAATCATGTACAGTCAATCCCCAATTGATGAATATCCAATTCTTAGTCACTATAAAAAGAGGTGCTAGAAATATTTTTGTACAAATAGGTTCTTTTCCCTTAAAAAAAAAATCTCTTTGGTATATAGACCCGGAGTGGTATTACTAGATCAAAGGGGATGCAGTTTTATAACCCTTTGACATAGTTCCAAATTGCTTTCCAGAATGCTTCATTCAATTCACAATTCCATCAACAATGCATTAGTGTGCCAGTTTTCCCTGCACTCCTTCCAAGATTTATCATTTTCCTTTTTTTTGTCATATTAGAAAAATCTGATAGGTGTGAAGTAGTACCACAGTTGTTTTAATTTGCATTTCTCTACTCAATAGTAATTTAGAGCATTTTTTCATATGAATACAGCTTTGATTTTTTTTTTCTGAAAACTGCTGTTCATATCTTTGACCATTTATCAATTGGAGAATTACCCCCAGAACATTCTGAGAATGTTTCCAAATGTTTCTGTTACAAATAACATTAGTTCTTTATTATAAATTAAGATACTATTATTTTATTTATTATTTATATTAAGGGAAAATTGCTATCAAAGATAGTATGCCATAGATAGTATGCTACCTTTGAAGAAAAATGTCCTGGGTTCAAGTCCTACCTCTGACAAATACTGGCTATGTGACTCTGGGCAAGTCACTTAATCCTGGTGTTCCAGGTAGCTCTTTAAGACTATAAGTAGAAGGAGGGGGGAGAGCAGAGCCAAGATAGTGGTGTACAGGCATCAATTCAGCTGCCTTCTCCCAATATTCCTCTCCCAATAACATTAAAATAATACCTCAGATCAAATTCTGGCACTGCAGAGCCAACAAAAGGTCAAGGAGAGACATTTTTCTAGTCCAAGACAATTAATGAAATCTGCAGAAGACGTCTGTGTCACTGGTGTACAGGCTAGTCTGGAGTGCCTGAGTGCTCACAGGAGCTGTATCAGTAGTGGGTCTTGGAGGCAGCTGTGATAAAGGCAGCAGAAACAGCAGCTTTAGGAGATCTCAGACCAGAGACAATAAAGGGGTCAGACAACTGGTCAGAAATTACAGGGGATCCTTTCCTGGCACTGAGTAAAGCTACAGCTGATTGGCAATTCTATTACCCATAAGCAGTTCTGGGTCACAGTTCCAAGGTAGAGAAAAGAACTAGCAGTTGTGGCTGCAGGAGGGCAGGGGTCTGTTCTGGGAAAACCTCTCCTTGGATCCTACCACCTTGGAAATACTGAAAACTTGCAGATCTCCAGAACTAGTTCTGAAAACAGCAGCACAAAAAAAGCTTGAAGCTTGGGATAGTGTCTCCTCCAAGGTGAGCAGAGGTCAACTTTAACATAAAGTTCAAAGTCAAGAAATAGGCTGGGAAAATGAGCAAACAGAAGAAAAAAAAAAGATTTTGACCATAAAAAGCTACTATAGTGGCAGCAAAGAGCCAAGACACAAGCTCAAAAGAAGACAACATGAAAACAGCTACAACCAAAGCCTCAAAGAAAAATGCTAATTGGATCCAAGCCAAAGAAAGATTCCTAGAAGAGTTTAAAAAATGAAATGAATAGTACAGGGAAAAATGGGGGGGGGGGGGTGAGAGTGATGCAAGAAAATTATGAAAAGAAAATTAACAGCTTCGCAAAAGAGGCATAAAAAATACTGAAGAAAATAACATCCTAAAAAACAGAATTGGCATAATGGTAAAAGAGGAACAAAGATCCACTGAAGAAAAGAATTTCATAAAAAGTAGAGTAGATCAAAAGGAAAAGGAGGTATGAAAATTCACTGAAGAAAAGTACTTCGGGGGGGGGGGCTAGGTGGTGCAATGAATAGAGCACTGACCCTGGAGTCAGGAGGACCTGAGTTCAAATCCAGTCTCAGACACTTAACACTTACTAGCTGTGTTACCTTGGGCAAGTCACTTAACCCTAATTGCCCTGCCTTCCTCCTTTCCAAAAAAAGCAAGAAAAAGAAAAATACTCCTTTAAAAGGAGGCTTGGACAAATAGAAAAAGAAGTACAAAAGCTCACTGAAGGAAATTATTCCTTAAAAATTAGAATTGGGCAAGTGGAAGCTAATGACTCCATGAGATATCAAGAAATAATCAAACAAAATCAAAAGAATAAAGAAAAAGGGAGTGACTAGGTGGCGCAGTGAATAGAGCACCAGCCCTGGAGTCAGGAGGACCTGAGTTCAAATCTGGCCTCAGATGCTTAACACAAAAAAACTAGCCATATGACCGTGGGCAAGTCATTTAACCCCAATTGCCCTCCAAAAAGCAAAAAAAAAAAAAAAGAAGAAGAAGAAGAAAGAAAAAGAAGAAAAGGTGGAATATCTCATCAGAAAAATAACTGACCTTGAAAATAAATTGAGGAGAGATCATTTAAAAATTATTGGACTACCTGAATACCATGATCAAAAAAAAATAACCTAGACATCATATTTCAAGAAATTATGAAAGAAAACTGCCCTGATATCTTAAGTCCAGGGGATAAAGCAGAAATTGAAAGAATTCACATAACACCTCCTGAAAGAGATCCCAAAATGAAAACTCCCAGGAATATTACAACCAAATTCCAGAGGTCCCAAAGTGAACAAGAAAATATTGTAAGTAGCCAGAAAGAAAGAAACCATTTATTTGTTTTAAATTAACTTTTGTTTATTTTTAGTTTACATCATTCATTTTCACGAGATTTTGAGTTACAAATTTTTTCCCCATCTTACCCCTACCTGCCACCCCAAAACAGCGATCCCACTGTATACTCCCTCCCCCAATCAAAAGAAACCATTTAAATATCACAGAGTAATGGCCAAGATCACATAAGATTTAGCAGCTTTCATGGTAAAGGAGAGGAAGGCTTGGAATATGATATTCCAGAAGGCAAAGGAGCTAGGATTACAACCAAGGATCATCTACCCAGCAAAACTGAGTAGAATACTTCAGGGGGAAAATGAGTACTTAATGAAGTAGAGGACTTTTAAGCATTCCTGATGAAAAGCTCAGAACTGAATAGAAAATTTGGCATTCAAATACAAGACTCGAAAGAAGCATAAGAAAGAAAGGAGTAAAGAGTAATTCTAAGAGACTCAATAAACTGTTTAAATTTCCATATTGAAAGAAGATACATGTAACTCCTATGAACTTTATCATTATTAGGGCAGTTAGAAGGTGTCTATATAAACAGAGAGTATGTGTATGAATCAATTATGTTGGAACAATCTCAAAAAAAAAGAAGGGGTGAGAAAGAGGGATGCACTGGGAGAAAGGGGAAAGGAGATGTAGAATAGAGAAAACTTTCTCACATAAAAAAGATACACAAGGAAGAGTTTTTATCATAGGGTGGAAATGTGGGAGTGTATGGGGAAATGGAGGGGGTAGTGCACAATGCTTGAAACTCACTCTCACTGGAATTGATTCAAAGAGGGAAGATTATGGGGGCGACTAGGTGGTGCTAGGCGGTGACTAGGTGGTGCAGTGAATAGAGCACCAGCCCTGGAGTCAGGAGGACAGGGGTTCAAATCCAGCCTCAGACACTTGACACACTTCCCAGCCGTGTGACTTTGGGCAAGTCACTTAACCCCAATTGCCCTCCAAAAAGCAAAAGAAAAAACAAAAAAAAGAGGGAAGATTATATATACATGTTTAGTTTGGTATAGAAATCTATTTTACCCAACAGGGAAATGGGAGGGGAAGGGAATAAGAGAAAGAGAGGGTGATAAAAGGGAGGGCAGATTAAAAGGAAGCAGTTGTCAGAAGCAAAATAGACTTTTGAAAAGGGACAGGATAGAGAGAAGAAGAAACAGAAGAAAATAGAATGGAAGGAAATACACAATAATTCATAAGTATGAATATGAATAGAATGGGTTCACCCATAAGACAGAAGCAGGTAGCAGAATGGATTAGAAACGAGAATCCAACAATTTGTTATTTACAAGAGACACATTTGAAACAGAAAGACACACAGTTAAAATAAAGGGTTCAGGTAAAATCTAACATGCTTCACCTGAACTAAAAAATACAAGGGTAGTAATCATGGCCTCAGACAAAGCAAAAGCAAAAGTAGACCTAATTTTAAAAGATAATCAGGGAAACTAAATTTTGCTAAAAGATACCATAAACAATGAATTAATATAAAAAATTTTCGTGGCAAATTTCTCTGACAAAGGTCTCATTTCTCAAATATATACTGCATATAAAACAAAGTCAGATTTATAAGAATGAGAGGTATTCCCAACTGATAAATGGTCAAAGGATATAAACAGATAGTTTTCAGAAGAAGGAATGAAAGCTATCTATAGTCATATGAAAAAATACTCTAAGGCATTATTGAGTGAAAAAATGTGAAAAATGAGGCACCACTTCACACCTATTAGAAATGACAAAAGTTGGAGGGGGTGAGGGAAAATAAATACATTAATAACCCATGTCAGTGGAATTGTGAACTGGTCTAATTATACTGGAGAACAATTTGGAACTATTTCCAAAGAGCTATGAAGCTTTATATACCCTTTGAACCAGCAATACCACTACTAGGTCTGTAACCCCAAAGAGATTAAAGGGAAAGGAAAAGGACCTATATATGTATCAGAAATATTTATATCAGCTCCTTTTGTGGTGGCAAAGAATTAGAAATTAAGGAGATGCTCATCAGTCAGGGAATGGTGGAACAAGTGGCAGATGATTATGATGGAATAGTATTGTGCTGTAAGAAATGACAAAGGGGAGTGTGTGAAGAAAAAACATAGCAAAATGTATATTAACTGAAGTAAAGTGAAGTAAGAAGAACAGGGAGATCATTGTGTACAGCAACAGTAATGTTGTTTATGATGGTCAACTATAAGAGACTTGACCATTTTGATTAACACAATTCCAAAGGACTCGTGAGGAAAAATGCTATCCAGCTCCAGAGAGAGAACTGATGAATTCTGAATACAAATTGAGGTACAATTTTCTTCCTCTTTTTCCCTTTTTTTTTTTTACAATATGGCTAATATGAATATATGTTTTCTATGATTTCACATGTGATGTCTTCTTGATATAATCTTGTTTGTCTTAGTGGGAGGGAAGAAGGGGAGATTTGATATTAATTCATTGTCTATGGAACTCAAAATTTAAAAAGAAAAAATATTTTTTAAAAATGTATTTTAAAGAGTGTAAGTAACAGAGAAAATGTTGCCTGAAATTGCTACAGGGAGTTTCTCACCTGGAAGTTCCCTATAACATTTAAATCATAAGTCTAATCCCTATCATTATATTCCTATGCTTTCGAAAATATTTAACATAAATAATTGGTCTGTGTTATCAAATTGGGCTGTTATCTGTGTTATCTTTTTTGTATCTGTTGATGCAATCATGTTTTTAAAAATACTTTTGTTACTGCTTGTTGTCCTTCGTTCTCAAAGAGGACCAAAATGACATCTCTCTGTTAGAATCAAGTTACAGTGTATCTGACTGTGGCTGATCAGACCAATACAAGCTCAGAATACTCTACCACAGGACAGGCACAAATAGTCCTTGTGAATATTTGGGGTGAATACTCTAAATTTGCACATCTCACATTTCTTTTGAGCTACTTCAATTCTGCTTTGATCATAGAGCACAGCACTTTCTTTGATGAGAGCATGCCATGCTGGGCAGTCCTTTGCCAGTGTCTCCCATGTCATGCAATCAATTCCAAAGTTCTTAACAGGGACCTTGAGAGTGTACGTGTATCACTTCTTCTGACCGCCATGTGAGCACCTGCTTTGGGTGAGTTCTCCATAAAGCAGTCTTTTAGGCAAGCATACATTCGACATTTGAACATCGTGGCCAGTCCACCAGAGTTGTACTCTCTGTAGTAGACAAGAGTTTGAATGTTTCACAGTTTAGCTCGAGAAAGGACCTCAGTGTCTGGTACCTTATCCTGCCAGGTGGTCTTCAGAATCTTCCCAAGACAATTCAAATGGAAGATTTCCTGGCATTGTGCCAGTATATTATCCAAGTTTTATAGACATACAACAGTGAGGTCAACACAATGACTCATAGACCTTTAGTTTAATAATCAGTCTAATATCTCTTCTCTCACACACTTTCCTTCAGAGCCTCCCAAATACTGAGCTAGTTTTGGCAATGCATGTGTACCTCATTATCAATGTATACAACCCTAGAAAGTATACTGCCAAGGTAAGTGAACTTATCCACAGTATTAAAAATTTCTCTAATCAATGGTTCTACATATGGATGGTGCTGACTGATAGAGATTTTGTGTTAATTATTAGGCCAAAATTAGCACAAGCAGTAGAGAATTGATCCATACTTTGTTGCAGCTCAGCTTCAGAGGCTACATTCAATGCACAATCCTCTGCAAACAAAAAATTATACACCAACTCTCCCTCCACTTTAGTCTTGGCTTGTAGTCTTTTTAAGTTGAATAATTTACCATCACTGTGGTAGCTGACCTTGATACTGTGTTCATCTTCATTGAAGGTGTTTGACAGCATGGCTGAAAAAACATCATGCTAAAAAGCATGGGAGCAAGCACACAGCCTTGTTTCACTCCATTGGTGACTAGGAAAGGATGAGAGCATCATCCATTTTCCAGAACCCAGGCAAGCATGTTGTCATAAAATCGACATATTCTGATGAACTTCTCCAGGCAACAAACTTTTGACATAATTTTTTTTGGAGGGGAAAAGGCAGGGCAATTGGGGTTAAGTGACTTGCCCAAGGTCACATGGCTAGTAAGTGTTAAGTGTCTGAGGCTGGATTTGAACTCAGGTCCTCCTGACTCCAGGGCCAGTGCTCTATTCACTGTGCCACCCAGCCGTCCCTTGACATAATTTTCCATAAACCTTCACAAGTGACAGTACCAAAGGCCTTGGTCAGATCTACAACCATTGTGTACAGATTTCTGTTCTGCTCCTGGCATTTCTCCTGGAGTTGTTGGGGAGCAAATACTATACTGACCATTCTCCAGCCCTTTCGGATGCCACACTGCCTCTCAGGCAGATGATCACTTCCAGGTGAAGGACCAGTCTATTAAGGAAGATTCTGGCAAGAATCCTGCCTGCAATGCCTAAGAAAGACCACTCCCCCCCCCCCACCTATGATTGTCACAGGACAATCTACTTCCTTTACTTTTATAGAGATGGACAATGGTGGTGTCCTTGAACTCCTGGGGGAAAACCTCCTCTTGCCATATAACCCAAAAAATTTCATTTGGCTTTTGCTTGAGCAGTGGACTCCCCTACCTTGTAAATCTCAGGTGGAATAGAATCAGTGCCAGCACAGGAGAGGAGCCCAATGGCATTCAAAAGCCTCTTCTTCAGTTGGAAATTTGTCTGGAGAAGGGTTGACTTCAATCTGAGGTAAACAGTCAATGGCTTCAGCATTGATTGATGATGGTCTGTGGATAACACTATGGAAATATTCTGTCCATCTCTCAGGATCATATTCTTATCACTCAATATAGTTCTATCAGCACTGAGTAGTTGAGTTGCACCATATGTCTTTAGCCCATAAATAACCTTCAGGGCATCACAAAAACACTTTGGATTGTTACTGTCAGCATAAAAATGAATTTCATCTGCCTTCTTATTGAGTCAAGAATCTTGCATCTCCCTAAGCTTCACTTAAACTTCACTTTTGATAGAGTTAAATGCTTCCTTCTTAGAGATAGATGAACTATCCTGCTGGTAAACCCTGTGGAGTTCTCATTTTTTATTCAGCAGCTTCTGAATTTCCCATTTTCATCAACCAGTTTTGATGTTTGCAAGTGTTCTAACCCAGATCAGTAAATGCAGTGCTGTACACCAAATCTCTGAAAGCTGCTCATTCCTTTTCTGATCCACTATTGCCAACCATGTATTGACTCAACTTTCCCTCCAAGTTATCCGCAAACTGCTCCTGCTCAGACAGTAAAAGTCTTCTGATAGTTATTTTTCCTTGGGGCCACTGCTTTTGTTGAATGTGAATACTTAGCTTGAAGAGGAAAAGTCTATAATCAGTCTAGCTTTCTGTGCCACACATTGATTTCATCACTCTCACATCCTGCCTGTCTCTTCTCCTTATAATCGCATAATCTATTAAATGCAAATATTTTCTGCAAGGATGTCTCTACAAAGTTTTATCACATTTGAGTAAATGGAAGACAGTGTTGGTGATGAGGTTATGAGATGCACAAGTCTTCAGTAGTAAGTGACCATTGTTGTTGCTGTTTCCAACTCCATTGTTCCCAAGGACTCCCTGACATATATAGTACTCGGAGCCTACTATATCATTAAGTCACCCAGAATTATAAACTTGGCCCCTTTTGGGATATTGATGATAAGGGTCTCCAAGTCTTCATAAAATTTTTTTTTTACCTCATCAGGGTTCATCATGGTAGGACCATAGGCACTGATGGTGGTGGCATGGCATTTTCCTGTAAGTGGCAGTCTCATTATCATGACCCTATCATTCACTCCTTTTGGTAGGCATGAAAGTTTGTTGACTAAGATTAGTTGTGCCAATCTATGCCAATTTCATGGAACTCTCCTTCACTGAAATCAATCCAGAAAAATGTGTATCCAGCTCTGACTTCAGTAAGCTGGCCTTCATTTTTCATCCTTGTTTCACTCAGGCCATTATTTGAATGAGATACCTGTTGAGTTCTCTCACAACAAGAACTGTCTTTCAGGTCTATTGGATTTTGTGTTGTGTATAAGTGTGCACACATACCATGTACTGATGTTGAGTGGAATCATCTTTGCAGAAGTTTGCTTTTTTTAAACAAATTTGTTTATTTATTTTTTAGTTTTCAACATTCATTTCCACAAGATTTTGAGTTACAAATTTTCTCCTCATCTTTCCTCTATCCCCCACTCCAAGATAGGAAGCATGCTGAATACCCCTTCCCCCAATCTATTCTTTTTTATGTCTTCCCCCACCACCACCCCACTTACTTTCTTCTATTATTCTTTTTTTTAATTGATTTGTTTATTTACTTTTAGTTTAGAAGATTCAGTTCCAGAATCCCTTGAGTTTCAAGTTTTCTCCTCTCATTCTCTGCCCTCCCCCCATGGC
>JAQQSU010010006.1:0-12540 GCA_028627135.1 Pseudochirops cupreus | reverse complement strand
GCTGTTTTGGGGTGGTGGGTAGGGGAACTATGGGGAGAAAATTAGTAACTCAAAATCTCACAGAAATAAGTGATGTAAACAAGAAAATAAATTAATTAATTTAAAATTAAAAACAATAAATAAAAGTATCTTCGACCTTTAATATTCCATGATTCTATGGCTTGCAATCTCTTTTGAAATCTCTTCCACCTGCCAAGGTACTTCCTCCTACATTGTCAGACTCTCTAGTTCAAAAGATTTCTTAAATGTTCCATGATGGGGATTGAGGGAAAGGGAAGTGATCTCAGAAGACAGAAATCAGTGATATCCCTTTTTCTGATGATATGGCATGGACTCCTAGATCACTCCCCAGTAGGAAACTTTCTTCTGGGACCCTCAGACACCTCGACAGCATGACCAGAAACTCTCCAGGGCTTCATCCACAGAAGAAAGGAACTAAAAAAAGCAGATACAAGAGGGGCAGAGCCAAGATGGTGGTGTAGAAGCAGGAAAAGTCCTCAGCTCCCCCACAACCACCTCAAATACCCATAAAATATGATCTAAACAAATTTTAGGGCTCCATATCTCACAAAATTATAGAAAAACACATCTCTCACTGAAGGCAGCTTGACAGATAGGAAAGGCTCAGCAAAGCCTGCTGGGAGCCGAAACCAGCCTACCCTAAAACCACAGCTTGGCTCCAGAGCTTTCAGGACAAGCCACAGCTGGAGCCTAAAGGAGAGTGGATCAGTGGCAGTAGTGGTGATTTCCAGAATTATCAAGCTATAAGAAATAAGAACTAAGTGAAAGGTTAGTGAATCTCGGCTAAATTTGGGGGAAGAGGTTCAGGCTGAACTCCCTCCAGGGCAAGGAAGCAGCATAAATGGCAGCCCTGCAGCCTCTTCCACAAGGCTGCTTCAGAAGCTCCCAGCCTACAGGTTGCAGGGGGACCAAGCGAACATTCAGAGGCTAATTGCTCTTGCCTTAAGCTACCTGGATGAGGATCGTGGTCTTGGGTGGTTGTCCTAGGGTGCATTTTCAGTGAGCCAAAGCTGGTAGGGGCTGCAACAGCCTCCTAATGGCTCCAGCAGCTGCAAAAACCCCAGAAATTTGGGACAAAGCTCTCCCCTGTGGAAGCAGAGTTTCACAGAACCAAAAAGTCAAGTAATTGACTGGCAACATGAGTGGGGAAAGGAAGCAAAGTAAGAATAGCAATCCAACTTTAGATTCCTTTTTTGGAGACAAAAAGGATCAAAGCATGGAACAGGAGGAAGACAACACAGTTAGAACTCCTGTACCAAAAGCTGCCAAGAAAAATGTAGACTTGTTACAAGCCATAGAGCAGCTTAAGAAGGATTTTGAAAACCAAATAAGAGAAGTGGAGTAAAAATTGGGAAGAGAAATGAGAATGATGCATGAAAATCATGAAAAGAGAGTCAACAACCTGAGTGAAAAAAAATAACACCTTAAAAAATAGATTAACTAAAATGTCAAAAGAGGCCCAAGAAGCCAATGAGGAGAAGAATGCCTTAAAAAGTCGAATTTGCCAGATGGAAAAACAATCTCAAAAGCTTTCTGAGGAGAATAATTCCTTCAGAATTAGAGTGGAGCAAAGGGAATCAAATGACTTTATGAGAAATCAAGATATTATTAAACAGATCCAAACAAATGAAAAAATAGATGGCAATGTGAAATATCTCCTTGAAAAAAACCCTGACCTGGGGAGAGACAATTTTAAAATTACTGGACTACCCAAAAGCCATGATCAAAAAAAGAACCTAGAAAGCATTCTTCAAGAAATTCTTGAGGAAAATTGACCTGATATTTTAGAACCAGAGGGCAAAATAGAATTTGAAAGAATTCACCAATCACCTCTATAAAAAGACCCAAAAAGAAAACTCCTAGGAATGTTATAGCCAGGTTCTGGAGTTTTCAAACCAAGGAGAAAATATTACAAGGAGCCAAGAAGGAACAATTAGATTATTGTGGAAACACAATCAGAATAACACAGGATCTAGCAGCTTCTACATTAAGGGACAGAAGCGTCTGGAATACAATATTCCAGAGATCAAGGGAGCAAGGATTAAAACTAAGAATCACCTACCCAGCAAAATTGACTTTAATGTTCCAGGGGAAATTATGGTCATTCAATGAAGTGGAGGACTTTCAAGCATTCTTGCTGAAAAAACCAGAACTGAAAAGAAAATTTGACACTCAAATACAAGAAGCATGAGAAGGCAAACATGGAAAAGAAATCATAAGGAATTATCAAAGTTGAACTATTTACATGCTAATGTGGAAAAACAATAATTGTAACTTATGAAACTTTTCTCAGTATGAGGATGGGTGAAGGGAATACAAATGTATGCATACATATACATACACATATGTCTATACAAGAGGGTATATATATATATATATATATATATATATATATATATGCATAAGAGTACATCTCTGAGTATGTGCATATATGTGTATATAGAGGGCACAGGATCAATTGAATAGGAAGGGATGATACTTTAAAAGGTGAAATTGTGAGGTGGGAGAGGAATAGAATGAGAGGAGACAGGGAGAGACAGAATGGGGTTAATCATCTCATATGGAAGAGGCAAGGGATAACTGTTACAGTGGATGGGAACAACAGGAAGGCAAAAGGGAAAGGGTCAACCTTACTCTCATTATATTTGGCTTAGAGAAGGAATGACATAAACTCTAAAGTGGGTATCTTGACACTTAGGAGAGTGGGGGGTATTAGATGAGAGGGATGATGATGAAGAAGAGGACAGAGTGGGGTGTGGGAGCTGGAAGCACACACTTCTGTAAAGGGACAGGGACACAGTAGAGAATAGAACAAGTGGAGGGCATGATAGGAAGGAGGGACATATAATCAGTGTCTCACAATATGTCCGTTGTGGTGATGTTCTACATAACTACACATGTATAGACTGTATTGAATTCCTTGTCTTTCCAGTGGGGGTGTTGACTAGGGAGGAAGGGAAAGAATCTAGAATTTAAAGTTCTATAATCAAATGTTAATATATATATATATGTATATATATATATGTATATATATATGTGTCTATATATATATATATATATTATTATTATTATTAACTACATGTAACTGGGAATTAAGATATACAGGCACTGGAAAGTCAGAAGGGCATTGGGGGAAGACATAGGAGAGAGAAGATTGGGGGAGAAGTTATACAGTGGGATTGGCTGTTCTGGGGTAGTGGGTGGGGGAAAGATGTGGAGAAAATTTGTAACTCAAAATCTCATGGAAATGAATGATGTAAACAAGAAAATAAATAAATTAAATTTAAAAAAAAGTAGATACAAAAGAGGGAAATACCCAGGAACATTAAATACCATGAATCCATGGCATTCTGCTTTAACAGGGCCCTTTCCAATTCCTTTCATGGCTGACAAAACTTGGAGGCTCTGAAAATGCAGTCTTACAGGAGATAGTTAAAAAATCATCAGCAGTATAACTCTGAGTGTTTCCTGCCTATTTGTTGCTGCTTCTAGGCAGGCCCAGTTTGGCAAAGAGGATTGTGTACTCTGGGGGTTGAATTACTGTAGCTGCTATTTTCTTGCTTCAACAGTTTAGTTGTACTATCTTCCATTCCAGACTAAGAAAACTAATTATTTTTCCTCTCCTTTCTAATTTTTAAAAAATCAATTATTTATTTGTCTTTTATATTTGTATTCTTTGCAAGAAAACAGCTTAGGGTAAAAGCCTACCTGAAAACAAACAAACAAGAAAAACTCTAAAGAACTCTACAGATAATGAAAATCATGGACTGAATTTTGGGGAAATTAATCACTAAATACAGATTTCATGCCTCTTTGTCTCTACCTACAGGTTTCAGAAAATAAAATAAGAGTTTTCAGTTATTTGGAAAGGAATTAATTTAATTTTAAATGGCATGTTGGATGGTTGATTTAAAGAAATATATTTAAAGGAATTTGTCATTAAGACACAAGTAGGGCAAAGTTGCACATAATATCTCATCAGTGGGAATATGCCCAATTTTTTTTTTAGGAAGCCAAAGCCCTGATCTCATTGCAGACCTAATTGTGACAGGGAATTTCAATGAAGGAAATACTTCTTAAAAAAAAAAGGATTGCCGCAAAATAGAGACAAACTTGAAAAAAATCAGAGGAGGTAACATTAGGGCTTTGTCCTACAGTTCTGCCAAGGCAAAAGGGTTACTTGATAGGGGAAACTGCAGAATATTAAATTTAAAAGGGGACCAATAATGTCTTCTAGACTGAATATAAGGGAAGGGGCTTGATCTTTTAATCCCTCAAACTTTTACTGGAGGGCATGTTATTCAATGGAAATACCAAATACCTCACTTTTATTTAGTGCATTGTAAATTCCAAAGTGGTTTATTCTCAGCAACCCTCTAAGTGTAGGACTTGCAAATATTACTACCCCCATTTTACAGATAGGAAGGATAAGGCACACAATATAAAAGTGATTTGCCCAAGTGACTATTAAATAGAATAGCTAGAATTCAAACCCAAGTGTTTTAATTCTAAATCTTTCCACAATACCATGGCTTGTCATTCCATGGGGTAAAAAGTGATTTAATTAAAACTTTAATTATATTTTCACATAGATATACAAATAGACAGAGCAATGCCAATTCAGATAATTTATAGAGTGACTCTGCACAACTCTGAAAAATAATATAAATACTAGATTAAAGAAAAACAGATTTTTTTTCCTGATTTTTTTTAGTCTTTTCTTGTTATCTGTTGGTTCTATATATTTGCTGACAGAGAAACACAAATTCATCCAGTTACAGTTATTTCATGTCATGATGGTTTCATCACTTGTCATCTGTAGTCAGGAATCTTCTCTATTTCTCTTTTTGTATAGTTGTCAGTTATATACAGGTGGCAGAAGTGTCCCAAAGGGACTATTCCTGTAAAATTCCAAATATGATGTAATGTTTAATTCCAAAAGAAAGTCCCAGGCTTTTAAGGCTTCTCCTCTGGGATATTCATGATAACTATCAGGCCAGAAAAGAAAGAGTGAAAAAGAGGCAGAATGAGTGGAGATTAGGCTATGATAAGTAAATGACAGTCTGACAAAAAGTTACATATGAATATATCTATATCTATCTACACACACAATCATATGTGTATATATGTGAATAAATTAATTAATGAAAGAAAAAATCATTTAGTTCTTGCAATGTGTTAAAATACTGTGCTAAACTCTAGAGATATAAATGGAAAAACTCCCTGATTTCAAGTTCATAATTTAATGAGAGAAACAACACATAAAGGAGGTTTCAGATACAAGTCAGATGGGAAGAACCAGCAGTTCCCACAGTGTGATGGCAAAACAAATTAAAACATAGCTAAAGTCATATCCATTTCTAATGTTGAACTACTTTATCTGTCAAGGAATTTGGTGGCAACAACTTTTTTTCTGGGTCTTAGGTTGCTGTGCTGCTCAAGAAGTAGAGCTTATGGTACCATCTAATTGGTGATAGTCATTCAGGAACTGAAGGCAGTGGCTTTGACTATCTTGGTAGATGCTACCTCTTCTGTCTCCCTTAGGGTGTCTTGCTACTTCAGCTAGACTGGTTTGCCCGTCTCATAAATGGGAATTATTTGGGGCTCAATGGAAGGGAGAGAAAGGGGGGAAGTGAATAAATATTTATAAGTGTCTACTATGTGCCAGGCATTATGCTAAGTGCTTTACAAATATTATCTCATCTGATCTTCACAACTCTACACAGCTGTCATGATAATCAAGTTGAAATAGAGGATAGCAGAATGAGTGGAGTTACTCCTTGTTTAATACAATGAGAAAACAAGTTAGACCAGAATATAGGAAATTAATAGAAATGCTTTGTTCAGTACATATGGCTATGACTGCTAAAGTGTGCAAACCACAACTGTATGTGAAATGAACTGTGAGGTTGTTGCTATTATTATCTTTATTATCTTCACTTAGCAATTGAGGACACTAAGGAAGAGCAACATTAAGTGACCTGCCTCAGATCATCCAGCTAGTGTCCAAATTTAAATTCAATTCTTCCCAACTACAAGTCCATGCTCTATATCTGGGCCAACTAGCTATGGAAACGGCTGGTTCATAATCCACAGGGGTTACTTCCCCATGTGATGAATGAAAGGGCTGTGTTGAAAGCAGGACCAGTGGTGTTAGTGAATTGGGGGGAGGGACTAAGTCTAATAGTCACAGGATTCTTTCTGTCTGAAGCCCATTGGAAAATATAAGAATAAATGATGATACTAGTAATAACAATAATACTGAAGACATCCAAGGAATTTTATCCTTAAGTAGCCCAGATATATTTTAATGCAGATTGTACAATGAAATGGTAGAAATTGTACAACATATTACTGCAAGCTGTAAAAATTTAGCCTCTACTCAATATCTAGAAAATACAAGTATGGCTAGAATTATACACAGTATCTTACTTGCCTTTATAAAATAAAAAAGCAATATATCCCCACCCAAAATGGCCTTGAGAATTTACTAAACTCTATTAAGGAATAGGATTGTATATTGTCCCTCCCTTTTTCAAATTGTCATGATGATTACATTGAAATAGAGGGAAGCAGAATGAGTGGAATTCCCCCTTGTTCAAA
Source organism: Pseudochirops cupreus (assembly GCA_028627135.1). NCBI lineage: Eukaryota > Metazoa > Chordata > Mammalia > Diprotodontia > Pseudocheiridae > Pseudochirops > Pseudochirops cupreus. The sequence continues at coordinate 5,916 of JAQQSU010010006.1, read as the reverse complement.
TATAATGAAAATGCAAGTTATACAAGAACATAGGAAATGAATGATAACTCACCTGACAGAAATGCTTCAGTCCAGATGTTTCTAACCACTAAAATATACAAACTACAAATGCATATGAAATAAACCAATTATATGAATACTTTCACTATGTATCACTGTTGTAATATAACAAAATAGGCAAGCGGTTTTACCAGTCATAAACAAGAACTTCATGCTACTTGTCAATGGTACCCTTAGCTATAAAGTCATAAGAAATATATTATTAAGCAGTGCAAGGAAGAAAGAAGAAATAATAGCATTCCTAATCCTACATTAGACAAGGTAAAAGATGAAATCATGTTATTGCTAATATAAGATGGAAAAGATGGAGAACTTAAGGTCACTGAAAATCTTCATTGAATACAAATTCTCGAAATTGTAACTAACAAATTGTGTATGCCAAAAAAAAATTACCACAACTCATAGGATTTTGAAAAATGAATGTATGTAGACTGGAATTTTGATATGCCCTTTTTGACTTTTAAGCCATGATTCCACCTAAGAGACAAATGATGCCAAAACATAATAATTTTTTTAAAAAGCTGGAATTTTCTGACCATTATACACAAACATATTTTCTCACAATAATCGATCTACATCATTAAAATTTTCAGAATCTGAATATAACAATATTTACATAGCAGTTGTTGCCACAGTAAGGATTATAGGAGGAAATGTGGAGATATTCAGGAATACTTATAAATACAACTATCAAATACCACCATGACAGTAGGGTCTTGAGAGATCTATTGAAAGACATGTAAAGATAACACAAATATTGACCTGGAAGATACAGTAGAGAACTTCAATGTCATATCATTAAATTAAAGGCAAAAGAAAGAAAAAGAAAGTGAGGAAACATATAATAGAATCTGGGAATCAAAAGTATATCAGGAATTCTAGATACTTTTAATCATCAAATCTACCTGTGTAATAGTTCATGAAACACTTAATATAAGAGTAATAGAATAGTGACTTGTCTCTGGACTTGTTCAAATGGAAAAATCATCAAAAATATAAAAAAAAAGCTTTATAATATTTATGATGATGACCATAATAACTGGCATTTAAATATGTTCTCCAAAATTTATGAAACTTTAATCTGGAAGTCTATTTATTTATACAAATTATTTTGAAGTTTATATTTATTTCTTAGTCTGGGTCTACATGGTCCTTTAACAAATAATATGAACAACTTTCATATGCATTTGTGAAATCAAGATGGGCAAAGTGTTGCATTCAGCTTACACACACACTCACACACACACATACAATCTGAGTGTGATAATTAAGAAGGAAGCAAAGTACATGTATATGTGTGTGTTGCCTTAATTACCTAAGTATATTTGACTCTAATCACTTCCCAACAGAAAATAGTTGGTACGCCTGATTCTCAATTGTCATTCTTCTGCTATCTTAAAGTGGCAGCTTGAGGAAAATTTATGTCTATACCATCCTCCCCATAACCCTTCCCTCCCCTTCTTCCCAGTAGTTGTCAAAACTCATTACAAGGCAATTATGGTGATAAGCACCAAGACAGAATGGAAGAAAATTAGATAAAATGTAAATGAAGGCAGATGATTCTTAAGCTGTGGGGCGTAATCTAAATGACCTCCTATAAGACTGTTAAAGGCATATAAAAAGAGCAACATAACCTTGTTGCTCTGAATTTTTTTGTCATCAGATTGATTTACTTTCTGTTAATATTGTTGAAACCCCAAAGGGTACTCCCCAGAAGCAATGTTCTCAGACTTGAGGGCTTTAAATAACAACAAATGTGAGCAAATTTCATAAAAAATCAGTGAGGGAACTTTAAAATCATAACGCTAAGCATTGTTCTTTTTTGGGGGAGAAAGGGGAAGGGAAAGGGAACTTGTCTGGACCAAATATGAAGAATTATAATTCCTGTATTTTATCATGTGAATGGGATCTGGCAAACATAATAGCCATTCCATTAATAGGTTATGCCATGTTAGCTGTAGGCAAGAAGATGTGACAGATGATAATGACTGCCTTTTAAATCATTCTGCCTGAATACGTTGCCCCATATCATTTATCTAACACTGAAGCTTTCTTCACTTATACAAGTTATCTGGTATATCTGAGAACTACACTGGTTAGGAAGAATATTGTTAAAACCTTAAGAATGATTTCCTAAACATATTTTTAAAGAAAAGAAGTCACTTTTTTAAAGAAAAGAAGTCACTTCAATATAATTAAGCAAGTAATTTATTAAACATGTACTGTATGAAAGACACTGAACTGCAAATGGGAAATTCAAAGAAAATGAATGAAAAAGCAAATTTTTTAAACACTTAGAATGGACCAAATACAGTACTAATTGATAGGTAAACAAACACAAAAAAAGGTTCTGCCCTCAAGAAGTTTACATTCTAAAAATGGAAAACAATATATAAAAAGTAGTCTTTGCCTTGGAAGGCAATAGATGAGGTAGTGTTGTCCAGAAAGGGGTTATTGTTTCTTCTTTTTCTTTTTTTTTTTGGAGGGGGGAAGGCAAGGCAATTGGGGTTATGTGACTTGCCCAGCATCCCACAGCTGATAAGTATGTCAAGCATCTGAGGTCGGATTTGGACTCAGGTCCTCCAGACTCCAATGCAGATGCTCTATTCACTGTACCTAGGTGCCCCTGCTGTGCCACCTAGCTGCCCCAAGAGAGGGTATTTTCAACTGTGAAGTCACAGGAATGATAAATCAAGTTATAAAGATAGAACTGGCTTGTCTATTCCAAGAAATGAATTTTTAAAAAGTAGCATTAACTTAATTTCCATCCTTAGAGCTAGATATGGAGTTTGGAAATGAGTGGAGAAAGGTACATGAGACAACATGAAGTGACATGGAATGAAGATGTCAAAAAAGGAGCATTTGGCTAGTTTTTGAGACCTCTCAGGTACCACAATAAGGATCCAAGCAGAGAGCAAGAGACACTAGTGCAGGAGGCACTACAGTAAGATTACTAAAGAGGGGAGTGGAAGAAAATGAAAGAGAAAGAGAGACAGTAACAGACAGAGAGAGAGTGAGAGAGAGAGAGAGAGAGAGAGAGAGAGAGAGAGAGAGAGAGAGAAACAAAGAAATGGTCCCTGGTGTCAAGGAGCTGATTTATGGAGGTGGGAGGGGGGTGGTGGTGGTGGTGCAGAATTACAAGGTGGAGATACAAAATGTATGTAGACAGTTAAACACAACATTAGATAGACAGATAGATAGATACACACACATACTATTTTTTTTAAATGGGTGAAGAATACTAACAATGGAAAGAATCAGGAAATGATGTGTAATAAAAGAATCTGAACTGATTCTAAGAGACAGCATGGAAGATGGATAAACATTTCAAACATAGAGGACAACTTTTACAAAATCAACAGAGATGGGAAATGGAATTCCATGTTTAGGAACAACAAAACTACCAGTCTTTAAAATAAAAAGTATTTGAAGGTTAGTAAAATTCACTACTTTCAAGTAAAATTAATCCTTTAAAAAAATTTAATAATTAAATATTTCCATTTTAACTTATTTCAACAAACTGGGATATTTTCTGTATTTCAATCAATCCCTTCAATAAATTTCATATATTAATAAAGTAGTAGATTTACCACTTCAGACATGTATAATATTGTCTAAGCTTCAAAAAAAAATCTTCTTAATACACATCACATAAAAGCTCTAGATCAGAAATTTAATTTTTTTTAAATAAAATAATTGTAAGAAATTTGTGTAAAATAGCATAGCTTTTTGTAGTGCCAAATCCTAGGAAACATGAAGTTAGTCAAATAAATTTTAAAATTATTTCATAAAATAAAGAGAATGATTAAAGGAAGTGGATATAAGAAGATGTGACATGTACATTTCATGATAACAAATAAGACCTATAGGCATACCTCATTTTATTGCACTTTATCATTACTGTGTTTTGTTTTTTTTACAAATTGAAGATTTGTGGCATCCCTTGATCCAGCGAATCTATCAGTACCATTTTTCCAACAGCATGTACTCACCTTCTGATAATTCTCAAAAGATTCCAATTTTTTTTCATTATTATTATGTCTGTTATGGTTATCTGTCATTGATGATCTTTGATATTACCATTGTAATTGTTTTGGGGAGCCATGAACTGTTTCCATATAAGAAGACAAACTTAACTGAAAAATATGTATGTTCAGATTCCTCCACTGACTGGGTTGTTTCCTAAATCTCTCCTATACCTAGGGCCTCATCATTATGTTGGACTCAACAATAAGAAAACTAGGGCAATTAAATAACCCTACGATGGCCTCAAAGTGTACAAATGAAAGGAAGTATCAATTGACAGGGCAAACTTCCCTGTCATGTTTTATGAAATTGCCACCACCACCCCAAACTTCAGCAACCATCATCCTGATCAATGAATAGTTACCATGTGCAGGCACCACCACCAGCAAAAAAGATTATGACTCACTGAATGCTGAAATGATGGCTAGCATTATTTTTTTAGCAATGAAGTATTTTTAATTAACATATGTACATTATTTTTAGACCTAATACTATTGCTCATTTAATAGACTACAGTATAATATAAATATAACTTTTATATGCACTGGGAAACCAAAAAAATTGGTATGACTAGCTTTATTGGGATATTCGCTTTATTGTAGTGCTCTGGAGCTGAACCCACAATATCTTTCAGGTATTGCTGTATATTTAATGTACATGGCCTTGAAAATAAGCACCAGAAAATAAATCTATGTCCTCTCAAACCTGTCTCAATTTTACATTGCTTTACTCAAGAATATCATTATTAAAAACAGTATAAATTTCAACTTTATCAGAAAGGAAAACATTAATTTGTAGCAGTAAACAGGACAGTGAACCCAGTTTTTCTGAATTCCCCAGAACATTTTTTCTACCTTATAAGTATATACTATATCTCTGGTCCTGTTTTTTTTATTTGTTAAGTGAGAAAATTGAACTAGATCAGTACACACATACTTAATGTAAATGATTATATTTGCTAAGACCTCAATTGTTAACACAGCACACTGTTGTCAGGGTAAATTTTAGGCAAGGAGAGGGTAGGTTATATGTTACAACATATTATAAATAATGACTATCACAGTAGAAAAAGCAAAGAGAGGATGACTGCAAAAGATGGTGGGTCAGTCACATAGAGTTCCTGTTTGCAAATTTTTTGTCTATTCAATATTGAAACATCTAGAAGAAATATTTCAGTGTATGCCCTCAATGGAGGATTCCCCTAAGGGCTTGGATAACTAATGCCCAGAATGAGAAATCATTTATAGATTATATTCTGTACATTTAAAGGTACACACTTTAGATCCATCTAGGAGCTAATAATAAAATTTTAAAAGTATTTCACAAAATAAAGAGAATGATTAAAGGAAGTGGATATAAGAAGACATGACATGTACATTTAACAAATACAACCTATAGGCATACCTCATTTTATTGCACTTTATCATTACTGTGTTTTTTTGGTTTTTTTTTTGTTTTTTACAAATTGAATGTTTGCGACATCCCTCAGTCCAGCAAGTCCATCAGTAACATTTTTCCAACAGCATGTACTCACCTTTTGATAATTCTCACAATATTCCAATTTTTTTCATTATTATTATGTCTGTTATGGTTATCTGTCATCAATGATCTTTGATATTACCATTGTAATGATCTAGGATTAGGAGCTAAATCTCCTCAGAGATGGAGAATGAGAGATAGAGAGAGAAACAGAGAGAGTGTGACAGAGACAGACAGAGAGAGAGAGAGACTGAGAAAGAAAGAAAGAAAGAAAGAAAGAAAGAAAGAAAGAAAGGAAGGAAGGAAGAAAGAAAGAAAGGAAGATAGAAAGAAAGAAGGAAAGAAAGGAGG
>JAQQSU010010005.1:0-12540 GCA_028627135.1 Pseudochirops cupreus | reverse complement strand
GCCACAGGCTCCACGTGACCACATTCAGCCTATTAGGGAACAGAGTATACTTTCAAATATCCAAGGGTCCTCAGTCACGTAGACACTTTAGCAAAGGGCCTAGGGGCAGGGAAGATCTTGAGATTCCCATAACACCTCCTTACCTCCATGTCATAGTCACTCTCTTCCTTTAATGTGTAGCTCAAGCATCATCTTCTGCAGCAAATATTTGTCTCTCCCCTGTAACTGTTAGTGTCTTTCCTCCCAAATCTTGCATGTGAGTATGTAAACACACATATACCTGCCTGTATAGAAACACTACATATACATTGTATATACTTGTATTTACTAACGAGTTATGCTGTATATATTTTTATATTCACTTCTTCACTCCTCCCCACCGAGGCTGTAAGCCCATAGCAGGTCAGTCTTGTTTAATCCTTTGTCCTTTTAGCCCCAGTGCTTAGTACAGTTCATGGCTCATAGAAGGGATTTCATAAATACTTGAATGATCAAGGGAGAGTTGTCTGGGTGCGTCGGGAGGCCGCGTGACTTTTCTGTCGTCACAGAGCTGGTGTACATCCAAAGGAGGGCTTGAGCTGTGTTTCCTGTCTCCCAAACCAGCCCTTTCTCCACTTTGCTAAGCTGCCTATCCTATATTTCTTGCAAATTTAACACATTTTGCTAATATTTGCTGTTAATAATAAGTCTTATCCCTCTGTAAACTCCATAAGAAAAAGAAATGTAGTTTGCCATCAGATATTCTTAGCAAATTTATGTTAGACTCACAGTGAACAAAACCTTCCATAGAATAGATCTTAAAATTTTTAAAGACAATTATTGTGACATCCTTAAATCTTCACTTCTCCTGACTACATGTCCCCAGTTATTTTCAATTTTTCCTTATATAGCACGGTTTACAGAATTTTTACCACCCAGGACTCCCTTTTACAGTGGACACATTTATATTTCTATCTTAAAATGTTACGCTTATTAGAACCATAATATTACAGATGTGGTCTGACCAATGCATAGTACAATGGAGTTACTCCCTGGATTTATAGATTATATTTCATTTAATACAGTCTAAAGTTACATTAAATTTTTTAGTAGTTAAACTTCACTGTTATCTCATATTAAATTTAGTTATAAAGTCTACTAAAATTTCCAGTTTTTTTTCCACATAAGCTACTATCAAGCCAAGTAGGTCTCTTCCACCTACTACCTGTGCAGTTGATTCTTTAATGCCTAAATAAAGGACTTTACATTTGTCCTTTATCATCTCATTGGTTCTAGAACATTGTTCTAGCCTGTCAACCTATTTTTGGAATTTTGGAAGTGGTTTTTTTTCTTTTAGTGTATTAGCAGAGTTTTCTCTCTCCCACCCTATCCCCAACTTCAGATCTGTGTAATATGAATATTTTAATAAGGATGTTCATCTTAAAGTTTTCATCAATAGCTTAAATAAACAGGGTAGAGTATCAAATATGGAATGCTCTGGCAAACCATAAGATACTTCCTTCCAATTTGACACTCACCCATTAACTATTTTCAACCACTATAAACTCACCCAACTATTCTGTCATCTAGACTACATTTATTCTTCTTGTTTACACGAATATTATGAGAGGCTATCAAAGCCCCTTGTTGAAATCAATAGGTACTTGTTGCATCAGTCTTACAAACTCTAGAAAAGGAAGGAATGGCAAATTCTTAGGAAATTTATATTGACTCCTAGTGAACATCATTTTGCTTTTGAGGATCTGGATCAGATCAGAATTTGACACGATTGAAAGGATGAAAATCAAATCAACCAATTTTGCAATCCACTTAGCAGCAACTATTGTATGGGTTTTGGTCATCTATGGATTTTCTTCTTTCATGTTACTTTTTGTCATGAATATTAAAAAACTGACTTTTTATCATCCAATTTAACAGTGATTAAATGGTCCAGTCTGGACATCAATAGTGTATAAATTGCAGTACTGTGAAATAAGACTGGGAAGGTAAGTTGGATTGCAGAAAACCTTGAATGTCAGCTTAAGAAGTTTATATTTATTTAATAGATAATGGGGATCCATTGAAGACTTTTGCACTGGAGAGTAATGTGAATGCCCAGGTTTGTAGTACAGTCTGGTATATAAGACTTCCCCAAGGATACATATGATACAGGGGAACACAAACATGGACACATAGGGACACATCTAAGAAAAATAGACATTCAGAGTCATGCTGTTCTGCTCCATGAGGGTCTTATCTTGTTCTATATCTATTAGCTTTAGAAATGAAGCAAGATGGGCTAGCTTATAGAAAACATTAACCCAGCCCTTCTGGTATTCCCTGCTTTTATCTCATGATTGCAGAGAGCCTTAGAGTGAGAGAGACTGATCCAGTTTTCAGAGTTATTGTCCACAGTCGCTACTGTGAGTAAGTATGGCTCCACAGGGTAATCAGCAGAGCTGGTTTCGCAAGAGAAAGGATGATTTTTGTTCTGGACATGTTTTGGAGGTGTTGACACCACTGTAGATCTATAATTATATTTAGAAGGAGAATCAGAAGAGAACAATAGCATAAAGGAAAGCCAAGAAAAGAAAAGATTATTAAGCAAGAAGTTTGATGCTTAACCTTGTGCCATATACAAAAATATTTGTTGAATTAAATGAAAGAGTCCAGATGTGGTGGTTTTACTATCACAGATTATTAGCAAGGGTTAACGTGGAAGCACTGGCAAATCTATACTAGTTAATATCTATTGAAGTCTATGTTCCAATTTCATGTATAAGTGTTTTGGGGATATTTTGACGCAGGTGGATTTCACACCAAACTTTCTGCAGATTAAATTTCTTTGCTGTTCAGTTTTGTGTGTGTGGTTATACTGTTTATTATACTCTTCTCCTCTATAAGATTATACAAATGAGCTTATACTCTAAATTGGTGCTTCCCTTAAATGTCATGTCTATTTTCTTGGCAAGAAAATCAAGTATTTTCTGGCTAATATGATTTGAGGACTCTTCTCAATGTGATGACTACTTTGCATCCACTAAACTTCTATCCTAAGAAATAGTGAAAAAAATAGAGGAAGAGGGGATGGCCAACTGTGTCAGATATTACAAAGATGTCAAGGAAGATGAGAACTGAGAAAAGGCAGTTAATTTTTGGCATTTAGTTGGCCTCTAGTTACTTGAAAGCAATTTCAAAGAGTCATGGGAATAGGAATTATAGGCAATGAATATAGATTACTCTTTTTAGAAGTTTGGCAATGAACTGAAGTAGGATAGTATGATAGTTAGAAGGGGTAGCAGGGTCAAGGGGGAAATTTTTGTAGTATAGAAGAAGCATAAGTACGCTTGTAGTCAGAGGAGAAAGAGCCTTTAAACTGGGAAAGATTGAAGATGAGTGGTAGGGATGATCAAATGAGTAAAGTCTCAGAGAAGACCTGATTTTATCACAGGAAGACAATATACATTGGTTTGTATCCGTCAACCTGGGGTTTTATAATGTCTAACATTCCATTAACAGGTGACAGAACCTTTCATTACAAAATTAGACATCAGGGTCCAAAGTGAAAATACTCCTGGGAGAAATAACACATTGACTTTGATCCATACTATGCCATTTTTCCCCCCTGAGATCAGTTTTTAATGGGAGAAGGTGAGAGTGCATGAAGATACAATATGCCTGAGGAAGTAAAAAGGTTATTCCATGGAGGAAGAAAAAGAGAACAAAAGGGGCCGGGTGAGAGAACATTTCTCTGCTTATTTTTATGTCTAGACCCACCTCTTTTTTTGCATCTTTTTAAGATTCTATTTTATTAAATTTGTTTATCTACTTTTAGTTTACAACATCAGTCCCACAATCCCTTGATTTCCAAATTTTCTCCCCCTCCCTTTCCTCTATCCCCCCTCCCATGGCGGCATACAATCCAATATAGTAGAGCCACCTCTTGTGATAATATCACTCGAGAACAGGAAGTACTTTGCTAATGTCTGTTTGAGCTTGATCAGGGCACCAAGCAAGTTTTTCTCATGACACCACAAAGCACCATATATATGCTTATAATAGATAAACATAGCAGCCTTGTATAGTTGTTAAGAGAGTTGCTATCTGAATCAGGAAGACCAGGGTTCAAGTCCTACACCAGGCACATACAATCTCTCTGAGCTGTAGGCAATGTTTAAAGACTCCAAGTTGCAGGGAACGTGCCAGTATTCACTGGTAGAGTGCATTCCTACTGTGTATCTTCACTGAGTGTATCTATTGTGTATCTACACTGAGTGTATCCCAGCACTATGATTAGCGCTGGGGATACAAAAAAATCACAAACAGTCCCCGCCCACAAGAAGCTCACATTTGAAAGAGGAAGACAATATACAAGTAACTATGTACACACAAGATACATACAGGATAAACTGAAAGTCATCTCAGAGGGAAGGCACTAGTATAGGGTGGGGATTGGGGGAGAACCCAGAAAGGCCTCTTGCAGAAGGTAGGATGTAGAGACCAGGAGGGAGAGCATTCAAGGAATGGTGAATAGTTCATGAGTACTGGGTCAGGAAATGGAGTTTTGTGTGCAAGAAACACCAAGAAGGTCAATGGGTTTTCTGCTGGAAAGGTGAAAGGGTTCAGATTGTGAAGAGGTTTAAAAGCCTAACAGGGGGTTTTATATTTAATGCTACAGGTAATAGGGAACCACTGGAGTTTATTGAATATGGAAGTGACGTGGTTGGACCTGTCCTTCAGGAAGATCACTTTAACAAGGGGGATGGAATGGAACTGGAAGATTCTTGAAGCAGGGTGATCAGTCAGAAGGGTATTGAAATAGTCCAGGTGTAAAATGATGAAAGGCTGAATCATGATGGTAGTAGCTGTGTTAAAAGAGAGCAGATGTTTATGAGAGATATAGTAAAGGGAAAATCAACAGGACTTGGCCAATAATTGGATATGTGGGCTGAGTGAGAGTGACAAATTGAGGGTAACACCTAGGTTGTGACCTGGGTGACTGGAAGGATGTCAGTCCCCTCCATAGCAATAGGGAAATTAGGAAAAGGAGATGGCTTGGGGGAAAAGATAGTGTGTTTCGTTTTGGATTTGCCGAGTTTCAGTTGTCTGTGGGATATCCAGTTTGAAATGTCCAGTAGGTGATTGGAGATGTGAGTCTAGAGGTAAGCAGAGAGGTAAGAGTTGGGCAAATAGGTCTGAGAATTATCTTCATGGGGATGATAATTGAATTCATGGGAGTCAATGAGGTCACCATGTGAAGTAGTAGAGAAGGAGAGAACCTACGACAGAATTCTGTGAGGAACCGTGGAAGAAAGTGTGACCTGGATGAAGGTCCAGCAAAGAGGATTGAGGAGATGTCAGGTAAATAAGAGGAGAACCAGGAAAGAGTGTTCCATTTTTATATCCAGTTAAAGGTACCCAAACCATGCCATTTTCATGAATGTGCATCCTAATATATGTACATTAAGCAGTTAGGAAGCGCAGTGAATAGAATGCTCGAGCTCAAGTCTGGAAGACCTGAGTTTAAATGTAGTTTTAGACACTAATTAGTCATGTGACCCTGGGCAAGTCACAACCTCAGTTATGCCTCAGTTTCCTTGACTGTAAACCAAAGATAATGGTCGTATCTACCTCCCAAGTTGTTGTGAGGAAAAAATGAGATAACATTTATAAAGTGCTCTACAAATATTAGCACGATATAAATTCTAGATATTGTTATTATATCCCATCCTTAAGAGATGCTTTGCTACCAAGTGTCTTGTGTTGAGGCAGAAGCTTCTTTTTTTATTGCCTAATCTTGGCTGGCATTGATTAGTTATGACTTTGACTTGAGACTGACTCAGTGAAAAATTTAAAAGCCCAGGCTGAATCATCAACACTTCCACCCTCGTATTTCCCTGATGGTCTTCCAGGCAGTGACTCATTTTAGCTAAAGAATGGGTATGAGGATTCATGTTAGGGTGGCAGAGCTAGATATGAGAAGACAGGCTTGTTTCTCTTCTTTCAGAGTTCCAGGATGCAGCAACCTCCCTATGTTTTCCTGTCTTCTGTCAGTGTGGCTTGTTCTAGTAGAGAGGAAGTTAAGCCCGTTTGGATTGGTATAAACTCGTTTTTCTTCTATTTGTCTTGGCAAGAGTACTTAAAAATCCATGTACTCGCACTATTCAACCTGCAGCAACAGGTTCTTTTGTGTCTGGTCGCTATGCTCCCTCTCAGATGAACTCTAGTTTAAAATGATCATTTGTAACAAAACACGTAGTAGATGCATGTTGGATCTCAAGGACAGATGGATTGTAGATTTGCTATTGAATCTAGGAAATACTTCCAAGGTTGTTTAAATGCTCTTGAAGCTTGTGACAAATATACAGAAATATATCTGGTCATATATTCAAAATAGATTGTAATCTTTACCACAAAAATCTCAAGTTATTGTTTTTTTTAACCCACATAATGATTCTTCTAAAATAAGGGAGGCTAACTAAAAAGAGGCATCTTGAAGCTATCCTTGAACACTGTTGGTGGAGCCATGAATTAGCCTGGTAATTCTGGAAAGTTATTTGGAACTATGCCTCCAAAGTTACTAGACTATGCATACCCTTTGACCCAGTGATACTATTACTAGCCTATTAAAAAACCAAAACCCTTGCAACAAATGTACCTAGTCAAGCAAAACGAATTTCCACATTGGCTATGTCTAATTCTTCATTTTGAATCAGTCTCCTCTCTGTCAGGAGATGGGTAGCACATTTTATCAACGGACTGTTACATCGTTGCATTAATCAGAGTTCTTCAGTCTTTCAAAGTTGTTTTTCTTTACAATGTCACTGTTATTGTATAAATTATTCATATGTCATAATTTGGCCCTTCCACAATTAAAGGGTACCCTCTTATTTTGCAGTTCTTTGCCACTACAAGAAAAACTGCTATAAGTATTTTTGTGTATATGGGTTCTTTTCCCTCTCTTTGATCTCTTTGGAGTATAGATTGGCCAACCTTTTTGAAACTTTCTCCTTCTTTAGTAACTTCTCTGACACTCTGATATTTTGGTTCTCCTCGTACTTTTCTAGTCATCATCTTTTCCTCCTCCTATTCCTGAAATGTAGGCATTATAAAAGGTTCTGTTCCCAGGTTTTTTCTGTACCCTCTCTTACCTTTCCCTCACTCCCTTCCTCTTTTCTTTCCTTTCCTTCTCTTTTCTTCTTTCCTTTCTTCTCCTCTTTCTTTCCTCTCTGAACTTTTTTCATTCTACTCATGTGCCACAGATCATATAATGCCTTGTGTTTTAATTCATGTATGTCACCTCCCTTTTTTATGTTGTAAGCTTCTTGGGAGCTGGGACTGTGTCTTTTGTGTGTCTTACGATATCTACTACTATGCCCTGAGCAAAGTCGGTGTTCATTAAGCATTTGTCTTATGAATGACTGAACTAAATGAACGAATGAATGAAGTGGCAGAGTCAATCAATCAATGATCAATTATTAGAAACCTAATATTGCCAGGAACTGTGCTAAATGCTGGGGGTACAAAGAAAGATGGAAAATGACTGCCGCACTCAAGGAGCTTGCATAGGAATGTAAAAGATTTTTTTAAAATTAATTTTTGTTTATTTTTTAGTTTACATCACTCATTTCCACAAAATTTTGAGTCACAAATTTTCTCCCTATCTTTCCCCTACCCACTCCCCCAAAACAGCCATCCCACGTTTACCCCCTCCCCCAATCTGTTCTCTCCTATGTCCTCCCCCATCACCCCTTTGACTTTCCAGTAGGGCAAGATGGATCTCCCTACCCCAGTGCCTGTATATCTTATTTCCCAGTTGCATGTAAATAATAATAATAAATATATGTATTTTTAATCTTTGATGGAGCTTACATTCTAACAAGAAAACCAATATATACATAAATAATTGAATATTTAGTGGGTAGGTAGAGAATAGTTACAAGGTAACCTTAACGAACTAGCTGCTGGAGGGAAAGATCCTAGATAGATGAGGGACTTTTTTTTAGGATTACTTTTCCATTCATGTAAAAGAAAACTGAGGCAAGAAGGAATACTTTGCTTTTCTTTAAAGCTATCTTCTGCAAATGTTTTCCATAAAGATTTTTTTAAAAAAATTACCTACAGCATTTGAATACTTTCTTCTAAGTCCAAATGTTGCAAAACCTTTAAAGAGGAGACACTTGCAAATTAATCTCTTTTTTTTCTGCCTTGAAAAATTTGCAATTATTTATGTAGCTGAAAAGATTCCCTTGCTGTTAGAGTCTAGGGGTGAATCCTTTTAATCCTCCAGTTGTTTCTGGCTTCCCCTAACATGGCATTTTAGCCAAAAATAGCCATATAGAATAAAATGTGAAATCTCTAGACCAGATAATGAATTCTAGTGGGTACTTTCCTTTGGAATCAAATTATGACAGGAATTTCAGTTAATCTACAGAAACAACAAATTTAGGACAATGTGATACTTTAGAAACAAATGTTCCAAGTATGGTATACTCTGGCTTCCAATTTGACTCTCTTGTGTTTTCCAGATTGTGATCTTTATTCATAAAATCTTACCAGATATGAATTGCACAGATTGTCGCATACCATGACTCTTTACTGACATCATTAAAGATTACCCTCATGTTCTTGCCTAAAAGCACCTGAGTTTGAATTGGGGAGAGAATTCTTCAGAATTTCCTGGAATTTACTTACTCAAATGGCCCAACAAAGCAAGAACCTATGTCTTTTCATTGGGGTCAACTGACTAACCTGTTTGTTCAGACTTGTACTGTTATTTCTATTTTTAGATGATTAACATATATGGGCACAACTTGACTTTAATGAATGCATCATAGGGATAAAATAATAGGGCAATTATCAACAATTTTTTGTAAGTCTTTGGATGTTCATAACAAATTACACCATTATTTATTAATAGGTTATATTTACTACAGTCAATTGCTTTCTGATGGAAAACAGTTTGGGGGTCTGTACTTTGTATAATGATTCTCCTCAGTCTGGAGCAGGAATGGGATGTTGGGTAAATAAGTGAAATATGGTTCTTTGAGGTACTTGTGTTCATGACTATAAAAATCTACAACATAGGCTCTGGTTTTTATAAGGAGAAGAAGTAGCCATTAGTGAGGAATTTGATGTATCAGTGGTTATTACTGGATTGAGATGCCTTTTCCTAGAATGTTTTAGACCGGCATACTCAGAGCTGGTCTGATTGTCTCCAGATGACTACAGATGCTAGCTCAGAGTGTGGGTGCTTTGGAGATTATGAAGCTGCTTGTTGCTTCTGGCTAATATATGTGACTCAATCCTGAAGGATTTGGGTGCTTTGGAGAGGCTTGAAATAACCTACTTCTTTGCCACTGAATAGAAAGAGCTAGTGTCTCAATGAACCTTTTAGAAAGGGACTGACTCTGCCCCTCTCCTCCTTCTTCCATCAACTCTCTTAAGTGGCAAAAAGTGATCCTGTGAAGGTTGAGAGGAGGAGTTAGAATGTCTTTCCCCCATACTGGCCACATAGCAACTGCTCCTAGGTGCAGGCAGCTAAAGCAAGTGATCTACATCTATGAGCTGAGCCTGGGCTTTGGGACTCGTGGTTGCCCTTTCCAATTTCTATTTCTATTTCTGAATACAGATGACAGAATAGTGATCCCAAGATGGATGTATCCAGGCTTGGAGTCAATCTTGTGATATTGAGAGATTTAGAGCTCCTGGGTCTTGGGTCCTTAGTTGGAATAGACTGGTAGGAAGGGGAATTTCTGTATTGGAAATGATACCACTAATAATGAAAGGACCTTCCCTGGTTTGCCAGAAGTCCTGGAGCTGGAAGGAGTTATCTGTATAGGACAGAGTCAAGATGAAATAGAACAATCGGTATTTAGCAGTCCCCCAAACTGCTTCACGTTCTGAAATAAGTTCTCAATCTCCTGGTATAACTGCAGTTATTATCTGAGGCTTTTTAAAGTTTCCATCAGTTCAAGTTTGTGAGAGCCTTTTGTATTTAACATTTCTTTTGTATGGATTAAATAAATACCTGTTCCAAACCTGATCTATTTTATGCTTTGAGCACCATTCTACTTTGCCCTTTGGGGAGACTTTAAACATAAGCCAAACCTAAGCTTTAAGTAATTTTCCCCCAAGGCAACCAGGGTGGGGTTCAAGAAGCCAAAGAGTTTCAGAAAAGGAGTCTGAACTTCGTTTCAGGTGATCAGGTTCCCCCAAGACTACACCTTGTCTAGACTGGAGTTTGTGGGTTCAGATCAGAGGTACCTTTTAGTGGGAAAGTAACCTTAGTTCCCCCTCCCAGTATAGCAATGGTTCTAATTGTTAGAATGTAAAGAGAAGTATTAAGTTCACATTGAACTGCCATATTGATATAACATGGCAATATTTAAAACTTAATAAGTAATTGCTTTTTTTACCTTCCACTTTGTTGTAGCTATGTTCAATACAAATACAGTGTGTTTCATGTCTCTTCGTAGAATTTAGTAGAGGGGGAGAAGGGATTCAACATTTATTAAATGCCTACCATGTTCCAGGCACTGTGATAAGTGCTTTGCAAATATTATCTGATTTAATCCTTGCAACAATCCTGGGAGGTAGGTGCTATTATTATCCCCTTTTTACAGCTAAGGAAACTGAGGCAGACAGGTTACATGATTTGCTCAGGTTCACACTGGCAGTACGTATCTGAGGCCATATTTAAACTTAGATATTCCTAAATCCAGTCCCAGCTCTCTTTCCATTGAACCACCTAGCAATTTAGTCATTCGAAACTGTGAGATTTCAAAACTAAGCACAGTGCAACAATAGAAACTCAAATATTGGATTACATACTAGCCTACAGTTACAGTTTATTTTATTTGGGAAAGAGAAGCACACTGGTATTATTTATTTTATTACCTTGAATGTGCTGGAGGTAAAAAAGAAAGAAGTTTTGGTGGGCTCATACATTTTGATTTCTTACCTGAATGAAAATATTACAATGGGGATGGAATGAGGGAAGAAAAAAGGAAATTTATATGATAAGTTTATTGTATATTTGAAAGGAATAGCAAGCTTTGCAGTTTCATGTGCAATCATCTTTTTATTGTATTATGTTATGGAAATGCTTGTTTTATTCCATAAATTAAAAATAAAATTAAAAAAAGAAAATTACAATGATGAGAAATAAATCTTTTTCTAAAAATAATTCATAAAAAACCTAGGAAATTGTGTGTCAGAAAAACCACTTTTTATATTTATGACATTATTTAGATGGTAAATATGAGGACTATCCAGGATTAACAAGTTCTCAGGAATTTTCTTGCTGATGTAAATTATGAACAGACCAGAATTATGACACCTGTATGTAGTTCTCCCCCCTGGACAGTAGATGGCAGACTTGCAGAGCCTTTGCTCTTTCCCTCCAGGAAAAAGAACCAGGATTTGGATTCCATTATAGTCATAGGATCATCATGTAAGAAGAGACCCTGATAAGTCATTTAATTCCCTAACCAGTACTTCTTGAAGAACTCAAGGAAGCCAAACTAGTCCCATTCCCCTCATGTCTGCCTATGGAATCCCTCCCTATACTCGTAGGGGCTGGTCATGGAATTCTATATTCATAGATGTTTTACTTACCCTAATAGATTGCTGAAGTTCACGAAGGCATGAACTCTATTTTATTCATCTTTGTTTCGTTTATGTCACCACACAGTTTGTTGCAAATAATATACATTTGTCAAATGAATGGAAATGAATTTTAGATCAGGAAAATGCATTGGCAGAGTAGTTTGACTTCAACGAGGTAGTTTGATTGTTTAAATGCTTGATTTGACAGTACATTCAGGTGAATGTGTATGTCACTTTGAAGGGACAAGGCAATGGAACACCACAGGGCTCTGGACTTGGACCTGACCTGTTCAGCACTTTTATCCATGATTTGGATGAAGACATAGAAAGCATGTTTATCTAATATGCAGATGATATAACTGGGAGTGATTTAGGATGATAGAATTCAAATCAAATAGACCTTTTTTTCTACTACATGTGCAACTTAGTCATTCTTTTCCTGTTAATGTTTTTACTCATTCTTTTATTAAAATTAATCTAGTTTTTTTTCTCATCTGTATCATCAATTTTTCAAACTTCATTTGAATTTGGACCCTGTCTTTAAGGTGCTGGGCATCAATCACGTCTCTAGTTTAGTGTTAAATGCCAAATAAAAGAATTTGCTTTCCACTTCATCATTACATCAATTAAAGACAATTTTGAAGAACACTAGGCTGAGAACTCACTAACTAAGGAGCATCACATGTATCCTCACAGGCTGACAAATGGCTCATGGACAATCATTCTGATCATCTTTAGGCAGATAGTTGTACACCTGTCCAATATGGTTGGGGATACATTTGTCCTGTTTACTGATGAACGTTTCATGGGTTGTATTGCATGAATATAGAGGCAGAATCAGAAAGAAGGCTCACAAAAGTCAAGACAAACGGAACCTGCTAGTTCCACGGAATCGCATAAGTCTTCTGGCTCAGCCTCTTGATACAGTTCATGAATTCCTTCTACATCTTC
>JAQQSU010010004.1:0-12540 GCA_028627135.1 Pseudochirops cupreus | reverse complement strand
ATATATATATATATATATATGTGTGTGTGTGTGTGTGTGTGTGTGTGTGTGTGTATGTAAAAATACACACATGTGTAAATTTTTAACATTCAATTATAGAACTTTAAATTCTAGATTCTTTCTCTTCTTCCCTCATCACCCATCCCCACTGGAGGGACAAGCAATTAAATATAGGCTGTACATGTGTAATTATGCAGAACATCTCCATAGTGGGCATATGGTGAGAGACTGATTATATGTCCTTCCTTCCTATCCTGCCACCTGTTGTTCTATTCTCTACCCTGTCCCTGTCCCTGTCCCTTTACAGAAGTGTGAACTTCCATCAACCTTCCCCCTACCCTGCCCTCCCCTCTGTCATCCCACCTCTCATCCCCATTCCTCCTACTCTCCTGTGTGGCAAGATACCCAGTTTAGAGTTTATGTCATTCCTTCCTTAAGCCAAATTCAATGAGAGTAAGGTTGACCCTATCCCTTTTGTTTTTCTGTTCTTCCCCTCTATTGTAACAATTATACCTTGCCTCTTCTATATGAGATGATTAACCCCATTCTGTCTCTCCCTGGCTCCTCTCATTCTAATCCTCTCCCACCTCAGAATTTCACCTTTTAGAGCATCATCCCTTCCTATTCAATTGATCCTATGCCCTCTGTGTACTCACATATACACATACTCAGATATGTGTTCCTACACATATACAAACTCTCCTGTATAGATATATGTATATGTATATGTATACATACATTTGTATTCCCTTCACCTATCCTGATACTGAGAAAAGTTTCATAAGTTATTATTATTGTTTTTCCATGTTGGCATGTAAATAGTTCAACTTTGATGAGATCCTTATGATTTCTTTTCCATTTTTACCTTCTCATGCTTCTTGTATTTGAGTGTCAAATTTTCTTTTCAGTTCTGTTTTTTTCAGCAAGTATGTTTGAACATCCTTCACCTCACTGAATGACCATATTTTCCCCTGGAACATTATACGCAGTTTTGCTGGGTAGGTGATTCTTGGTTTTAATCCTAGCTCCCTTGATCTCCAGAATATCATATTCTAGGCCTTTCAATCCCTTAATGTAGAAGCTGCTAGATCCTGGGTTATCCTGATTGTGTTTCTACAGTATTCAAATTGTTTCTTCTTGGCAACTTTTAATATTTTCTCCTTGATCTGGGGACTCAGGAACCTGGCTATAACATTTCTAAGAGTTTTATTTTTGTGATCTTTTCCAAGAGGTGATTGGTAAATTCTTTCAAGTTCTATTTTGCCCTCTGGTTCTAAAATATCAGGGCAATTTTCCTTGAGAATTTCTTGAAGGATGTTTTCTAAGTTTTTTGTTTTTTGTTTTTTTTTGTTTTTGATAATGGCTTTCAGGTAGTCCAATAATTTTTAAATTGTCCCTCCTGGAACTATTTTCCAGGTCAGTGTTTTTTTCAAGGAGATATTTCACATTGCCTTCTATTTTCTTTCATTTGTTTGGATCTGTTCAATAGTATCTTGATTTCTCATAAAGTCATTTGCTTCCATTTGCTCCACTCTAATTCTGAAGGAGTTATTCTCTTCAGAAAGCTTTTGAGATTCTTTTTCCATCCAGCAAATTTGAATTTTCAAGGCATTCTTCTCCTCATTGGCTTTTTAGGCCTCTTTTGCCATTTGAGTTAATCTATTTTTTAAGGTGTTATTTTCTTCAGTCATGTTCTTGACTCTTTTTTCATGATTTTCTTGCATCATTCTCATTTCTCTTCCCAATTTTTCCTCCACTTCTCTTATTTTGTTTTCAAAATCCTTCTTAAGCTGATCTATAGCTTTCAGGCAGTCTTCATGTTTCTTAGAAGCTTTTGGTGTGGGAATTTTGACTTTGTTGTCTTCCTCCCATTCCATGCTTTTATCTTTTTTGTCCCCCAAGAAGGAATCTAGAGCTTGATTGCTCTTCTTACTTTGCTTCCTTTGCTAGTCATGTTGTTGCCAGTCAATTACTTGAATTTTTAGCTCTGTGGAACTCTGCTTCCAGAGGGGAAAGCTCTGTCCCAAACCTCTGGGGTTTTCACAACTGCCAGAGCTATTAGGGGGCTGCTGCAGCCCCCATCAGCTTTGGCTCACTGAAAACACACCCTAGGACCACCACCCACCACCACAATCCAGATGCACACTGCTCAATCCAAGAGCATTTATCCTCTAAACAATAGCTTGGCCCCCTGAAGTCTGCAGGCCAGGAGCTCTGAAGCAGCCACGTGGAGGCAGCTGCTGGGGCCACTGCTTCTGCCACTTCCTTGCCCTGGTGGTAGTTTGGCTGACTGCTTTTCTCCCCCAAATTTAGCTGATTTCCACTGACCTTTCACTTAGTCCTTGTTTCTTATGGCTTAATAATTCTGGAAACTGCCACAGTTGCTGCTGATCCACTCTCCTGAAGCCTCCAGCTGTGGCTTGTCCTGGCTGCCCTGGGGCCAAGCTGCAGTTTCAGGCTGGGCTAGTTTGGAGCCCAGTGTACTGCAATGAGCCCTTCCTGCCTAGCTGCCTCCAGCTTTTCTGTATTTTTGTGAGTTTTGGAGCCCTAAAATTTCTTTAGCATCATATTTTATGGGTATTTGAGATGGTTGTGTGGGAGCTGTGGAACCTTGTTGCTTCTTCACAGACATCTTGTCTCTGCCCCAGTTTCCCTTTTTTTTTTTGATGCTCTCTGCTCATCTTCCCAGCCAAATACTTGACTTTCTAACTCTTTGTCAAGATAGGATTCTGCTTCCAGAGGGATTGGGGTTGGGGTTGGGGTTGAGGTTGGTATTGAGGTGAGTGTACTGTCTGAGGCTGAAGGGGTTGGTTTCAACCACTTGATCCCCCACCATCTGTGGGTCCAGAGCTCCAGAAGCAATAGCTGCTGCTGCCACACCTCTGCCACAGCAGGGCTGGGGCCAGACCATGCTCCTCTTTCACCCAGGTCCAACAGAGCTCCTCCACTGACTTTCCAGGATGTCCTCAGTGTTTGTGGTTTGAGAAGTCTGAAAACCAACACAGCTGCCAGTAATTCAGTCCTGTGATGCCTGCTCCAGCCCTGTCTGTGCCAGTGTGGCACATGCTGAACTGCCAGACTCTGTTCCCAGTCTGGTGCAATAGACTCTTCCTGTCAGCCTTCTAGGCTGTCTTGGGCTGGAGAAGTCTTTCACTCTGTCCTTTTGTGGGTTCTCTAGCTCTAGAATTTGTTTATACTCATTTATACTGATATTTGGGGAGGTTTGTGGGAGATCTCAAGCAAATCCATACTTTTACTCTGCCATCTTGGTTCCACCCTCCTGTTTGCTTGTTTTCCTTCTCCTGGTTTCTCCATTTGGTTCTGATTCATCTTTCACAACATGACTTACATGGAAATATGTTCAATATGATTGTACCTGTATAACCTATGTCAGATTGTTTGCTGTTTGGGGGAGGAGGGAGGGAGAAAAATTTGAAACTTAAAATCTTATGAAAATGAATGTTGAAAACTATCTTTACATGTAATTGGAAAAAAAAATACTATTAAGTGAAAAAAAGTGGAAAATGTAAGAAATTACAGTGAGTATATGAAACTGCATGCATATGAAACATGCTTGCTCTTTGCAACCCAATGATTTGCAACCAAATCATTGGAACCAAATGATCAAATTGGACAAAAATCATCTGGTTTGTCTGGATAAGTAGAATGGATGATATGGAGTAATATGAAATAAGAATCAAAAAGTAAGTGTGAGTTTTAAATGCCAGGCCTAGAAAATTGAACTTTATTTTGTAAGGTACTGAAGACTAAAAATTTGTGACCACAGTTGTGACATGATCTGATCAGATATGTATAAAGTATCAAGAGATTAAAAAAAAATATTTAAGATGTGCGCACATAACCTAGGCTTATCTGTCCCCTGCTTTATCTTTTGGACAAAAACATTTTTTTTCTTTCTAGACTGTTTTTTTTTTCTTTACAGTACAAAATAAGCAGCAAAACAGTTGGCAGAATACCAAGGGCTACAAAATTCCTAGTTATCTTTAAAACACTCTGGGATTGATTTCTGAAAAGCTATTAGTGGGAATCCTCCAGGCAAGTTGAAGATATTTAACCAATTTTGATTAATTACAAAAGAAGCAAATTCAGGGGACCCTCTTTTCTTTCCTTTTTTTTTCTTTCTTTTTTTTTTTTTGTTTTGTGGTAGAGTCAATCAGGTTTAAGTGACTTATCCAGGGTCACACAGCTACTAAATGTCTGAACCTGAATTTAAGCTCAGGTCCTCCTGACTCCAGAGTCCATACTCTATCTTCTGTGCCACCTTGCTGCCCCATTTTTTTTACCCTCTTAAAAAAAAATTATTGAGAGTTCTCATATGAGATGAATTTTTACATGTATTCTTATTTTTAGGGTACTTCTGTGTTTTTGGCCCCCTTTCGAGTTTGAATTAGATGTGGATTATAGGTGACAGAAACAATCCTGTAGCTCATTACCTGTAGGGAATTCTAAGACTGCTTACATTTTTTTTCTGGGTAGGAAAAGCCTCAAAAATATTGTTTTGGAATTGCTGCTACCTTGATAACCAAATGCTATATGAATTATGTTTGGACTATTTAAGTGACAGCAAGTTTTTGTTTTTGTTGTATTTGGTTTTGTTTTTCTTGTAAAACCTTTCATTGATACTATAGTATAAATGACTTAATTTTTTTTTCTTTTTTCTTTTGTTTGTTTCTCTTAGTGGAGGATGATTATTTAGACCAAACACATACATGAGTTTCCTCCTTTGCTATAATATATTTGTGATACAACATATTTTGTAGCTTCAATAATGAAAACAAATGAAAGGAAATATGAAACTTGTTGCCTTCTTGACAGCAACACCACCTCCACTCCAGTGTCATGCAAGGTCTCTTTAAACTATTGAGGATGAAATTGATCAGTTTTGTGTTAGAGCTTTGGAGATAGGCAAGTGACAATTACTCTTGGTACTATTCATTTAAAGAACCTATATCCTTGAAAATAGGAAAACATCAACCCATTATATAATTGCACATAGTGGCTTTAGACAGAAAGAAAAAAAAAAGGTTAGAAGACATTTACTATAGGGAAATATAAATTATTTCCCAAAAGTACTAAAAACTAAAAATTATTATTTCCATTATGTTTATAGGCAGTATATAAGAGAAATGAGAATCTTCTTTTCTCCCATATTATAAGAATATTATTTTAATAGTCATGAATTACTAATTTCATTCCCCATAAGAACAAACAGCAAGCAGCCATTTTCCCATATCACATTAAAAATACATTTTAGTTTAGATTATAATGTGAAATTGTAAGTTAAAATTTTTAAATTGGAGGCAGTGCAGATTCATCATGCACCTGGTCTTAGGTATGAAAAAAATTAAAAGTAGGTAACTGAATTGTGCATATATATACTTTTGCAGGCTCAATTCTATCTCTAGGGTAATAAAATTGAGGATACAAATAAACATAGTATAGAAATCCTAAGTTTGGAGGTTTAACTTTAAAATTCTATCTGAGTCTGATAAATGCATTGAGGGTCTTGAAAATCTCTGTAGCTTATGGATATTTTATTTCTTTCAAAATTTCGTGTGTGTATATGTGTGTATGTATATGTGTGTACCTATATTTATCTATTTATCTAACTATCTAGATAGATAGACACAGAGATAGAGAGAGAGATAGATAAAATTTCGTTTGTAAGGTGAACATTCCACTGCAGAAATTATTTTGCTAATGCAAATATGTAGCTGCTCTGTTAAAATTAATCTTAGTTGCCTGAAGGCACTGAGAGGTTAAGTGATTTATGTTCCTATAGTCAGCATATGTTAAAGATTAGACCTGCTCCTGTGTCTTCCTGACCCAACACTAAGGCATGTAGATACTATTCTCACTCTACCTTACTTGTAAGTCAAACTAACTTGTATTTACTAGAAATATATATATGAAAAGTCTGCCATTTCTGTTAAAATACTTTAAGGAATTAACACAATCCTTAAAAATCCAAATTTGACTATATTGGCAATGTGTTCAGTTGGCTCTTCTTATTGATTTTAACATTTCAAGATATAATTTTTATTTTTATGAGGAATTCAACCATAAAGCCTAGTAGTTTACATAATAATGCTAAGGGGGAAGGAGATTCAAACATCTACAAAAGTATTCATATTCCCATTCAGCAACGTCAGTAGACGTGAAATTTACTAGTCCCTTAACTATGAAACCTGAATTTAAATCGAATATTCAAAAATTAATTAAGTACCTGCTATGCCTTGGGCACTGTGTTACACACAGAATATATTAAAAAAAGAAATTTAAAGAAGGACAACAGGGGGTGGCTAGGTGGCACAGTGAATAGAGCACCAGCCCTGGAGTCAGGAGGACCTGAGTTCAAATCCTGCCTCAGACATTTAACACTTACTAGCTGTGTGAACTTGGGCAAGTCACTTGACCCCAATTGCCCTGCCTTCCCCTTCCAAAAAGCTTACTCTTCTTTAGAGTAAACCTAAAATCTCTTCTTTTAAACTATTGCCCTTTGCTCCAGATTCTATGAGTACTTGCTTCTAAGCAGTAGTTCTTAGAATATGTGAAGACAGCATTTTCTTCTTCTGGCTCTACATTCCATGTTTTTCAGTTAATCCTTACATGACATGAATTCAAGCCTCTCTGTTGTTATGGTTGTCCTTCTCTGGGATTATCTCTTATTTATTCAAGAGTAAACTGTTACTATTTTCTTCCTACCCCTCTTAATGTAGTCCAAGATCAAAATAGCCCTTTTGTCATTATAATACACTTATGATGCATACTGAGTTTGCTGTTTGAAACCCCCAGATCTTTCCTAGAACAATTGTAGTCTAACCATACTGCCTCAATTTGCCCTTATGAATTTTTTTTTAATACTCAGGTATAATACTTAACATTTCTCCCTACTGAATTCTACCCTCTTATTCAATGCAATGGCTCTAGCCTAAGTGTGGTCAACTGTGGTCTTGCTTAATACCACATACAGCTTGTAAGCTAAGAATGATTTCTGCATTTCTAAATAAAGTTTTACTGTACTTTAAAATGTAAGGGGGGGAGAATATTATTAGCTGTCATTCAAAATCAGACAATAGCTAGACATGGCCCTTAAGACATAGTAGATGGCACAGTGGATAGAGTTCTAGTCCTAGAGCCAAGAATATTCATCTTTCTGGGTTCAAATCTGGCCTCAAACATTTAGTCACTGTGTGATGCTGGGCAAGTCACTTAATCTATCTTTGCCTCAGTTCCTCATCTGTAAAATGAGATGGAAAACGAAATAGCAAACTTTTCTAGTGTCTTTGCCAAGAAAACTCCATATGGAATCACAAAAAGTAGGGCATGATTGAAAAGACTTAACAAACGCAATAGCAGAGTCTCATGAAATCCTTTTGGATAATGACTCTGTCATAGAGTATGTTCATCATACCTCTTTTTATTGAGAGCATATTGTCTATGTATTTATATGAGTCACTAATGTTAAAAAACAGCAGACAAGTAGAGATCCCTGTGATACTCCGCTGGAAACCTCATACTGCTTGGTCATTGAATGGTTAAGAACTATTCTTTCAGACCCGCTATTTAATCAGTTCTGAATTTATTTAATTGCACTGTTGTAAAATACATATCTCTCATATACTCCACAAGAATAGTAAGTGACACTTTGTCAAAGGTTTGCGAAAATGAGTACTCTGAAGTACCCCACTAGGGACCTCCTTCCAAGTTGATACCAAGTTATTGAAGATGACCCTTTGATTCTTTTCATTCATCCAGTTGGTGAAACAATTATTAAGTGCCTGCTGTGTACCAAGTACTCTGCCAAGCACTGGGAATACAAAGAAAAGGAAAAGATTGTCTCTATGCTTAACAACCTCAGAGTCCAATGGGGGAGACATGAAAACAACTGTCTCCAAACAAGCTATATAAAAAATAAAGCAGAGATAATCAGTAGTTGGAAGACATCAGGATTAAAAAAGGTCTGGAAAGGCTTCTTGTAGAAGGTAGGATTTTAACAGCACCTTGAAGGAAGCTGGGGCACCAGAAGATAAAGGAGAATATTCCAGGCATGGGAAAACTCAAAGAAAATTACTGGAGTCCAGAGATGAAGTGTCTGATATTAGGAATCGAAATGAAGCCATTTTCATGGGATCACACAGTACAGAGGCAGGGTACCTTAGGAACAAAGCAACTTCTGAAAGGGATTTGAATGCCAAGCAAAGGATTTTATGAGATAGATAGATAGATAGATAGATAGATACACACATACATACATACATACATACATACACATACACATACATACATAGACAGACAGACAGAAGACAGATAGATAGATAGATAGATAATTGATCCTAAAGATGAAAGGGAGTCACTCTTTGAATAGGATGATAACATGGTCAGATCTGTGCCTTAGGAGGATTAATTTGAGACTAATGTAAGATGAACTAGACTGAGGAAGGATTTAGGACAGGGAGATCAGCCAGCAGGCTATTGCATTGATAGAAGGATGAGGTGATTGGGGGCCTTAACAATGTAGAGAATGGAAGACAGCAAATAAAAAAAGATATTACAAAAGTGAAAAAGTATCTGATCTCTGATTGGATGTGAGGGAATAAGAAAGAGTAAAGAGTTAAAGTTCTTTTTATTTCTGTCATTGACACTCTGCTTCACTGTATAATAGGAAAAAAAAAATTAAAAAAAAAACAAACAAAAAGTCTTCACAACAAAATGAACATGCCCCAAAACAAAAACAAGACCAAAAATGTCTCATTCTGGATTTTAACTCTATCACCTCTCTAGCAAGAGTTGGAACTAGGGTGTCAATATAAACATACGGATTTATGTAAGTGACAGGACATTAAAACATGCAGATGTGCATCAATGAACAAGGACATTAAACATTTTTTCATGGGGATCTAAGAGACAATTGCTTTATATTCATTATATAAATCCTGCTCTCTGATCAATAAATGAGAACTGCTATGACAGATCCTGCCTGGCTCATGTGCAATCATTCCTCAGCTCTCTGGTCAGCCTGTGCCCATTTTTATGCAGACATCACCATATCATACTGCTTTCCTTTGACCAATCCCTCATTTTACAGATAAAAATCAAAACAACAACAAAAATTCCAGGGATGTCAAGTGACTTCCTGTTAGATACACAAGTAGTATAAGTTAGAGACAGAATTTGAGTCTAGGTCCTCTGACTCCAATGATAGAGTGAAAAGAAATAAAACTGAATGTTTTCTACGCATTACTAAATTTATAAGATTGGGTTTCTTGAAATCCATTAGGCCTGAAAAACTGTATTTTCCTGTTCATGTTTAAAAATACCTTTCTCATCTCCACTTCCTTCCTCTCCTATCAATAAGTTTTAGAAACACATGTACCTACCTGGACAAATCAACTTCAAACACAGTGTCCTATATAACTCTAACAGAAAGAGACTATAAAGGAAAACTTTAGTATGTGTAATTTCTTTTAGACTATCTGCCTGATTTTCATTAATCATAACTGTTATTCCCTAGCAGTAAGTTACTTATGCAATATAACGATCTGGCCAATATTTCAATAACATATATAAAAGTCCAGTGCTACTTGAAGCCCTAGGCAAAGAACCACGACATCATGGAACACACGGGTGATAACCTTCTCCATGCAATTCTGATGAACAACATCAAAGCTACATATCATTTTGGTTGCCTCTGAAGATGAGGAATAGAGACAGATTGGAAGAAGTTCAGAGAGAAGAGACAAAAAATTACTAAAGGAATAGATTAACTGACTTATAAGAAAAGATTAAAGCAGGAAAAGATGAATAGTTTGGCTAAATGACAACTAACAAAAAGACCCATGAAAATATTGTAAATTTGGGTTTAAATACCAGAATAGAAAGAATTATTTAGATTGGTATTTAGAACAGTAGTGTAGATGATTAGAATAATGACTTCGTATTTGGGTGATTTGGGTTCTTAGTAGAACATTCTGAAGAAAGGGAATGCAATCCCTTTCACACATCCAATAAACCCACTTGATCTAATTACTGTCTTGCAGCCCATTCTGGTTTCTTTGCCTTTCATAGACTTACCTGCATTCTTACAATG
This sequence comes from Pseudochirops cupreus, assembly GCA_028627135.1. Classification (NCBI taxonomy): domain Eukaryota; kingdom Metazoa; phylum Chordata; class Mammalia; order Diprotodontia; family Pseudocheiridae; genus Pseudochirops; species Pseudochirops cupreus. Next base: position 2,429 of record JAQQSU010010004.1, on the reverse strand, counting down.
ACCTTTCTCTTCACCTCTACCTCTTAAAATCCTTAACTTCCTTAGAGGTTTACATCAAATATGGCCTCTGAATGGAAGCTTTTTCTTGATGCTCCTGTAAGTACTCTCTACAAATTTTCTTTCATTTACTTATTTGTGTATGTAGCAAAGAGTAACCCTGTTTAATATGAGTTCCTTGAAGTGTAGGAGTGTTGGCATTTTGTCTTGGTATCTTAACCATCTAGCATAGGATCCTGTATATTGCTTAATAAAAGTGAGTAGAATTGAATCACCAGAACACATACAAATGAAAACTTGAGTTCCCATAATTGGTCTGGAGCAGTGAAAGGAATGTTAGATCAGTCAAGAAGATCTGAATTCAATATGGACCTGTGTGGCCTTGGACAAGTTATTTTATCTTATGGACTTCAGGTTTCTCATTTATACAATGCAGTTAGACTAGATGATCTCAGTAAGTTCATGTCCAATATATATATATATATATATGTGTGTGTGTGTGTGTGTGTGTGTGTGTGTGTGTGTGTGTGTGTGTGTGTGTGTGTTAGTGTGTATGACTATATATGTACATACATAGACATATATGTATATAAGCAAGAATCCAAATGTCCTTTAAAATGCATTATACATTCGGCCAGCTAGGTGGCACAGTGAATAGAGCACAGGCCCTGGAGTCAGGAGGACCTGACTTCAAATCTGGCCTCAGACACTTAACACTCACAAGCCGTGTGACGTTGGGCAAGTCACTAAACCCCAATTGTCCTGCCTTCCCCCCTCAAAAAATGTATTATACAAGTTATTAGTTCTAACAAAATCAGTGTTATTATTTCACAAATGTGGTGACTGATGCAAAATAACTTTCTCCAAACCATTAAGTCAAGGTCAACACCAGGAATCCCAGTGCATTAAACTGTCTTGCCCAATTACTAGTTTGATTCACTTATTCTTAGGCAACTTATATGTTTTAGATACACCTTAAATCAAGAAACATTTCTTTTCCAAGAGAACTGACCCACTCTTTAAGAGAACCATTCTTTTCTTAAAGAAACATTTTTTTTCTTTGTATTGTCAAACAGCAAAATGGAGATACCAAGAGAGAGGGGGCTGTTGTTTGGTGTCTCTCCTGGATCCTCATGGGCCTGTTCTTGAACACATTTAAGACTGGTCTTCCCTGATTATAGTCTATTTCTCCTGTCCCAGGTCACATCTCTGACCTAAGTCAGGAGCATCTTGTGACCCCCTAAGGCTCTCTGCCCCTGGTACTAAGACTGAGAATCTTAACCTTTGACCAAGTCTCTTAAGAAGTAAATGAAGAAATGTCCTCAGCTTTGTCCTCTTCTTTTGCCCCAGGGCACCTACCAGCAGTTATTAGTCTTTTTAGTTGGAACCAAGGGACTTGCTTGGCCTTTTTACCTTACTTTTGCCTTTGGTCTTTAGCTTGCTTTTATTTTCTGCTTTTTAAATGTTGTTTTAAACCTTTATCTATTTTCTCACACCATTTATTTTATTAATTTTTCATTATTTTAAGTGGGATGCAAGAAGTGCAACTAGAAAAGGGACAAGGTAGTGGATACTCACTTTCCTGAACAAGGAAGGACAGGTGATTATTTTCCCCAGTTAGCATCACAGAAGCTTATTTAGCACCCTAAAACAGACCTCTTTCTCCAGTCCCAGCTGGACACCCTGACCTAAATAAAGGACTGCCTTCTGGGGAAATTTGACAGTTCCATCTCTAAAAATCACTGCTCTCAAAACTCAGTAGTTGCGGTCTATAATTTCCCCCTCTGAGAGCAATAACATCAGTCCCAAAGATAGCTCAGGAAAGCTACTACAACCTAGCTGTTTTCTTAAATCTAGGACCATTCTGTCCCTGTACAAGGATATCAGAGAACAAAAGCATGGCCTTAAACCTAAATCTTTCTCTGGCATTGTCCAAGTCTTTCAATCAGATCATACTCTGTACAAAAAAAAAAGTTATGGGAAGGAAATCATCCCCCAACTCCATCTTCTCTCCCACCCCTAACCTAGTGCAAAACTTCCATATGTTTAATTTCAATAAATATTCAGATGGTTCTGAGGCTTCCTGAATGGAATTCTGCAGGGTAGCAAAATAGAAGATCCTGGAATATGGGGTTAGAATCCCAATTTACTTGACTACTTCTAGAGTAGACCTGAATATATAGAACCGTTTTTCATCAAGACAGAGATTTCAAAGGATTTTCCTTATGTTCATTTCTAAAATCCTTTTTATTCACTCATTATGAAAGCTAAGGGGAGTCTGCCTAGGGTTAATATCATTCCCAACAGAGTTTTAGAATGTAAATGGTCATACTCTTAATTTTTTCTACTTTACAAAAAAATAAAACTTCTATTGACAAATAATGTCTTACTTGAATTCATCAATGGACCAATATTCATTAAGCATCTACCAT
>JAQQSU010010003.1:0-12540 GCA_028627135.1 Pseudochirops cupreus | reverse complement strand
CAGTGCTGATACGGTTCCGGTTCCTCGTAGCCGAGCTGACTTTAGTGGGAAGTATCTTTGTGTGCGTTTTGGAGTTCCAGGATTGGTTTAGAGTCCTATTTTATGGGTATTTTGGGGTGGCTCTGTGAGAGCTGTGATGTGTTGCTGCCATCTTGGCTCCGCCCAGGAGGATTAGTTTAAATGCTACCAGGAAACTCTCTCAAACTATGAGTAATAAAACAGTTTTGGGTTTTTTTGCAGGGCATTTGGGGTTAAGCAACTTGCCCAAGGTCACACAGCTAGTAAGTGTTAAGTGTCTGATGTGGAATTTGAACCCAGGTCCTCCTTGACTACAGGGCCAGTGCTCTATTCACTGGCCACCTAGCCACTCCAATAAAACAGTTTTTAATCTGCATTGGTAGAGGGGATTTACTCACTGGGAGTTCCCTGCACTAATGAAATAGCAGATCTCAGCCCATATATAATGTATACATTCCCATCTACATGTGCAAGTACTTATATTCAAACTATGGATTTTATTGACTTGCCATTGTGTATGATATATAATAGCCCCATATGCAAAGTGTCCCAAAAGTCTTAGGGCTTTAATAAGCTTAAAATTGCAGTGAGACTTTTGGAACATCTTGTATCTTGAATGTCAATAAAAATCTATAATTTGAATGTGAATACACATTTATATATATAGATAGAAATCTATTCTGATGCTATTGCTTTGTTTTATTCATTCTGAAATTAACACCCCAAAATATAGTCATTTATATATATGCAAAGTGAAACATAAAAAGAGGATTTTATATGAAACGACAAAGCTCTATTCCATACAGTTTGCTTTTTTAAAAAAAAGTAGGCAAGGAATTCAACATGTTACTTTCTGAGTTGTCCTGCCATATTGTTGTTTCTTTATGATTCCTTCAGCGTGGGAAATCATCTGATGCAGACCATTACACTTCCATGTTTTAGTAATCTCCACAAGCTGATGCTATCAAAAAAGCCTCCCCTCAACCCCCTCTTTCCCCCCACCATTTGGTAATGAACGATGTCAAATTTAGCAAGTCTAGTCCTTCAGATGGGCAGGTAGGAGACAAGCCTTGAGTTAGGAAGACTCATCTTCCTGAGTTCAAATCTGGCCTCAGACACTTACTAACTGAGTTACAATGGGCAAGACACAACCCCATTTGCCTCAGTTTCCCCATCTGTAAAATGAGCTGGAGAAGCAATTAGCAAACCACTCCAGTACCTTTGTCAAGAAAATTCCAAATGGGGTTACAAAGAATTGGACTCAAATGAAAATGACTGACATTCAATCTATCACCAAATCAGTGCTTGAAGTATTTCCAGCTTAGTAGAACCTTCCAGAATTTACAATGCACAGTATAGTGCACTTATTAGGTGCCTACTATGTACCAGCACTAAGCACTTTGCAAATATATTATCGCATTTGATCCTCACAACAATCCTTTGAGGTAGGTGCTATTATTATCCTTTTTTTTTTTAAATAATTGAGGATACCGAGGCAGGCAGAAGTTAAGTGACTGCTTCAGGGTCCCATAGTTAATAAGCATCTGAGTCTAGATTTGATCTCAAGTCTGCCTGACGCTAGCACTCTATCCAGTATGCCACAGAGATGCCTATAGACTGAAATGAAAAAGTGCTTTGAGAATCTAGAGTTATCTTTACAGATATGATAAAGTATGAGAGTGAGGTGTTACTAGAGGGATGATTTTTTTTTAATAATAAGACTATTAGCTTGTCTTAGCCATGTCATCAAATACTTTTTTTGGTCTGGCCCTGGGTATCATTGCTATAGGAAACTGTTGCTGTAAAAACTCCTTCCACTGGTGCCAATCAAAACTTCTCTATAAGCTTCTTGAGAGCAGAAACTTATATTTGCCTTCTGAGTACTTGGCAAAGGGCCTGGCACATAGAATGTCCTTACGAAATGCCTATTGATATGTAACTTAGTCTCATAGAATATCCTATCTCACTGAAAGTTTAAATGTCTGATATGGTCCTTCAGCTATATGTAGCAGAGGTATGTACTTGAGCCCAAATCTTCTTGATCCCAAGGCCTGCCCTCTGTCTACTATGCCTCTCAGCAATGTCTTATAACTTTACTAATTGCAATATGGGTAAAGGACTAGAAATTCAAAATGGTAGAATCATATCCAATGTTCAAGCAGCTTAAGTGGATTTTTAGAGTGCCATTTAAAATAAGAAAATGTTGAAGAGTCAAAATGTTTAGATATTAATTCATAATTGAACCATCAACAACCATTTCAAGAAGTAGGTGTAACCCCATTTACTAGATCTGCATACAAAAGAGATCACAGAAGAAAGAAAAGAACTTACATGTACAAAAAACATTGATGGCAGCTCTTTTGGATGGTGGCAAAGAATTAAGGGGATGCCTCTCAATTGGAGAATGGTTGAACAAGTTGTGGTTCTGATTGTAATGGAATGTTGTTGTGCTATAAGAAATAACAAAGAGGATGGTTTCAGAAAAAAACATGTGAGAACATAAATGAACTAATGCAAAGTGAAATGAGCAGAACCAGAAGAACATTATAGATATTAACAGCAACATTGTATGTTGATCAACTGTTAATGACTTAGCTATTCTGACTAATATAACCATCCAAGGGAGTTCTGAAGGACTTGTGATTTAAAATGCTATCTACCTCCAGAGAGAGAACTGGCGAAATCTGAGTGAAGATTGAAGCATAATTACTCAACTCCTTTATTTTTCTTGCTTTTTTTGGCAGTATGGATAATAGGGAAATATTACATGATTTTTATTTTATTTTACTTTACATGATTTCACATGTATAATTGATACCTTATTTCTTGCCTTCTCAATGGGTGGTGGAGGGGTGGTGGGAGGGTGAGATTTGGAACTCAAAGTTTTCAAAAAAGAATGGTTAAAATAAATGTTTATTTTGAAAATTAAAAAATAAAAATAGTATTTTAAAAAGTAAGGGGAAAAGGTTGATAATGCAGCTCAAATTTTTTAAAAACGAAGTAAGTGTGATCAAGATAGTGCTCACATACCAAATAACAGGAACTCTTCTTTATCACCTTAGTATTAAACATAAACTTCTTTATTTGACACTTAAATCTTTCACAACCAAACTCTAACCTACATTTCCAGTCTTATTGTATATTATTCCCCTTTATCCATTCTTCAACCCAGTCAAACTGATTTTGCATTTCCTCATACGTGATTTCATTTCCATTTCTTTGCCTTTGCACAGGGTACATCCTATATGTAGAAACTCTGGTTTCCCTCAAAGCACAGTTCAAATGCCCGATCCTATGTGGTATATCTTTCTTCAGCCCCCGTTGCCTTTTATTTATTTTATATTTCTGTTTCTATGAGAGACTTGTGTTTTCATCATTTCAATCAGTTTGACTGGATCAAAGAATGAATAAAGGGGAATAATATACAATAAAACTGGAATCATAGGTTAGAATCTGGTTGTGAAAGATTTTAGTGCCAAACAAAAAAGTTTGTGTTTAATACTAAGGTAATAGAGAAGAGTTCCTGTTGCTTGGTATGTGAGCACTAGAATTCTCAATAAGGAAACTCCATCTACACACTGGCACCTAATCTGCAATATGTTGGTACAGAAAATTGCCTAAGGAATTTTTAAAAAATACTTATTTATTTAATTTTAAAAATCATTAATTTTTTTTAAGTCCCAATTTCTCTCCCTCCCTCTCACCCCTTCCTTACTCACAGAGAAGGCAAGCAATATGATATCAATTATAAAAGTGAAGTCATGCAAAATCCATATTAGCCATGTTGCAAAAAAAAAATTAAAAGGCAAGAAACAAAAAAAAGTGAAAAAGTAGTCCTTGATTTGTATTGAGAGTTCATCAGTTCTCTTTCTGAAGGTAGATAGAATTTTTCATCATGGGTTCTTTAGAATTGTCTTGGATTATCGTATTGATTAGAGTAGCCAAGTGTTTCACAATTGATCATTGGTTCTGCTCACTTCACTTTATATCAGTTTATATGAATATTTCCAGGTTTTTTCTGAAACCATTCTACTCATCATTTCTTATAGCACAATAGTATTCTGTCACAAATATATACCATGTCTTGTTCAGCCATTCCCTAGTTGATAGGCATCCTTTCAATTTTCAGTTCTTTGACACCACAAAAATTGCTGATACAATTTTTTGGTACACAAAAACACTTTTCCCTTCAGTCCCTTTGGGATTCAGATGTAGCAGTGGTTGTTGTTGTTTGTTGTTTGTCTTTTGTTCTCAAAGAAGGCATGACATCAGGAAGGTGATGCCATTACTTGCAAGTGAATTGCATTTAAGTGAGGGAGGAACATGCAAAGTCATCAGCCTCACTTTCTCCTCCAGAGTCATCTGGGTCTAGTGGTAAGATACAGATCAAGGCAACTGGACTTGGCCCTGCCCTAGTTGTGGTATTTTCGGGTCAAAGAATATATACGTTTTTATATGCCCTTGGGCATAGTTCCAAATTATTCCCTAGAATGGTTGAACCAGTTCACAATTTGACCAAAAGTATACTTAGTGTACTATTTTTCCACATCCCTGAGGCACTTTAAATAGCTTGCATTGGTTCAGAAAACTAGTACATATTTAAGGCAAGACTTGAACCCAGATCTTCTTGACTTCAAAAACAGCTCTCTATCCACAATGCTATATACTGTTTCTTATTTTGTATATCCTCATATGTATACATGTTATCTCTCCCTTTGGGGTATATGGAGTATTCAGTGAGGACTAAGACCTCTGGTGTGAGGGCTTGCCTTTTCAGGTCTGCTCATCCACCTTTGGTGCCCACCTGTCATCCAACTCTTACCTGTGGCTCCAAAAAACTGTAGCATGTACAGCAGCCACACCTCAGTAAAACTATCTTGGCAAACAGGGTAACCAACAGTCTTCTTTGCTTTGTTTTTATTTTTTTTATTTTTTTCCACTTAATAGTACTTTACTTTTTCCAATCACTTGTAAAGATAGATTTCAACATTCACTTTTATAAGATTTTGAGTTCCAATTTTTTTCTTTCCCTCCCTCTCTCCCCTTCCTTTCTCCCTTCTCAAGACAGCAAGCAATCTGATATAGGCTATGCATGTACAATCATATTAAACATTTTCTCACATTAATCATGTTGTGAAAAAAGAATCAGAACAAAAGAGAAAAACCACAAGAAAGAAAAAACAATGAGAGAGTGAAAATAGTATGCTTCAATCTGCATTCACACCCCATAGTTCTTTCTCTGGATGTGGACAGCATTTTCCATCATGCATCTTTTGGAATTGTCTTAGATCACTGTATTGCTGAGAAGAGCTAAGTCTATCAAAGTTGGTCATCAACAATGGGTAACTAACAGTCTTCAAACCCATTGGTGAGTTAAGGAGATGGCTACCCATATGAAGACTTCCCCTGGTGGAATGGGCAGATGAGAACGATTTGTTCCAATGGCCATGACAGTGGCTGAAATAGGTGCTGTGGAGTGCTTGGTCAGACATTGAAGATGACAAGAAGCTGACTGAAATCTTCCAAGTTATATAGCAAGAGGAGCTTATCGCCCAGGAGATCAAAGATGCCTCCCATTTCTATAAAGTAAAAGGAAACAGATTGTCCTGAGATAATCACAGAAAGGGTCTCTCTCTCCTAGTTGTTGCCAGCAAGATTCTTACCAGAGTCATTATTGGCTGATCTTTCACCTTGAAGATGGTCATCTACTCGGGGACCAGTGTGGCTTCAGAGAGGGCCAAGGAACAATTGACATGGTGTTTGCTGCCTTACAACTCCAGGAGAAATGCCAGGAGCAGGACAGAGGTCTATACACATCATTTGTCTATTTGACCATAGCCCTTGATACTGTCAGTCCTGAGGGTTCATGGAAGAGCATGGTAAAATCTGATTGCTCAGAGAAGTTCATCAGTATCATATGCCAGTTTCATGATGGCATGCTTACATGGGTTCTGGATAAAGGACTATGCTCTCATGCTTTCTCAGTCATCGGTGGAGGGAAGCAGGGTTATGTGCTTGCTCCTGTGCATGAACTTTTCAGTGATGTTATTGGACTCCTTCAATGAGGATGAAAATGGCATCAAGGTCAGCTACCACACTGATGGTAAATTATTTAACTTGAAAAGGCTACATTGTTCACAGATGTTTGAGTACTCCATGTAGCCTCTGAAGTTAAGATGCAAGAGTATAGATCACTTCTCTGTCCCTTTTTCTAATTTTGGCCGGATAATCACAATCACACCAAGAAAACAGAGGTTCTCTATCAACCAGAACCACAGCATCCATACATGGAACCATCAGTTACAGCAAATGGAGAAATTTTGAATGTTGTTGATAAATGGCAGCATGCTTTCCAGGGATGTTCACATAGATCAGTGGTTCTCAACCTGTGGGTCACAATCCCTTTGGGGGTTGAATGACCTTTTCACAGGGGTTGCCTTAGACCATCAAAAAACGCATCTCCAGACGGATCTGCCCACCTGCAGATATGCCCACATACTAGTACCCGGTGTGATGACATCATCATGCCAACCCCATCACATACACCCCATATGTGACAGGGTTGGCGCCATAATGTACTTATGTGGACCAGTCACACATGTGTAGGGAGCAGCTACTGTGTAGAGAGCAGCTGCTGTGTTGAAAGCAACTACTCTGTTAAAAGCAGCTACTGTGTTGAAAGCAGCAGTATTGGAGGTAAAATGGCACTTCATCAATTATAATTATTGGGTAAATGTAAAATCATGTACTGTAAAATCATCAACTACTGCAAAAAAAATGTCTGTACCATGGGAACTTAATCTGGATGCTGATCAGTCTTTTTATATTCAGCTGTGGTTGATGTGAATCCTGCCCCTTGTGATAGTAACAGGTATGTAAAAAAAAAAACAACACAGAATGGTAAATCATAGGAAACTTTAATGAATTGTATTGACTGAACTATGCCTTGTATCATCTTTTGTATTATTAAAGGCATTGTTATATACTATTTTCATTAGCAAACCATCCCATGACAATGGATTGTGTAGAGAAGAATGTTAAGGAAAGAAAATATAGTGAGGATTTTTTACAGTATGGTTTTACCTCAATAATTACAGCAAGAATTGAGAAACTGCAATGTGTTATTTGTTGTGAAGTTCTATCATCCTAATCTATGAAGCCAAACAAACTAAAACGCCATTTTGATAGCAAACATCTGAGCTTTGCCAGCAAGGATATCAACTATTTTAGAAGCAAAGTTGAGGGACTCAAGAAAGCTGGACTTGACAATGGTTGCAAGTACCACAAACAAAACGTACCAGCCATTGAAGCTTCATATTTGGTGGCACTCAGAATCACCAGAGCTATGAAACCTCACACCATTGCTGAGGATTTATTGTTGCCAGTGGCCAAAGACATTGCTCAAGTTATGAGTGGAGACGAATTTGTTATGAAATTGAGTGCAATTTCCTTATCTAATGACACTGTCCGCAGAAGAATAGATGACATGTCTGCTGATATTCTTGATCAGGTAATCCAGGAAATTAAATCTGCTCCACTTCCACTATTTAGTATCCAGCTTGATGAGTCTACAGAGACATTGCAAACTGTTCACAGTTACTGGTTTACGTGAGGTATGTTAATGATGACAACTTTAAAGATGAGTTTCTTTTTTGCAAACCTCTTGAAAAGACAACTACTGCACGTGATGTATTTGACACCGTTGATTTATTTCTGAAAGAGCATAAGATCTTTTGGGAAAAGGTTTTTGGTGTTTGCACAGATAGTGCTCCAGCTATGCCAGCATGTCGATCTGGATTTCAATGTTTGGTACTGAATGAGTCATCAAAAGTCATCAGAACTCACTTATAAGTCATCAGCAAATATTAGCAATGAAGACGCTTCCACAAGAGTTACAAGAAGTAATGAAAAGTGTCATAAGTTCTGTCAATTTTGTAAAGGCAAGCCCTTTAAACAGTCAGCTGTTTTTGCAACTGTGCAACAAGTTAGATGTGCCAAACAATGGTCTGCTATTTCACACTGAAGTGAGATGGTTGTCAAGAGGAAAAGTTTTTAAAATGTGTTTTTGAGCTTCGTTATGAACTCAAAATGTTTTTTAATCAGAAAGCAAGACTGCAGTTCGAAGTACTTTTCAGCGATAAAAGTGAACTGCAGAAAATAACTTACTTGGTTGACATCTTTGCCATCTTGAATGAGTTAAATTTGTCACTGCGAGGACCAAATGCAACATGCCTCAATTTATCTGAAAAGATCCGCTCATTCCAAATGAAACTTCAACTTTGGCAAAAAAAATTGGATGAAAATAAAATTCACATGTTGCCTACCTTATCTGCTTTCTTTGAGGAACATGACATTGAACCAGACAAAAGGATTACAATGATAATTTCTGTGAAAGAACACTTGCACATGCTTGCAGATGAAATTTCATCGTACTTTCCAAATCTACCTGACACCCCATTCACACTTGCCAGAAGCCCATTCACAATCAAAGTTGAAGATGTTCCTGAGATAGCACAAGAGGAGTTCATTGAACTTATTAACAGTGATGCAGCAAGAACTGATTTCTCTACAATGCCAGTTACAAAATTCTAGATCAAGTGTTTGCACTGTCTGAGACTGTGTTGTGCCTTCTTCTTCCATTTCCAACAACATATCTTTGTGAAACAGGGTTTTCTAGCTTGTTGGTTATCAAGTCTAAATACAGAAGTAGACTTGTTGTGGAAGATGATCTTTGTTGTGCTCTTGCAAAGACTGCCCTGAGAATTTCTGATCTGGTGAGAAAGAAGCAATCTCAACCTTCACACTGACTTTGGCTTTTTACGCATACTGTCGCAAAATGTAGCAATGTAGTTTACTTTTGTTATATGAAGACTGTTACCCATGCTACACCATGCTTCAAGACAAAATTTCATTTATTTGTAATTAAAAATAAATATTTCACAATATATAATTACATATTGTTTTTGTGATTTACTGTGACCAGCACAGTAATTTGGCTGAATAAAAGCTGAATAAAAGGGAGATGGGGATGTATTCAACAGTCTGTTTATTACCGAACCATTTCATATAGAGCCAAGGTACAAGAAAATCACAGGGTTTATATACCTTATAGCAGAGACTCTGAGGTAATTGAAATGCAAGGACCCTCCTTTAGTCCTGACCACTTCCTACCCTAGCCTAAGGCTATTTATACATTAAGACTTAATCCTAAAACCATGTCCAGAGGTATAAACACACAGGGAGTCACAAACAAGACTTGCAAATTAACTACCCTGTACTTTCTTTAGTCATTCATAGATCCAATGAAAGCATCCACCCAACAAGATTATACTCTTTCTGCATATCTGCCTCATAGAAGAGGGGGAGCATGAAAGTCTGGTCTACTACAGTGATTAATCACTGTGCTTTTATTATGTTCAATTTTTAACAATGAAAATACATCCTGCATATCAGATATTTACATTACAATTAATAACAGTAGCAAAATTACAGTTATGAAGTAGCAATGAAAATAATTTTATGGTTGGGGGTCACCACAACATGAGGAACTGTATTAAAGGGTCACGGCATTTGGAAGGTTGAGAACCACTGACATAGATGATGAAGCTATGAAAGAAAATATGGAAGAGAACAGATAATAGGTTGTCTACCAAACTGAAGGTCTTCAGAGTCATTGCACTAGCTTGATTGTAGAATGCCTGTGAAACTTGGACATTCTAACAGTGCCATGCCAGAAAATTTAGCTGCTTCCATTTGAGTTGTCTCAGGAAGATTCTGAAGGTTATCTGACAAGATAAGGTACTGGACGCTAAGGTCCTCTCTTGAGCTGAACTGCTAAGCATTCAAACTCTTCTACAGAGAGCACGACTATGATGGACTGGCCACATAGTCTGAATGCCAAACATACATTTACCTAAAGAACTATTTTATGAATAACTCACACAAGGCAAGCACACACAGGCTGGTCAGAAGAAGCAATACAAGGACATTCTCAAGGTCACTTTGAAGAACTTCACTATCAATTGTGAGACACAGGAGACACTGGCACAGGACTGTGCAGCATAATGTGCCTGAATCAAAAGAGGTGCTATGCTCTACAAGCAAAGCAGAATTGTAGTAGTTCAAAAGAAATGTGAGACAAGCATATCTAGAGAAATCTCCATCCCAAATGTTCAAATGGACTATTTGTGCCTGAGCTGTAGTAAAACCTTCTGACGTTGTGTTGGTCTGATCAGCCATAGTCAAAAACATTGTACCCTGACCTCAACATCATATTATCACTTTGGTCCTCTTTGAGTATAAAAGATGAACAACAATCTGTCCCATTAGCTTCTTAAAGGCAGAGACTGTTTCATTTTTTGTTTTTGTAGCCATAGAGGCTAATACAGTGACTAAAACAAATTGGATGGCTAATAAATTTTCGTGGTTTGATTGATCTTAGATTCTTTTATGTGGAATATAAGTAACACACTGCAAATATATAAAAACATATATGTGTGGGTCAATCTGTTGTGCAACAGTGAACATTGAGAATATTGGCTTCCTTAAGTTACTGCAATGTTCTAATATCAGTACAAATAAATGTTGTTTATAAAGAACACATGTACTTTATTGAGACATCCTGCATATTGCTGACCAGTTTAAATTATTTTCATTATATTTGATTATGCTTCTTAGTTTTTGGGAATCTTTAAGAATAAATTGCTGCACAATGTCATATGTGAAGAGCCTTACTGCTTAGTCATCCTTGGCAGTATCATGGGTTGCGAGTACCTGAATGTGAGGGAGGTGAAAAATTTGGCAACAGTAAAAGGTTTCTGAATGCACAAAAACCAAAAAATTAATTCAAAATCAAATGTGTAATGAATCCAAGGTGTTTCTGACAGTGCTTGCTCATGTTTCATTGTGCAATTTCACTACAAACTTGACTCTGAACACACAACATGCACTCTTTGCCCTGCACATGCTGTCATTCCACACAGTGCCAAGAAATGCTGCCAGAAACACTTCAGCTCAGATTCAAGACTATTTTATGTTATGAATTGCAGTGTTTTTACTGTACATACAAAGTTTTCTGCTCTTACAGATACATAATAGTTTAATTAGGGAAAATAAAGACTTTTAATATTTTCCTACTGTCATTCCTCAGCATGTAAGTATCAAATTACTATGTCTTTGGATTGTATTGTGTTAGAATGTTTGATTTTAAAAATTGCTGATATTTCCTTCTTTTACAGAAACATAAGCATTTAATTGAAGCAAGTAAAGACAAAAAGACAAAATCCCCTTAATGATATTTCTCCACCACCACTGTAGCATGTTTATGTAATTTTTTAAATTAAGCATAAGCAAATGTAATTTCATAAACTGAAGTTAGTATTTATTTGAGAAAGTATTAGCAATATTTATTTGCATTTCAGGACAAAAATATTTTTTGGTTATGGATAAGTGACTAAATTTAGACAGAAGAGATAAAAATACTGAACAATTCAGCAATCTTCTTTACCACGTTGTAAATTACAAGAAAAAAATATGGTGAATCATGTTTGCTATATGGATTTATTTCTAATAATGATGATGGTGTGGAAGAAACTTTTTGCTTAATTTGTAATGAAGTTTTGGCTGTGGAGAAAATGAAACAAGCCAACTAAAATGACATCCATTAGCCAAGCATGCAGCATACTGCAGTAAACCAAAGGAATATTTTGAATGACTTGTAAAATCTTTAAAGAAAAACAATGTTGGGGGGCGGAGCCAAGATGGCAGCGTAGCAGCAGCAACATATCGCAGCTCTCACATAGCCACCCCAAAATACCCATAAAATAGGACTCTAAACCAATCCTAGAACTCCAAAATGCACACAAAGATACTTCCCACTAAAGTCAGCTCGGCTACGAGGAACCATATCAGCACTGCCAACCAAAACCAGCCTGGCCTGAAGCCGTGTCTGTGCCCCAGGGGCGGCTGGACGGGAGGAGTGGAGGAGCCTCTCAGGTGAGTGGATTAGCAGCAGCTCAAGTGGAAATTGCGAAAGGGGGAGATAAGCAGTCCAGCCGGAAGGCCTCCACAGTGGAAAAACGAAAGGCAGAGGTTTTGCACCCGCCTCCACGTTGCAGCTTCCTGCCCGTGGCCTGCAGGCAGCAGGGGGACTGAGCAATTGTTCTCAGGCCAACGCTCTCACGTTGAGCGGCCTGGATCTGGATCGCCGCCTTGGGCCTTGGTCTTGGAGTCCTCGCTATACAGTCAGCTGGAAGTAAATAGGAGGAGTTCCCAGCCTCCTCCTAAGAACTACGGCAGCTGGGAGGACCCCAGCAATTTGGGACAGAGCTTTCCCTTCTGGAAGCAGAGCCCCACAGAGATTTTAAAAAAAAATCACAGTCTGAAGAACCATGAGTAAGAATAAGCATAAGAAGCAAAGTAAGAACAGCTCCCAAACCCTTGATTCCTTCTTTGGGGAAAAGAAAGATCATGGGAGAGAGAGGGAGGAGGAAAGCGCAGACAGAGCACCCCCACCAGAGGCCT
>JAQQSU010010002.1:0-12540 GCA_028627135.1 Pseudochirops cupreus | reverse complement strand
TACAACCAGACTAATGTCCAATGTGAAAGTATTTGCAGATCCTATACTTGACTGCATGAGGCCATGGCGGGGGGAGGAGAGGAAGGGGAGAAAATTTGAAACTCAAGGGATTGTGGAACTGAATCTTGTAAACTAAAAGTAAATAAACAAATCAATTTAAAAAATTATACAAATATCTACAGGTAAACTATAAAGATTTATATAATACCTAGCAAAATATAAGATATTCTTGACTCCTGCATGATTCTTAACTCCTGGATATACATTTTATTCAATGGCCTACAAATTAGTCTTTGAACACTAAAGTCCTAAGCATTTAAGATGCTGGTCCAGGACAGCATCAGGGATGTCTATTTCATAGAAGTAATTCCATTTCAACAAAATTGCTACAGATAATAAGGTTAATTTTTATCAGATACAATGGTGATATTCCAAGGTAATTGAATTTCCACTGAGAATATCTCAACATAGAAGTCCATTATTAGAACAGCAATATCTTAGAACCAGTTTAAATATTACTACATATACAAAGCAAAACCCTCTATACTCACCTTTAAAAGAGGATGTTATCACATTGCTTTCCGTAGCTGTGAAATTCTGCCCACCCTGGCAAGAGAATAAAAAAGAAAGGGCTCATAATCCAAGTGATTCAGCAATATACGGGACTCCAGCAATATATTGCATCTCAAATGTGTTTTCTCTTCTTAGAACACCAGACACCTTTCTTAAATTTTATTGACAGGAAAAATCAAATAATTACACAAGAACATCTACAGGGCAGTGTGAATACAGCTGCAGAACAAAATAGCAGTATCTTTACTCTTACCTTTGCTGTATTGTTGCCAACCACTAGATCCCTTAAACTGTGTTATGAACTGTTTTTGTTATTTTGATATTAACACAAAAAATTGAAATAAAATACCTGAGGCCATAATCAGACTTTCAGATCAAAGGGCATTTTGAATTTCTGTAACCTTCATAAACCACATTGACTTTTCTATTAAAAGCAGAAAAATATCCTTGTAAAGTATACCACCAAGTACTTCTGGTTCCATTCTCCCCTCTGTGATGAGGAAAAGAGTTGCCCTAAAAAAAATAGATGTGTCCTAGATTTCCTTTCCTGCTTCTACTCCTGCTATAAGGGAAAAAAATCTGTCCTCAGAACCTGTGCCCATCAGTTATATATGGTGCTTACACCATAAGGAACGGTTCTATGATAACATTCCTACAGCATAACATTCCTACAACATATCCTACAGTAATCTGGGTTCTGTTGCTCGTTCCTGTGAGACTGTGTCCAACATTACACCTAACTGGGTCATGAAATGGGCCTGGAATAGTTTTAGCCAGTGTTGCTCCGCTCCTGTTTCCTTCTGCCTCATTTGAGGGTGGCTTACCTGCTGAAATTCTGTATAGTTCTATACAAATTCTTTGTGCTCCGGGCTGGAGAACTGGGCCCTCATTTAAACTTAAAATATAAACGCTGAATTGTGGTCTAGAATAAAAAGCGAACAACCTGTTCTCCCAAATGCATTGCTTGCATTTGTATTCCTTATTCAGATTTTAAAACAAATGATGATGCTTAGGAAATACAAGATGCAAGTTACTTTCTAATTTGTTTTTATTATGTCAATGTTACAGATACATTTTACCCAAGAATATCTTAAATTTACAGTTCCCTATAAATAAAAAATGAGCCTTTAAATCTTCAATCTTGTTTAAAAAAACAAACAGAAGTTAGAATAATTTACCCCAAACGTAATTTATGCCAAAAAAGTAAATAATATTGTTGAAGGTAAGTTTGTTGATCTGTAGAATGATCTTCATTAAAATGCTGACATTTTTCTGCATGGTCAGAAAGGTCTTGGCACTAAAGGCTAGTGCATTTCAAGCAATGGGGCCTGCAGGACCAGTGCAGGAAGCATACTATTCCTGCTCAGCTGCTAATAATTTTCCTTCTTCTCATTCCACTTATAAAACATTATGGTTGAAAGGATAATGCTATAAAACCAACAGCACGCTTTATCAAACACAGCATGCATGTAAGGTATATTCTAGAAATGGGAGAGAGAACCATTCCTATTCCGTGGATGCTTCAAAGTTGTTAGGTACACGAGGAAAACTGGGTTAGAAAGAATAGATTATTTGTTCAAGGTCATGTGACCAGTTAATTTTTTTTTCTTCTCAATGATCACAAGGTTAATATTGAAGATTCCAATCATGAAATATCCTGGTGAACCTTGTTTCTCTCTAAAACTATTCTGAGAAGGATCAAAAATTCCTTTGTTATAATTTTAAACAAAGAAGTCCGGTTGAGAATGAAGGTGCATAGTGGCAGTTTTAAAAAGGGGGGGGGAGGGGAGGACAAAGGGAAGATTCTATGTGGGCAGCAAAGGGAATCATATTAAAATTTTCTATCTAAAATCTATCCAAAAAATGGAATGGGTTGTCTTCTGAGGTAGTGAATTCTCTGTCACTGGAAATATTCAAGCAGCAGTGGGATGACCACCTGAAAGGGATGTTATAGTGGGGTTCCTGCACCAGGAAGGGCATTGGACTAGATGACCTTTAAAGTCCCTTTCACGTCAGGTTCTTTCTATACCTGTTTGTTTCTCTAGTCGATTCAAGTCTTTTTGCTGAAATGGCTTTTATTTCCTATGAATTCTGTTCTTTATAACCTGAGACATTTTTTACTTCATACTTTAAACGATTCAGAAGTTAACATCAGTAAAATGAATCTACAATTGCATGGAAAACTGAGGTAGTGAGTGAGTTTTACAAGGACATTTCCTTTCCTGAGCCTGAAAGCAGTTCAATCGAGCCTTTGCTGCTCTCCACTATTCTCCCATCCCCATCTCCTTTTCATTATGGTGGCAGTCTTTTCATCCTACCTGCTATTTCCGTAGTAACTTGGTTTTGTCTTTTCTAATATGAAATAACCTGCCATGGGATATGTGTTTTCCATAGGAGCTGAACCATTAACAATTTTCTAGCTTTCAGAATTTCTAGCCCCCAAAGGAAAACATTCTCACAAAACCTGAACTGAAATATCAGGGTATTAAAACCATTCTTTATTCCATTGCTATACTCCAGCAGATCAAGAAACATTTCTTAAAACCTCCCTGGAAAAGCTATAGAGAGTCCTCTAAACACAGCTGACACATCATCTACAACTAGCGGAACATAATGCAAAGTAATAACCATTTTTCAAGCCATTATCTGACAAGGAGGAAGACACAAATACAGCTCATTACTTACGGATGTCAAGATGCTCAACCTCAAGCTTATCAAGGTTCATTTTTGTGCAGACACAACACTGGGTTACCAGATTGCAAACGTAATAAATATACACAGAAGTAAAAATGTCAGCTATATCATCAAGAAAGTATTAGTGCAAATATAATTATATTAAGAAAAATAAATTAAGATATCTTCCAAGTATAAAAACACCATGCTCTGAAACAACGCTCCCAAAGTCTATTACTGTACAACAGTCAGGATATAACAATACCTACCTACCTTTGTGAATCTACTATATTTTTAACTACAAAATTTTGGCGAAATTGTGTTGTCCAGTTCAAGTCATTCCTGAATGACTGTAGATAATTGACTTCAGGTCAACTCTTAGTCATTAATTTCTTTTTAAAAATAGTTAAGTAAGCTTTCCTCATGTCCTGACTTCCCTGAAGTGCACGTGCGTATCGGGTAGACTTAAAACTAAGTATGTGTGCTTCCTAAACACTATCCTTGTACTGTTCTGCTTAGCTCAGTGTCATCCACACAAGAGACACCCAACAAGAACAGGCAAGAAGGGGTGGATTTTCATTCCACACCTGGGTCAAGGCTGCTGGGAAATTCAGCACCAGAGACTGGGATCTTCCTGGTGGCAGCAAAGAGCTGAGGTGCCAGCATCCCAGCTATTCTGGGAAAGGGGCCGAGTCCAGAGGTCTGTGTTGCCCCGCTTCCTGCGTAGTACACAAATTGGCTTTCCTTCAAGAGATGTGAAAAAAAAATGCTCTTTCTTTAAGCTGGGTATCAGTTATTTCTGGGCTTTAATATACAAATTAAGGACATACTCTGCCCAGTTAGGGCTTATTGATGTAGACTGTCAAAGCTATTGCTTATTAGCATGTCTGGATTTCTTCTTTGCCCTCAAAGCCCCCTGCTTTGTATTGTATTATTAATACATATTGGTCATATACTCCCTCTCCCCAACCAGCAGGTGGGATACATGCACTCTCCAGATAGAACATGGGTTTTTTTATGTTGGCCTCTGTATTCCCAATGTCTACCCAGATTGCCCTGCACATAATCAACAGGTGCTGAAGTGAACTGGATTGTGCCAGGACTCAGACTTGGGGCTATGAAGCAGAAACTGTCCCCTCCTGATGGTATAGGAAATTCTGAAGCTCAGGTGTGAGTCCTTGAAGAAATGCTAACAGAGCCTCCCCACTTCTGTGATCCCAGGCAAAAAGCCTTGGAGCTTTGATGCTGGGGAGAGACACCCAATACCTATTTCCTACCACATGTGTCAGACAGCCCAAAATGCTGTGCTTGGCTTCCTTCATCTTTCCTTCCACATCAGGCAGTAACTCCTTTCCCTATCCCTATGAAAAGCAGTACATGCCTGTCCAAACCAGGGCTTTCTCTTTAACCCTGGCTGGCTTGGGTCACAATGAGGGCCTTCTGTTACTGTTAGGACTAGAGCTATCAATGCTCCTAGCTGAAAAACCTCCAGGTCCTCTCTCCTCTTCTATGGTCACATTCTCAGTGCTCATCATAATGAGTAGCTGTCTTAGTAGTTCTTACTCTTTCACAAGTGTTTTTTTCCAGAAGTCATTAAACTATGACCTTAATCAAGAGCACAAATGGGCTGTGATTGAATATTAGATTCCAAAGGTTAATAAGAAAATATACTGTTGGGCAGTCTGGCAAAAAAAAACCCTAAACAGAACCTACCATTAGGAGTACTAGATAAACACAATTCAGTTCAGCTACCAGTTTGAAAAAGGTAGGCATGATTAAGTTACAGAATGAAATTGCTTAACTAAAGCAATGCCATTGAACTAACTTTCAGTACAATGATGTAGAGGAAGGTCCCAAGAACAGCATTAAACTCAAAAGGCCCATAAGTCAAATGAGAGTTCACAATTCTGAAAAACTCCACAGGATTCAACAGAATTTAGAATTCTGCAATGACCTGCTGGTGGGTGGCCAACCTACTGTGGCTCTGGCAGCTGATCTTGTCCATGATTTCTGACAGCAAACACTGAGGTATATAATTAGTTCGATGATTCATTAGTCACCCTAAGGACATTTTCAAAGGAATTCAAGAAAACTATTGAGGATGATCACTGGTCCTAAAACACTAATGGACTTGGCAACTGATAAGACCATACTCCTCAAAGCTTGGTTAATCAAAGCTCTAGGTGTGGAGGGACTGTTTCAAAGTCTGGCTGTGATCAACAGTTCCCAAGCTTAAGTCACAACTGTGTCTTCGGCCTTTTTCTGCAGGCTGGCCCCTGTGTAAGTTGTGTGCTCTGGCCAAGAACAACAACATAAAAGAGGTTCTCAGAGATCCATCTTTTGACCACTAATGCAAAACACACAGAAGGAATCCAGCCAGGAGAGGAAACAGGTTAGCCAGCAGCAGCCAGAGCGTGACAACGAGGTTGGAGGAGCAGGAACAGAGATCTAAAATCAGAAAAAGAAAGAGTCATATTATATGATCACACTGACGTCATGCACTTAAAATCTGACCAGCTTAGTACCTCAGAGTCAGCCTCAGGAAAAGTGTGAAGGGAAATAGATTTTTTTACCTCCTCTTCTATCCTTTGGATGGACTAGTCACCCATATGTATCTACCTATTCTGAAAACCATTATAAAGTGTTGGTCTGACAACCAGATGTCAACCAATCCACAAAAAGGTACTCACTGATACAGACAGCCCCCCCAGAGGGTGTCTGAGGCCCAAAAGGAATAAGTAACTTTCTTAGACAGAAAATTAAATGGAGTCAACATATGTGTTTAGAAAAATCACTGGTCATAAGATTAGGGCACAAAAATCACCTTTTTTATTTACTAGTAATAAAGATCAAGAAAATATCATCTTAAAAGAGTCACATTTGGAAACTGACCTGCTTAAGAATTTATAGGCTCAGTATGACAATTATAAAACCATAATTCATTAAAGGAAGATCTAACTAATGGAAAGGACATGTTAAAGAATGGCTATAACAGAGTAAACATGTCAATACTCCCCAAATTAATTTATACATTTAATGTAAAACCAATCATAATACCAATTATGAGGAAATGATGAAACATGGAAAGATCTTTATGAAATAATGCAAAGAAAAAAAGCAAAACCAAAACAATGGAACATATTCTAACTATGAGCATATAATAGCAAAAGTAGGAATTAATAAAATATTCACAGAACTTAAAGGAATTGACAGATAGAATTTTAACAAAAATTAATGAAAGACTTGAATTGCTTTGATATTTTATACACTGAAATTAAGTAATTTAAGTGTAATCAGCTGTATCAATTTTCATTGTAAGAAAACACTCAGTTTTAAAAATGAAATATCTTGAGCATCAATGGAGTACAGAGCTGTCTGAAAGGGGTTGTATTAATATTCTGGGCTAGGAGAAAACAGGAATAAGAATGGAGAATAAGAAGTTGAATAGGCTCTAGGCACCCTCAACATGTTGAGACACTGCCTGCCTCCAGGGCTAGCTGGGCTTCTTCTCAGTGCCTGAAGCATGGTTCCATGTCAAAACTGGAGGTGGCTTTATCACTGGAAATGACACTGAAAAAGGAACACTGCCATTTGCTCTACAACTATGCAGGAAGCACCACTGGCCTTTCCTACTAAGTGGCAGCTGAAACCTGTGCCCCCTTTAGGGTATGAGCTCTGCAGCAGCAGGATCTCCCTCCCTTTCTCTGTGACCCCCACAACATTTAGCCTAAGGCCCTTCTCCAGCCTTTCCTCTTACTGTGTAGGGCATCACCATCCTCCCAGTCCCTCAGGCTCAGCTGCCCATAGCCAATCTGCTGGCAAGGCCTGTCAACTTTACCTCCACAACCTCTTTGCACACACCCCCTTCTCTCCACCACTCCACTACAGGTCCTTACCACCTCATGTCTGGACTGCCACAATAACCTACTGGTGGGTTTGCCTGCCTCCAGTCTCTCCCCCACTCCAGCCCAGCTGAATAGACTCTGCTATCAGAGTGTTCTTGCTAAAGTACAGGTCTGATCACGCCACCCCCACACTCAATAAACTCCAGCAGCTACCTCCCAGCACTCCCAGGATTTGATAAAGAACTGTGTTTGCCATTCAAAGCCCTTTGGAACTGCCTTCTCCCTCTCTCTCCCCCTCCCTGGCCCATCTCTCCTCCTTGCTGCCCCTTAGAGCTCATACTCTCCTGTGTACTTGGCAATCCAGTGACATTGGTCTTCTTGCTGCTTCTCAAACATGACTCTCCATCTCCTGACTCTGAGCATTTTCAGAGGCTGTCCCCCACCATGCCTCGATTGTTTTCCCTCCTTATTTCTGCCTTTTGGCTCTTCTCAAGTCCCAATTCTACCTTTTCTAATCCCCCTTAATTTTAGTGCCTTCCTTGTAGATTATTTCAAATCTATCCTGTGTATAGCTTATTTGCACAGAGTTGTTTTTATATTGTCTTTCCCTTTGGACTGTGAGTTCTTGAGGAAAAGGACAGTCTTTTGCCTTTCTTTGCATCCCTAGGGCTTACATGGTACCTGACACATAGTCTTTTCATTTCTTTATTTATTCACTGAGTCAGAGTGACAAGTCAAGGCTAGTTCTCATTATATGAAAACATTTCTCAAATAGGCAAGCCCTAGAAGAGCCGGGTATTACTTAAACGCCAGGCTGATGGGTTTGTATCTTATCCCAGAGTCTGAGAGAGGTAGACAATGAATGTTTCTGAGAAAGTGAAGGCTGTGGTCAGCCCTGTGCTGTAGGAAGATTACCTGAGTAGAAAATCAGCAGACCAGCCTTGGCAATTCTACCTGCACCATCCTCTTCTAGCTGGTTTCTGCCTACTCTCATAGGCCCCCAGCCTATTTGGGCCCTCTTCACTTTTCTGTACCACTGCAACAGCGTCCTAACTAGCCTCCCTCCTTCCAGTCTTCCCCTCTTCAAGCTTATTCTCTAGCTGCCAAACAGTTTTCCTCAGGCACATGTCTGACCTGTTGTTTCAGCAGGGCCTTCTGAGCCTTTCCCAGTTTGGCTCTTGCCCCCTTTACACATGATTTCATATTACTGTTTTTGATGTGCTTGCTGTTCTAGCCAAACAGGCCACTAGTCCTTGTCTGAAGTGGACACATCTCTGTCCCGTCCCCACCACCCCCAGGACGAACTCTTCCTCACCATCACTTCTTAGACACCTCCACACTTCCTGCGGGCAGCGCTTCCTAAACTATGAGTAATTTCTCCCCTTCAAATTGTCTTGTACTGACTTAGGTTTGCATAATATGTCTCTGCCACTCTCATTCTCAGCAGAACGGAGACTTCTTGACAGCAGGAACTATTTTCCCCATCCTCTTAGAATGCCTTCAGGCAGTAGTAGGCACTTAATAAATACTTGCAGAATTAATCAAGTTACTGGGTGCAAAACGGATTTTGTTTCTGAGTAAGAACAATTGGTTTTTCTCCAATTACTCCGGCCTGCTTGAAATGAAAAAGCACTGGATTAAAAAAAAACATGGGGCGGCTAGGTGGTGCAGTGAATAGAGCACCAGCCTTGGAATCAGGAGGACCTGAGTTCAAATCTGACCTCAGACACTTAACACTTACCAGCCATGTGGGCCTTGGGCAAGTCACTTAACCCCAATTGCCCAGCCTTCCCCCCTCCAAAAATTAAAAAACAAAACAACACCATGACAACTGGGTGCCAATTCAGAGGACTGTGTCCCCAAACTCTGTCCCTCTTTCCTATTGAGAGCCTAAACCTAGGGATGAAAAACTCGAGCTCCCAAGAGCTTCAAAGGAGGAGAACAAAAAGTCAAATTAGAATACTAAGTTAGAGTGAGAAACCCCTGAACTCTAGTCTGAATCTACTCCTCAATTTGATCACTCCTGTGCAGCAGGTATCAAAAAATTATAGCCAGGATAGAGCGAGGCAGAGTCAAGATGGCAGAACACAAGCAGGAAAACTCTGGGAGCTCCCCCCATAACCACCCCAAATACCTATCAAATATGACTATAAACAAATTTTAGAGCTCCAGAACCCACGAAATGACAGAGAAACAAGGCTCCCTCTGAAGGCAGCCCAGCAGGTGGACAGGAAGGGTTCACCGCAGCATGCTGGGAGCCGAAACCAGGCCAGCCTGAAACCCCAGCTGTAGCCCCACGGTGGCCAGGACAAGCCAATTTGAATACTCTGGAAACACAATCAGGATAACCCAGGATATAGCAGTTCTACATTAAGGGATCGAAGGGCCTGGAATATGATATTCTGGAGATCAAGGGAGCTAGGATTAAAACCAAGAATCACCTACCCAGCAAAACTGAGTATAATATTCCAGGGGAAAATATGGTTATTCAATGAGGTGGAGGACTTCCAAGCATTCTTGATGAAAAAACCAGAAATGAATGACACTCCAATACAAGAAGCATGAGAAGGTAAACATGGAAAAGAATTCATAAGGAACTTATCAAAGTTGAACCATTTACATTCCTACATGGAAAAACGATAATTGTAATGAAACTTTTCTCAGTATGAGGACAGGTGAAGGGAATTTAAATGTATATACATGTATACATATATCTATATAGGAGGGTATATATGCATCTGAATACATATGTGAGTGTGTGTATATATGTGCACATAGAGGGCACGGGATCAATTGAACAGGAAGGGATGATATTGTAAAAGGTGTAAAAGGTGAAATTGAGAGGTGGGAGAAGAATAGAATGAGAGAAGACAGGGAGAGACAGAATGGGGTTAATCATCTTATAAGAAGAGGCAAGGGATAACTGTTACAATGAAGAACAAGAGGCAAAAGGGAATGGTTCCACCTTACTCTCATTGAATTTGGTTTAGGGAAAGAATGACATAAACTCTAAATTGGGTATCTTGCCACACAAGAGAGCAAGGGGGAAGGGGATAAGAGGTGGGATGATGGAGGGGAGGGCCGGTTGAGGAGGAAGGTTGTTAGAAGCACACACTTCTGTAAAGGGACAGGGACAAAGCAGATAATAGTACAAGTGGGGGGTGGGATAGGAAGGAGAGAAATATAGTCAGTCTTTCACAATATGTCCATCGTGGAGATGTTCTGTGTAATTACATTTCTACGGCCAGTATTGAATTGCTTGTCTTTCCAGTGGGGGGGGGGGTGGGTGATGAGGGAGGAAGGGAAAGAATCTAGAATTTAAAGTTCTAAAATCAAATGTTAAAAAAAATTATATATATATATGTATATATTATTATTATTATTTACATGCAACTGAGTAATAAGATATACTGGCACTTGGGTAGGGAGATCCATCTCGCCCTACTGGAAAGTCTGAGAGGTGATGGGGGAGGACATAGGAGAGAGTAGATTGGGGGAGGGGATATACAGTGGGATGGCTATTTTGGGGTGGTGGGTAGGGGAAAGAGGGAGAAAATTTGTAACTCAAAATCTCATGGAAATGAATGATGTAAACTAAAAATAAACAAAAGTCAGTATTTTTAAAAAAATTATAGCCTCATTTATGCTTGCAGTTCAGATGTACAATAAGGATTTAAGGGGTTTTTGTTTTGTTTTGTTGCTTGGAAGGATCTAAGTTTTAAGTTATAACATTTTAAAACCTACACACAAGATACATAAGTTGCTCCAAGAATGTCAATCTATGTGAGTGCATCTTATTTTCCTGTGTCTCTTTTGGCTGTGAGAATGCACTTCCCACTTTCCTTCGCCTTAACAAGTCATAAAACAGGACTAGAGTAGATGTACTTTGAAAAAATGCTTTACTGTAGTCTTATGTTCCATGCAGTTTGCTAATTTTGGGGGTTTTTTTGCTTTTTGGAGGGGGAAGGTAGGGCAATTGGGGCTAAGTGACTTACCCAAGGTCACAAGGCTAGTCAGTTTGCTAATTTTAACAGTAGATGAAAAGAAAATTTTCTTTTAAATAAAATAAAGTGTTTTGGCAGGGTGTTTTTCTTGTTAACTTTTTTTTCCGTGGATCAGAAGGTCTTGGCAGACAAGAGGTTCTCTAGACTTGCATTTACTAAGTCTTGTCTACCTTGGGTTTTTTTTTTTGCTTTTTGGAGCAGGGAGGGCAGGGCAATTGGGGCTAAATGACTTGTCCAAGGCCACACGGCTAGTAAATATTAAGTACTTAGTCTGAGGCCAGATTTGAACTCAGGTCCTCCTCACTCCAGGGTCGGTGCTCTATTCACTGCACCACCTAGCCGCCCCCCTATCTTAGTTTTTAGGGCCCAAAGACAGCAAGAAAAATTTTCAACAGAACAGAAGAACAAGAATCTAACAAAAAGATTTTCCATCCATTCTTAAGGGTCTTCAAGAACTGGATTTTAAGTATTTGATGGACACTCACTTACCCAGTGGTAAAGCCCTTGTGAGGTTGGAAACTGGAGGATCCGTTTCTGGAGGGCAGAGCTCACAGAAGTCCCAACATGCTGGGCAGAGAAGGTCCCCATCATGTACCCAGCCATTTATCTGAATGCTTACAGGGAGGACCTGCCCTGCCCGACTGCACAAATATGTGGTGTTCTGGACCCAAACTTTCAAGCCTTGGGAAGAACAAGAAACCTTAAAACAAAAAAGAGGAAAAAACTCTAGCTGAGTAACATTCTGGAAAACTAAGACATCCTATGAATACAAACAGAAATCTTTTAACATATCACTACTAGAGAACACAATTTGCTCTGACAAGTCAATGAGCATTTATTAAACACCTACTGTGTGCCAGATGAACAAACATGATTCAGAAGAGTTTACTGATAGATGTATTTGAAAAGTTCCTTACTCTATGGCACAGTTTTCCAAAGTAGGTAACCTAGAAAGCACTGGTGGACAGAGTAATGGATTTAGAGTCGGAAAGACCAGAGTTCAGATCCTGCCTTGGACATTTAATTCTGTGACTCTGGGCAAGTCCTTACAAAGTCCAATTGGAAAAATGTTCCTGAATACATATTTCACCCTTCAAAACAGCCAGCAGGTAATTTTTTTAGATACTTCGGAATTTGTCATTGAGAGTTTAGAAAAGTACTAAAACAATCACTCTATTAACTATTTCTTCTCCAATTATTCTAGCCTGCTTTTTCTCATCATGTTTTTTTTTCTCCTCATCTTTGCCCTACCAACCGCCCCAAAACAGCCATCCCATTGTGTCCCCCCTCCCCCAATCTATTCTCTCCTATGTCTTCCCCCCTCACCCCTCTGACTTTCCAGTAGGGCAGGATGGATCTCCCTGCCACAGTGCCTGTGTATCTCTTTATATATATACACACATATATATTTTTAACATTTGATTATAGAACTTTAGATTCTAGAT
>JAQQSU010010001.1:0-12540 GCA_028627135.1 Pseudochirops cupreus | reverse complement strand
TTCAATGAGAGTAAGGTTGACCCATTCATTATCTACATTTTATAGATGAAAAAACTGAGTCTCAACTAGGAAGGCTGAGACAGGACTTGAACAGGTCTCCCTCACTCTGTTCTTGCTACCATGCCATGCTCTGTTCAGAATTTGGGTCACAGCAGTTATCACAAACAACAGATCAGTGATTGGTATAGGCAGTAGGTGAAGGTTCCACTAGCAGATAATGGGATGAAGGGCCCAATAAGCAGCATCAGGAATGTCCTAGCAGGAGAGATTAAGGACCTCATCTTTGAGAGACAGAGTAGGGTAAGCGGTGCTAGGTAGGTAAAGTCACCGGGAAACTGATACAAGGCAGGAACTTGTCACTAGGGACCTGGATGTGTCAATTGTTTTGTAGTGAAAAGACCCCTAGATTTTGGAGTCAAAAGGCTTGGATTCAATTCCTAGCTCTTCTATTTAATACCATGTGACCTTGAGCAAAGTATTTTCTCTCTTAAGTCTAGTTTCTACATCTGTAAAAAAAAAATAGGTAAAAGGAATTGGCCTAGATCAGAAGTATCAAACTCCAAGGGCCTAGCAAAGTGCTGGGTGCCCTGTAACCAGACTAAGATGTAATTGGGAAATGTTTAACAAAATAAAAAATACAATATAGCATTGATCATATTAATTTGTGGTTTTCTAAGTCAATATGTGCCCAGAGGAATTAATTTCTATTTGAGTTTCATGCCATTGGCCTAGATGGTTTCCAAGGTCTGTGGCAGCTCTAACTTTCTGTGATGTTATAATTGCCACTTTAGAAAGGACACCGATGAGTGAACTTGTAATCTCATGAATCACCCACCCACCAAAGATGTATCGGAGTATAGTGGAGACAGTACTGGTTCTGGAACCAGGGTGCTTGGGTTTGAATCCTAGCACTGCTACCCAATACTCTATGGTCTCAGGCAAATCACTCACCCTCTCTGAGCTAGATTATTTGAGAACCACTTGGACAGAGAGAGGTCATTATGCCAGGGCCAGAGCTCTGCCTTGGGCTCCCTTGCCTTTGGGTATTGGAGACCATAAGCCTCGAGAGTCATAAAGCTTATAAAAGAACTAAAAATAAAGTTGATCAACGTCTGCCTTTTCTATAAAACATGCCAGCTTGTATTAGGTCAGAGATTCTTAACCTGGTGACCATGAACTTACTTTTAAAAATATATTTTGGGGGCAGCTAGGTGGCACAGTGAATAGAGCACTGGCCCTGGAGCAGGAGGACCTGAGTTCAAATGTGACCTCGGACATTTAACACAAAACTGGCTGTGTGACCTTAGGCAAATCACTTAATCCCAACTGTCCTACCTTCCCCCCTCCAAAAAGGAAAAAATATATATATTTATATATATATATATATATATATATATATGTATATATATATATATGTAACTATCTCAATATAATTGGTTTCCTTTTTCATCATATATATTTCATGCATTTAACAATATTATTCTGAGAAGGGTTCCCTTGGCTTCACCAGACTGCCAAAGGGTCCTTGACACAAAAAAAATTATCCAAACTTCTTTCGATCTCCAAGATCTTTCCGTTCTAAATCTATGATCCTGATTTATGCAGAAGTTACCCAGAAGCCACAGTGATCCAAATGAACACAAATATCAATGAATTTTTCCTTTGTCATGAGGGACCTGGATGTTTCGATTGTTTTGTAGTGAAAAGACCCCTAGATTTTGGAGTTAAATGACTTGGATTCGAACTCTAGCTCTGCTATTTAATACCATATGACCCTGAGCAAAGTACTTTCTCTCTAAAGTTCAGTTTGCTCATCTATAAAAAATAGGTGAAAGGAGTTGGCCTAGACAGAAGTATCAGACTCCAAGGGCCTAGTTCAAAGAGTTCATGTTTAAGAAAATCAGTGGAATTGGCAGGGCCTTTTCTAGTCATGATTGAGAATTAAGCATTTGTCACTGCACTGAAGAGAAATACTGGGTTTTTTCAACTTGACGGTGCATCCATGATACAATGGTAAGAGCACTAAGTTTGCAGGCAGACCTGGTGCTAAAGAGAGTTGAGTTCAAATTCCCAATCCTACCATGCGAGTTTGAGATCTGACTGTAACATTACTTCTTACTACTGGGGCCCAATTTACACATCTCCCTGTGCTTGGCTGTAAAATGAGGGGGTTGGCCATGGCCTCTAAGGCTCCTCCCAGCTCTAGATGTATGAGTCTATTAAGGCACAGAAATGTTTTCATTTTGTTGTTTTGCCTAGATCTGGGATTTCATTGGTTCAGCCTCTTGATTCAGCTGCTGTTGCTGCCATTACCAGCATCACCATAATCTAGTTCTTTCTTGGACTTACACTCAGCAATGTGGTTGGGATATATCTGGCTCAGGACTGAGAATTTCTAAACTTGGCCAAAAAGCTTGAAGATATTAAAAAAATTTGTAGATGCCAAGAAGAAACCCCCTAGCCCTTACTGCCAACATATAGTAATGTTGTCTGGATGCTTTCCTATTTGAAACAAAACCTACTACAGTTATCCCTTCCACAGCGTGTCTTTCCCCACCTCAGTTTTGACAGATCATGGGTCAGCATAAGAAATTAAGTGGGAATTTTTGAGGAGTTTGGTGGAAGCCGCAGATAACATGGGAAGGCCAACAGACGACACTGAAAAAGTTTAGAAACTCAGAAATACATAAAATATGTGTATAGAATTATATAATATCAGCCCAAATTTTACAATAAGATACTCCATAAAAGAAAAATTCAGACCTCTTTTCCTAGTCCAAATGGAGGGTCAAAAAATTGTATGTAGATATTCCAGATAATGGGGGTGCCATTCCCCTAACCCCTAGATTTGGAAGGAATAATTGTATTCTACCCTCCAAGACAGGATGATTTTCTTAACCCTGAGACACACGGAGCTGTCTTTAAGCTAAAATATATCCAATACACCAAAACTCCTCTTATTACTTCCCCTGGTTGCCTCAGACCCCTATACC
This sequence comes from Pseudochirops cupreus, assembly GCA_028627135.1. Classification (NCBI taxonomy): domain Eukaryota; kingdom Metazoa; phylum Chordata; class Mammalia; order Diprotodontia; family Pseudocheiridae; genus Pseudochirops; species Pseudochirops cupreus. The sequence goes on along the minus strand of JAQQSU010010001.1, from coordinate 9,547 downwards.
TACTTGAGAGATTCTGAGACTTAAATCATGGTGTTTGACTAGGAACTGCTAGTTTTCATTCCCCTTACCTTTTTAATTGTGAATTTCTAGTAATTAGAGAGTTCCTGTTGAGAGAGGAAGTGTGCCAGTACAGATTGGTCCCTTCTCTGAGAGGCTATGTGATTTTCCCAGGGTCATATATGCAATATGTGTCAAAGGCAGGTTTTGGACTTGGATCTTCCTGTTTTGAAGGCCAGATCTCTGCTCTCTATGCTTTGATGCTTTATTGTAGCAGGGGAAACAATATAGATGTGTCTTATCTTAGTAAATAAGGTCATCTAGACAAGTTGTAAAGTTAATTTTTAAATATAGAATTGTATTTTGGGACTGCACTCCTCCGGAAACAGTTTGACCCTAACCTTTGAGAACAATCACCATCATGATAACAGCATCTGATATCTGTCCAACACAGGAATTTTTTACCTTTTTGCTCTCCTGAACCCTTTTGGCAGTCCAGTGAAGTCTAGGCACCCTTTCCCAGAATGATGTTAGCTGCATACATTCCTAAGCAAAGGAAATCCTAACTTTCAGTTAGAGGTTAGTGAAAATAGAGATGTAATACTTTCCCCTCCAAGTTCTTCTGATGAGATACTTAACCTAAAAGTCAGAAACCATGAATGCAACATACCTACAATTATCTTAATATTTGCCACAATGGCTTACATAGAGGAGAGAAAAACAACAGTCTGCAGTAATATATCTGAAAAGACTCCAGACTGAACCAACACCTGCCTTGCAGACCAGTGCCTCAGTGTACCATAGCCCATGGCAGATGGCCACTCTTTTTGACTGCCTAGAATTTGTGGAAGCCACTCTTAATTAAGGAGGGAGGAAGGGAGAGAAGAGAAAGGAGGTGGGAGGGGGAATGAAAGGGAAGAAAAGACAGCAGGGAGAAATGGAAGAAATGGAGGAGAGAAGGGAGGAAGAGGAAGGAGAAGAGGGAGAGGGAGAAGCTAATTTGCACTGAAGTGAAAAAGAGACACACCTACAAGGCAATAGTTTTAAATGGGCAGAGTTCATTTACTGAAAAACAGTCAAAGGGACCTGAAAATTATGAAATGAGTCTTTCAGTGCTGGTTATTAAATCAGTTCACCCTCTGTGTTATAAGGAACAGTGTGGTACAGTGGTTCTGAAGCCAGAGGGGCAGAAATGAGGTTTCAGCTCTGCTACTCACTATATCTGGGGCACTTTGGACAGATTGTCTTATCTGTCTGGGCCCCTGTTTCTTCCCCCTCAAAAATGAGGTGAATGAACTAAAGGGTCTCTTTAAGATCTCTTCTAGGTGCTATTACTGTATGCCTGAGTTACAAAATTGTGAATTTCTAAATAATGACATAAACCTTCATATTTGCTATTGATGAGGAAAGACAAACATTACAAAAATCAGGGGACTCTGCCTTTCCTCCTTCCTGGCCTGACAGGCAACAATGCAAAGCCTTCCCATTTTAGGAGAGGCCCAAGTTTCTTTGTTTTCCAGCTCAAGTTGGGGAATGGAGTTGGGAAGGCAGCTCTATGGTAGTAATCAAATTGTCACTAATGTAGCAGGATCTTTTCTCTCGGGACTGATCCCTCTGTGACTGAATGTGGGTGGGAACCTAAGAGTGATGTTGGCTAGAGGCTTCAGCAGAGATGAATACCAATTCTAAGACTAATTCTCCCCAGCCTGATTTAGTGAAGAACCTGTGATCTCAAAGACCTTGGTTCAAAATCTGCCTCAGATTCACACTGGCAGTGGAACCCTGGGGAAGTGACTTGTCCAGATTATCGATTTAGAGCAAGAAAGATGAAGTTCAACCCCTCATTTTATAGTTGGGGAAAAATGAAACTGTGAGCAGTTAAATGATTTGCCTAGGGTCTCCAGAGGGAAGAAGTGTCTATAACAGATTTTGAAGCCAGGTATTCCTGATTCCAGTTCCAATACCTTACCACCACACCATCCAGCCTTGGTCTTAGCTTCTCCATTGGAGAAATAGGCATAAAAGTAGCACCACATAGGATTGTGGTGAGGCAAAATGAGATACTTTGTGTAAAGCAACCAGTCTGCCCCCAATGGCTTGACCAGTTCCAGACCAACCTCTGCAAGCATTTATTCCCACACGATACTTTCACTCAATGCCAGGGCAGAGTAAAAGAACTGGGACCAAAATTTCAGCAGGTACATCTACATCTACAAAGCTCACTTTTAATGGCAATTTCTACACAGTACTTTCCTCAAAACAATCCTGTGAGTGAGAATGAGGTAGTACAAGTCCTTATCCCAATTTTATAAATGGAAAAACCTTGATGAGAGAGAGAGATGGAGAGACAGAGAGACAGAGACAGAGGAGAGAGACAGAGAGAAACAGAGACAGACAGAGACAGAGAGAAACAGAAACTGAGAGAGAGAAGAGACAGAGAGAGAATAGATGGAGAGAGAGAGAGAGAGAGAGAGAGAGAGAGAGAGAGAGAGAGAGAGAGGAGAGACAAAGACAGGGAAGAGGCAGAGAGAAGAGAGACAGACATAGAGAAAGAGAGAGACAAAGATGGAGGTGAGATAACTTGCCTAAGATCTTACAGAGTTTAAGTATCCAAGCTGGAACTCAAATTCAGGTCTTGCTGGCCTGACATGGTCAGTTAGAAAAGAAAAAGGATTGAAGAGGAATCATCTCTAAAACAACACGGATTTATAGGCTCCCATCTATAACAATGTCCAATCCTTGGTGACATTCACCTTGAAGTTTGTGGAAGAATGTGTGAGCAAATGACCATATAAGGCTCTGGGGAGCTTGCAGCAGCACAGAAGCAGCCAGGGTCAAATAAATGTTTGAGTGAGTAAGTCACTGAGTGCTTTTTCATGTTCAACTTTGCGTGTGTGTGTTTTTTTGTGGCTCACCCTCTGGAAAAGGTGATAAGGAAGCTATAAATGAGTGTCCCTGGTCCACCAGGTATGTGAGTTGGGGGTAGGGGAATCTCCAGTTTGGTTTTGTGCTACTCTGAAATCTGATCATTGACTGTTCCAAAATAGGGAACCTAAACAGTGATGAGACAATCTCAGTTTCACTCATTATCTATCCATTTGAGTTTAATTCCTAGAGGAGGTGAGGCCAGCAACAGGTAGCAGAATATCACACACACACACGCACACACACACACACACACACACACACACACACACAAGCAAGGGCTCTTAAGGGAATTACATTCTTCCAGTGGCATAGCTATGATAGACCCATGCATTCTAGCCTCTCCAAATCCTAGTGTCATCCCCCTTTTCCCTTGACTCTCCTTGTCACTTTGCTCTCTAGTGAAGATCAGGGCACCTATAGCTATCGTGGGGTTACCCAGAGCTCGTGTTCTAGAGTTGATCCTCACTATGGCAGCATTGGGTGTAGTGATGACCAAAAGCTTGGATAGACCTGATTGATGAATTGGTGCAATTCTAAGTCTCCACTAGATGTGAAAGTGGAAATAGCCAAGGAAGAACTGAATGAGCAGCTCAAGGCTGAAACTGAGATGTGTGCCTCATCCCTGTTCAGGCCTTAAGGATACTCGCCAATAGACACATATCCATGTTCAAATATTTTAAGGGCTGTCACATGGAGGAAGGACTGGGCTTGTTCTGTATTCCATTAGAGGACAGAACCAGAAGAAATGCATGCAAGTTGCAAGAAGGCCAACAAGGTTTGATGCCAAGAAAACCCTTCCTAACAATTTGAACTGTATCAATAGGTGGTATGTAGGTGTCCCCTCCTTGGCAGTCTGTAAGCAGAAGCTGGATGACCATTTGTCGGTAATGTGATGGTGGGAGATTCCTTTCAGATGTGTGTTGGACAAGATGACCACATAGGTTACTTCCATCCCTCAACCTCTGTGATATAGAGCTATAAGGGACCCCAAAGGCATGTAGTCCAACTCCCTCATTTTAAAGATGAGGAAACTGAGGCCCAGAGAGGTTGGAATTGTCCAAGATCACAGAGGTAATAAGGAAGATTCAAACCCAGATCTTCTAAATCCAAATTTAGCATTCTATAGATACATGACCCCTTCCACAGTGAATGATGCTACAACTATGCCAAAGGGACCACAAGTGTAACGAAGGCCCCCTTGGGTCAGTAAGTTCTCTAGCTATTTCACAAACCCATGGAACTCGCAGGTGCCTGAGCATATTCAGAACTTTAGACAGCTCTTAATTGTGATCAGCTGGTAATAATAGCATATATTTATATGACTTTGTATGGCTTCCAGAACTCTTTTCTCATCATGACAGTGTCAATGATAACCTACATGGCCACTAAGTTCCCAATGTAGCCACGAGGGTGTGGATGGAGAAGGGAGATCATGGCCTCTTGAGAATAGCATATCCTTTATACAGTGATGTGTAGTTGTCAAAACTTTTCTGGGCCTCAGATTCTATCTATAAAAGGAGGGAGTTGGATAATATGATCTCTGAGCTTCTTTCCAATTCTAATCTTGTGGAAACCATGAAAAGAACCGATGAGTTCAAGGAGAACCTCACACAAAGGACCAGTGTCAAAGACTCAACTAGAAGGAAAGCAAAAGGCCCAGAGGTGGAGAGGTAAAAGAGAAGCAATGACAGTCATACCACTGAGAGTTGTCATCAGGTAGCAAATGACTATCCTCCCCACTTTAGGGCAGCAGCCCCTCCCCCCCCCCCAAAAAAGCAACCAGAGCTGTGACTCAAGGCTGTTAATTTAAGCAAGTCACATTTTCCACATTTGGGGGGGGAGGAGAGATAAATTATTATTAAGAGGCATGATGGGCACCATGAAAAACGGAGCTTTTTGCCTGTAGTACCTTTTTCCTCTCCTGTCTACTCATGTGTACCAGTGACCTTTCAAGAGTCAGAATTCTCAAATTTGTGTTCTCTAGAAGAGTGGGGATATTTTGCAGGATCTGAGGATAGTTAAAAGGCATTGGAACACTAGCCCTACTCAACCAAAGATAGAGAAATGTGAGTGATTTTTTAAAACATATTACTTCATCTAATTCAATTCGGTTCAATTCATCAGGCATATATTAAAGTCTCACTATGTGCTAGGCACTGAGGAAACAATAAAAAGATGAAAAATGGTTCCTGCTCTCAAGGAACTTATATTCTACTGAGAGGATCCAACTTACGCACAGATATGGGTGACATATATACATTGTACTCCACAAACACACGTTGTTGAGCACAGACATTATCACAGAATTGTATGCCAAAGACATATATTTTCACCCAGAGACCCCCCTGACGTGAGATATGGGTGACATCTCATAGGAATCTAACTGAATGACCCTAGGAAAGTTACTTTTCTCAAGACTCAGTTTTCTTATCTGCTAAATGGGATTAACAATAGCACCTCACTCCTAGGGTTGTTGTGAGGATCAGATGAGATAATACATGTAAAGCACTTTGAAAATCTTAAAAGAATCATATAAATACTAGCTATAATATCATCATCATCTAGAGCTTAGAGATCTTTTAACCCATTTTTCTCTACTCCAACCCCATTTACAAATAAGAAAACTGAGATCCAAGGAAGAAAGATGGAAGAAAGGTTGAACGACTAAGTAGAAGGGCTAGGATTCAAATCCAACCTCTCTGCCTCTGACACAGCACACTGTCTGGTTTGGTCTTCATAATCCCACTATTTCTTTGCTCATTCCTCAAATCATTCCCAGCTAAATATTGTTAGGAAGATGACTATTCAGCAAAAGTAACCCAATCTCAAATTTCTGTAGGAGAAGGTCCCCAAAGGAAACTGATACCTGTACATTATTCAGTAGTCCAGCCTGTCTCTTCATTGAGAGTAGAAATAGGCCCAATCAGGTTTGGTTATAGAATAGAAAATAAACAGTATTTGGGTAGATCAATTATTTAATTCATGTAGAAGACTTCCAATAAGGATTCCTCTACTAATGCAAATGAAATCTCTGCAACTTAAGGACTTGGAGAGCTGCCTAGGGTACTGAAAAGTGGCGACTTACCCAATGTCACATGGCCAATATGTATCCAAGGCAGGACTCAAACTCAAGTCTTTCTGATTCTGAGGCCAGTTCTCAAGCTACTACACTATATTGTCATTCTGAAATATAGTATGATAAAAGCTGAGAGCCCAAAATCATTCATTCAAGGAGTTGAGAGACTTGACATTTCAGTCCCAGTGGAGAAGTGCCAAGGCAGAGATTCTGGGTCCCCATTGCAAAAATACAGAATAGCAATGGAAAAGGCTCTGCTGAACCCTACAGAGGCATCTTCCTTAATTAGATAGTTCCACCATTATTACTAGAAAGAACCTCTTGAGCTCTATTGGGTACCAGCATGATTCAGTACAAAACTTGTTGGCTCTGGAATCAGAGGACCTGACTTAAAATCCCAAGTCAACCATTTACTCTCAGTGTGAGCTTGATCAAGGCATAAAACTTCTCTAGGATCAGTTAATAAATGATCTTTAAATTCCTTTGTATCTTTTATTGTATTATCCCAAATTCTTCTTAGAAACATGCTATAAAAATGAGAGCCAGAAACCAGTGTAGCCTGGTAGAAGTTGCCCCCTTGATCATCAGTCTTCAATATCTTTGGAAGGGGTAGTCTTGATTGACAGATGCTCTATTACATTATCAGAAGAGCCAACTTAAAGTAATAGATGCCATAACCTACTGGCTTCCTTATTATATCAGTGGGAACCAACTCTGGACTTTAAAAGGGACAGACAGAGACAGAGAAACAGAGAAAGGCTATTTTCACTGTGATCTGCACATTTCTCAGAAGCCTCTGACTTCTCCAAATCTCTTGGCAACATACCACCATTTTTAAGATTAGGCCCTCATATTCCTTGGCCTCTGATCATTTAGAAAAATTAAGGAGTCTGGCTCAAGTAGAACAAGAGAACTTTCTGACCCTACTATACGGTATCAACAATAGCTCACTTTTCTATGATTCTTACAAAGGCATTTTCTTCAAAACCCTGTGATGACATAGATCATGTAAGTATCATTCAGTCCCATTTTATAGATGATATAACTGAGGTAAAGGGAGATCAGGTGATCTGCCCACAGTTACAGAGCTAGCAAGTGTTAGAAATAGGATTCAAACCTAAATCTACAAGTCTAGTGCTCTCCTATGCCACACTCCTACTTGAGAGACCACATTCTATTTACTTGTCTCTCTCTTAGCCTGTCCTTGGCAAACTAAATTAATTTTGTCCCCAACAATCTGTCTTCCTGGGACACTGGGACAAGAAACAAGGTTTAATTAGCACTTTAAAGTGGGTAGCCTTGAAGTTGATGATATTCAATAAAGAAAAATTGTTTTAACCTCATTCACACTTTTCAATTTACTGATTAGAGGTCCTCCACAACAAGTGAAGGGGATGGAACTAAGGAAGACTGACTGAAGCAGCTCAGAGGAGAACATAGGAGTTATGGACAGGACAAGGGAGTTTGGAGATGTCCTGGCCCCACCATTAACAGAAACAGGTGACTACAGAGACCCTGGAAGGCTAGAATGGTGCTTAGAATAAAAGAAATGCAACACAGGGAATGAAATTGACCACTGCTAGTACTTGAGCCCATATCCTGAGCTCCATTATAATTACTCATGGTTGATAAATGGTATGGTGAGTGATTCCTCCACTTCAAATTTCTTCAACTCTTTTTGCATTCTTTTCAATGGACACCTGTACCCAGACTTCTGGTTTCTGCTTTGATTACTTCTATAACATCTGGATTTCATAGGAGTAGCTGGAAGAAGTAACATGAGCTTCTCCCTATCCCTTCAACTCTTCTAAAAGATCTAAAAAATGCATCTGACCAAACTCTATTGGGGAGATCCAATAAATAATGACAGTGAATCATTTTTCCAGCCTAGGCCAAAAGTGGGAAACAGAGAGATCTGCTCTGGGGTCTAGCCAGGGATGATTTTAGGGAGCATTCCAGTGCAGGGAGAAGCTATGCATCATGGCAAAAAAGAGGTCCCAGACCCCAGAAGGGGACTAATCTTGTGCAGGGCACAGGAATAAGTAAAAACTGGCAGCTCTATCGTTCACTGTCCGGTTTAAGGTCAGGGTGGACTGAAGAGGAGACCTGTGTCTGGGGTGGCTTTGCAGGGGGAGAAGTGTTTTGAGGGCCCTAGACTGAGTACCAAGCAAGGAGCAAGATCAAAAGTAAACAGAACTTGTGGGGCTTGGACAAGAGTGCAGCATATCTCAGTTTCAATCTGAAGATCCAGTCCAGTATGAAGCACGCAGAGAAATAATCAGGTCAGGAATTCCAGAACAAAGGAGAACCTACAGTTCTGTTACTCTGAAACAGTAGAGATCTCCAGATGGCTGATTGTAGCTGGTGAGTGCAGCGGCAGTCTACTGGGCAACACTAGAGATGTGTTTCTCAGATATAAAACCAGGTTGGTAACTTTTAGATCTCAGTCCAGGAAGAAGAAATCAGAATTTTCCCTATATCATACAACTTTGGGAGCATGGAAAGCTTGTAGTCCCCCAGCCTGAGTTGAAATCCTGGAAATAATTCTGGAATAATACAACACTAAAAACTTCCTGCCCCCCACCCCATCCCACCCCCAAGAAGCAGCAGGATCAACCCAGACTTTTCCTTTAAAAACATGCAGAGCCAAGCCCTAACATAAAGACCAAAGGCAAAAAGAAGACTGGAAGAATGAACAAACAAATCAAGCTCAAGACACAATCCTAGAAAAAGAGAATAACTCCAACTATAAGCAAAGACTCAAAGAAAAACACAGCTTGGGCACAAGTCCAACTAAAATTCCTGGAAGAGATGAAGCAAGAATTTTTAAAAATGAGTTTAAACTGTTTTTATAAATGAAATGAGTGCTAGAGGGGAAAATGGAAAATAAATGAGAGCTATGAAAGAAAGAATTGGAAAGAGAATTAATAACTTGGCATGTGAGGTACAAAACCATGCCCAAGAAACAAACTTTCTAAAATTAGAATGGACCAAACAGAAACTAATGACTTCATAAGACAACAAGAAATATTAAAAATGAAGTTAAAAGACAGAAAAAATAGAAGAAAATATAAGGTATCTCCTAGCAAAAAGCAATTAAACTAGGCCATAAACACTGAAAAGATCAAAGAAATATAATTTAAGAATTGTATTACCCGAAAGCCAAGAACCCCACTCCCAGTGAAGCCTAGATAGCATATTCCAAAGAACCATGAAAGATAACTGTCCAGATCTCTTAGAACTAGAGGGCAAAGTAGAAATAGAAACAGCCACTTCCTGAAAGAAACCCCCAGATGAAAACTTCCAGGAACATTATAGCCCAAATCTAGAGTCAAATAAATTACAGGTCAAATAAAAAAAATACTGTAAGTACCAGAAAGAAAATTCATTTACTGAGGAGCCACAGTCAGAATTAAACATCAGCCACTGCCGTAAAAGAGGAGAAAACTTTAAATACAATGTCCCAGAATTTAAAAAAAAAATAAGCTTGTAGAGAGTGGATGGGGGGGGGGGCGGGATAGGAAGAAGGGACATGTAATCAGTCTT
>JAQQSU010010000.1:0-12541 GCA_028627135.1 Pseudochirops cupreus | reverse complement strand
ATATATATATATATATATATGTCTATATAGGAGGGTGTATGAGTGTATGAATACATATGTGAGTATGTGTATATATGTGTACAGGTATACATAGGCAGAGGGCACAGGATCAATTGAATAGGAAAGCATGATACTTAACAGACAAATTGAGAGGTGAGAAAGGAATATAATGAAAGGAGATGGGGAGAGACAGAATGGGGTAAATTATTTGATATAGAAGCAACAAGGGAAAACTGTTACAATGGAGGTGAAGACCAGGAAGGCAAAAGGGAATAGGTCAACCTTATTCTCATCGAATTTGGCTTAGGGAGGGAATGACATACACACTAAATAGGATATCTCACCCTATAGGAGAGTAGGAGGGAAAGGGATGAGAGGGGGTGTGATGGAAGGGAGGGCAGGTTGGGGGGTGGGTAGTTAGAAGCACAGTCTTTTGAAAAGCAACAGGTCAAAGCAGAGAATAGAACAAGTGGGGGTGCAGGATAGAGTGGAGGGAAATACAGTCAGTCTTTCACAATATATCCATTATGGAAATTTTTTGCATAGCTACACATGTTCAACCTATCTTAAATTGTTTATCTTGCCAGTAAGGGTGGGGATCAGAGAAGAAGGGAAAGAATCTGGAATTTAAAGTTTTAAAATTAAATGTTTAACACACACACACATATACATACATACATATACATATACATATATATGTATATATACATATATATATACATATATATACATACATATATATACATACACACACACACACACACACACACACACACACACATATATATATATATATATATATGTACATATCTACATGCAACTGGGAAGTAAGATATCCAGGCACTGAGATATGGAGATCCATCTTGCCCTACCAGAAAGTCAGAGGGAGCATGGGAGGGGATATAGGAGAGAGCTGATTGGGGGAGGGTGTATACAGTGGGATCGTTGTTTTGGGGTGGTGGGTTGGGGAAAGACAGTGAGAAAATTTGTAACTCAAAAGCTTGTGGAAATGAAGGATGTGAACTAAAAATAAACATAAAATTTAATTTAAGAAAAGAGTTTAGGGCAGTTTCTTTGTCAAGGTGTCCATTTTTTTTAAGTTGGTGAAGATTTTCCAATGTTGCTAATTCCTGGCCCATCTGTGCTATGTATGATTTAATACTTTTTAGAAAGTTTCTCTTGGACAGGCTGTTCCGTCAGAGTACTGTATTCCAAGGTCTCAGTCATCTTCACTGTCTAGACATTCAGAGTCCTCATACAGATCATTGTCTAAGTCATCAGAGTCTAATTCACCAGAATTTGGCCTCCAAACCTTGCCAAAAATAATTGAGGTTTTCCTTTGCATTAAAGTGAACAGGTGCCTCAGATGTCTCTTGGTGAGTTGAGACTTTGGACACAAATGTCTTCGCACAATCTGCAACATTGGTTAAATCATAGGTCTTCTCCACTTAAATCTTTACCAGTTGCTTCCTGCAGAATCTTGTGCAGTAAACCCAATGAGATACGTAGCCAGTAACCATCATTTTCCTCCTTTCAAAAATATTTATTTTTAGGTTTTGACATTCACTTCCATAAGATTATGATTCTCAAATATTCTCCTCACTTCTAGGTAGCATCCATTCTGATTATGCCTTGCTTCAATCTGTCCTTCCTTCTATCACACCTCCCCACTTATCTTATGTATGACAATTTGATTTTCCAGTAGGGCAAGATAGAATCCTATACCCCATTGTCTATATATGTTATTTTACAAGTGAATATATAAAAAAAATATTCCTTTTTATAACTTTGACTTCCAAATTCTCTTGCTCCCTCCCTCACCACACATCCTCATTGAGAAGGCAAAAAATTTGATACAGGTTATATATGTTTAGTTAAGCAAAACACTTCTAGAATAGTTATGTTGTGAAAGATTAATTATATTTCCCTCCATCCTATCCCACCACTTATTTATTCTATTCTTTCTTTTGACCCTGCTGTTCCTCAAAAGTGTTTGCTTCTGATTACCCCTCCCCCAATCAGCCCTCCCTTCTAACATCCCTCATCTCTTATTCCCTTCCCCCCTACTTTTCTGTAGGTTAAGATAGATTTTCATGCCCAATGGAACATGCATGTTAGTCCTTCCCTAAGCCAAAACTGATGAGAGTAAGGTTCACTCATTCCTTCTCACCTTCCCCCTCTTCCCCTCCATTGTAAAAGCTTTTTCTTGCCTTTTACATGACATGATTTAATCCATTCTACCTCTCCCTTTCTCCCTCTCTAAGTATATTCTTCTTTCGCTCCACAATTTTTTTTTAGATACGATACCATTATATTCAATTCACCCTGTGCACCCTCTGTATATGCATGTGTGTGTGTATACATATATATATACATATATATATACGTATATATATATATATATACACACACAATGCATATGTATATATACACATGCATATGTATATACACATATGTATATATGTAAATACATGCACGTGCACATACATAAGACATAATATAACATATTATATATGTACGTATACAAACATACATGCATGCCTATATATGCAGGCACATATGCATACATATTCATATACATATGTGTATGTGTATATACACATGTGCATATGCGTGTGTATATGTCTGTACATGCATTCATGTGCATGTATGTATGTGTATGTGTGTGTGTATATATGTATATTTATTCCTTAAAACTACCTAAACACTGAAAACTGTCTGATTTACAGATAGCATTTTTCCATGTAGGAGTAAACAGTTTAACTTTAATAAGTCCCTTATGATTTATTTTTCCAGTTAACCTTTTTATGCTTCTCTCGAGCCTTGTATTTGAAAATCAGCTTTTCTGTTCAGTTCTGGTCTTTTCATCAAGGATTTTTGAAAATCTTCTATTCTATTAAATATCCATTTTCCCCAAAAAAGTTTATACTCAGGATTGCTGAGAAAGGGATTCTTGGTTTTAATTCTAGCTCCTTTGACCTCCAGAATATCATATTCCATATCCTTTCATCCCTTAAGGTAGAAGCTTCTAATTCTTGTGTTATCCTGATTGCTTTTCCAAAATACTTGAATTGTTTATTTCTGGCTGCTGATAACATTTTATCCTTTACTTGGGAACTCTGGATTTGGTTATAATATTCCTAGGAGATTTCCTTTTGGGGTCTCTTTCATGAGGTGGTTGTTGGACTCCATCAATTTCTTTTTTACCCTCTGGTTTCAAAGCAGCAGGGCAGTATTCCTTGATAATTTATTGAGAGCTGATGTCCATGCATTTTACTTTTTTTAAATTTTTTTGATCATGGCTTTCAGGTAGTTCAATAATTTCATCTCTCCTGGATCTATTCTCCAGGTCAGTTTTTTTTTCCACATTGTCTTCTATTTATTTCATTCTTTTGGTTCTGTTTTATAATTTCTTGATTTCTTATAAAATCATTTTCTCCACTTGCCCCACTCTATTTTTTAAAGTATTACTTTCTTCAGTGAGCTTTTGCACTTACTTTTACCTTTGGTCTATTCTGCTTTTTTAAGACATTCTTCTGTTCATTGGCTTTTTGGACCTCTTTTGCCATTTGGGGTAATCTATTTTTAAGGTGTTATTTTCTTCAACATTTTTTTGGCTCTCCTCTAGCCAGTTGTTGGCTTGTTCATTTTTTAACAATTTTCTTGCTTCACCCTCATTTTTCTTCCCAATTTTTCCTCTACTTCCCTTATTTGGTTTTCAAAATCCCTTTTGAACTCTGCCATGACCTGTGACCAATTCATATTTTCTTGGAGGCTTTTGATGTAAGAGCTTTGACTTTGCTGTTTTCTTCTGATTGTATGTTTTGATCTTCATTGTCACCAAAGTAAGATTCTATAGTCTTGAGTTTTTATACTGTTTGCTCATTTCCCAGATAAATACTTGATTTTCTAACTCTTTGTCAAGGTAGAACACGGCTGCCAGTGGGTGTGGGTGTTGGTATGGATTTACTGTCCCAAATTTCAGAGGTTCTGTGCAGCTGTTTTCAGAGATACTTCTACGCACCTGTAAATTTTCTGTTCTTCCAAGGTGGTATGATCAAAGGAGAGGTGTTTATTCCTCTCCTGGCCTGTGCTCTGATCTGTGAGTGACCACAAGCCCTCTCTTCTGCCTTGGAATTGTGAGTAGGATTACCTCTCTGCTGCAGTCACAAGTTCCACTATGCCAGTGCTCCTCCTTACCCCTAAATAGTTACCCAGTATTGTGATCCAGATCCAAGTACAGGCAAAGCAAGAGAGTCCTGCCTCAACGCCAGCAAAGCGATCACTGCAGTCCCCCTCTGATCAGCTCCTTGATCCCCTCACTATCGGGTTCAATAAGCAGCTGCTGTTTCCCTAGTCTCTTTGCCACCACCCCGGGGCTAGGGCCAGACCCCTTACTCTCTCACCCAGGTCCAACAGAACTTTCATACTGACCTTCTAAGTTGTCCTTGGCATTTATGGGTTGAGAAGCCTGGAAAATGGTCCAGCTGCCAATGATTTATTCCCTTGAGACTTGCTCAAGCATTGCTAGGACTCAGTCTGTGCCAGAACTCCCTATACTGGACTGTACTCATTTCCCAGTCTGGCACAATAGACCTTTCCTGTCAACCTTCCAGGTTGTCTTCCACTAGAAATATTTTTCATTCTCTCCTTTTGTGGATTCTTCAGCTCTAGAATTTGTTTACAGTCATTTTACAGGTATTTGGAGGGGTTTGGGAGAGAGTTCAAGCAAGTCCTTGCTTTTACTCTGGCTTCTTGGTTCCACTCTCTAAGGAGAATAGTTTCTTTTTTTCTTAAACTCTCCCAGATCAAAGGACATTGCTTATAATATGGTTAAAAATCTCTTCCTCTGGGTTTATGTCAAGAAAGCTTTGGCCCATTTACACATTGCTGAAAGTAGTTTTTTTCCATGTGTTGTTTAACTAAGTATTTAGCAGGACCTTTTACCTCTTCTCCAAAATAGTTATAGTATTTCAGACTGTTAAGAAAGACCTTCTAAAGAGAGGTGGTGATCATTAGAGACTTTTTGGAGTCAACAAGTAGACTTGATTTGGCATACAAAATCTCAAAGCCATGAACCAATTTCGTACCATTTCAACCATTTCATGTGCTCAATACTGAAACTGTTACTGGGAAGGCAGACTGCACCCATTTGGGAAGTCTGGCACAAACTTCTGTTGTACAAGCTATGTATAACACTTTATGAATATGATAGAAGCCTTTGCATGTGTTTCTGGCAAGAATATTTTTAAAGTTCAGCAGATTCATGGGTCAATAGTATCCCTGGAAGCAAAAGAACTGGACAGCTGCATGTAGCAATCAAGAATGTTGCTTCATAATTGCTACTGTGGCAGCTGGGAGGAAGCAATGAGCATGATGAAGGGACGTTTGGATTTTTTTCTTCCTAGTTACCCTTTGATTTAACTGTTCACTACTACCTATATGGATACTGAGGTGAGGATTTTTTCAGAGTGCCTGGACTGATCATTGGAGGCATGGTGGGTAACCAGGATATTTCCCCAGTTTCTATGGTGTGGAAAACCATCCACAGGGGGAAAACAAAGCAAAAACACTCTATTGATGCTATTAACAGTATCCAAGCATTTATGGAGAAATTCAACAGTTTCTATTAGCAAGCATTTCCTTGATAATAACTCCAGAAATTTCTTTATATATTGTTTTATTAGTCAAACTTATCCCCAAACTTAGTTATATCAACAATATGAGGATGAATGCTACCTTTACTTGGTTTGTATCTCAGAGTAAATGGCTGATTTTGTCAGATACAGGAGACAAGCTGAGGTGCACACTGGGTAGGTATTGACCACTGAAGGACCTCTTTGCCTTTTTCTGTGTCTTTTAGTTTTTCTGCTAACAAAAACAGATGATATTCCACTGCATCTTCTATTACTGCCAGCTTCATGTTTCCTTTCATTCTTGTTTTCAGAAAACAAATTCAGGCAGACCCCTGCAGTGTAGATATCTGGACTGACCCTGGGAGGTGCTAGGAAGAGAGGAGGGGAAGAGGTTATCCCCTTCCCACTGACATCATTTCAGGACACCATAGACTGTCACTTCCTCTACTGGCCTAGATACAATTATCTTGTATGTATTGACATATATATTAAAGCTTCTTGTTAGTAAGGATTTTTTTGTTTTTTACTTTTTATTTCTACGTTTGGAACTTAGCATATTGTCTGCAAAGTAAGGGTTTCATATATACTTATCAACTGACTGCCAACCAGAGGCAACTGGCCTCTACCCTTTAGGTGACCTGAGTCCAATAAAGCCTGTTAGAGATAAGAAAGTCAGAAATCAAACAGAATTTTAATTTCAAAGTGAGGGAAGTGGCTTGCAGGTAAGGATATATGTGCCAGAGCACTGCCCCTTGCAGTGGTGAGAGGCAAGGTAAGTGGGGAGATATCAATACTTAAACTTATGACTACACAGTGAGCTGTAACCCTGACAATGAGGAGTGACAATAACAATGTGACAAGTTAGATTTATAGCAGGGCATCATGACCAGAAACAATTCTGGGATTTTGCTGAGGCTGAGATCATCCAGATGGTGGATGCAAAGCATTGTTGTTATGCCAAGTTAAGGACACAGTTTACTTGCTAGCCCTTAGCTCTGGAAAACAGAGCATCTCCTAATATCTTAACATTTCACCCTTTCGGCCAAAGGGAAGGGGTCTGAAAGAACCCCTACTCTTAATGGCCAATAAAAGAGAGAGAGGTATAAGCACAAGAGGTCAGTTGGGCCAGGACAAGATTTTGCCCAAGAATTTAATTCCTTGAGGGGACCTATTATGAAAGAGTATCTCAGAGTTGTCATTGTTAGAAATTGTTTGCTTGCAAGAAGAAAGAACAGTGAGGGGGCCAAGAATGTAGATAGATAAAATGTCAACGTGGGCTTGAATCAGGGTGTTGGTGATTGGGCACATAACAAAAAGGAAGAGGGGAAAAAACTAGGACAGTATAACCATCTCTCATCTGGAATCTTTGGGCAGCTGTCTTGTCTGAATTTCAGATGCTTCTAGGTCTGTACTAGATGAACCTTGAGCTCTCTAGAGGGTTCTGTTGTTCACTGAGGAACAAGCGCTTTCTTCAGATGATCCAGTAGTACACTTCCACAAGTTTGGCCATTGTGTGAGTAGTCAGAAGGACCTGGTAGAGGCCCTTAGAGAAAACTCCTTCCATCAGTCTGAATATGAACATAACACAGATCCTTACTTAAGATTGTCTAAGCAACACATAGAGATGATTCAATTTCCCAGCCCCACAATTATGTTAAAATAATACAATAAAGTTTTTCTCACAGTTCCCATAATTGCATAAACATATTAAGTTAAGTACAGCTCAAACTACTTAGAGGTCAGTGATGTTAATGGGAATGGGGAGATCTTTTCCATTCATTAATAGATCTATGTGACCTGCTTTGAGTCTGAGTCACAGGAGCCTATGGTGGAAGGAGCTTGCTGATGGCTGGAGCAGGAAGTGTGGGGAAGATAGAGCTGACAAAGAATGAGGTGGAGCTGAGAGAGAGAGAAAGGAACCAGAGCAACTAGTGTGTGCAAGAGGGGTATTTTGCCTAAGGGAACTTGTTTGTTGGGAGGCCAGAGGGAGGACACTTTTGAGGATGACAGCACTCCCTGCATTAGTGATGTGTACTGACTTCTTTATTATCACAGTAGATTTGACTTTCTGGTATATGAATGAATATCTTAGTTTTGTATTGAAGAAGAGAGTCTGTTATGTCTTTCAATTCAAACCTGGAAATACACCTGCATATTCATAGAAGCTGCTGTGTGTATCACATTGCTGATATAAGGTCTCATAATGTCTCTTCTCTGAGAAGGGAGATTTCCATGTCACTAAGATAACCAAGAAAACTTAAACAGAAACATCTTGAAACAAAAAACAAAAACGAAAACAAAGAAACGCAATGGTCATCACCAACATTAACTAACATCTAGTATCCTTGCATCCTAGTAACTCATTCCCAATATCCATTTAATCAGCACATTTTCAGTTCCAGATGTCCCATGTAGTTATTTGGTCCCTAGATATTTTTTCTTAGACAATGTGCTTATTCTCAGAAAAGCTTTAAAAGTGGCTCTGCTTCTCTGGTTTAACATCTATAGGTTCTTAGTACAATCACTTAAATTTGGTTCTCCAATTTCAAAACTTCAGAGAGTTTCTGTTTATGTGCAATTTGCTGCTTTTATCCTTACCTAAATCCTGTACCTGGTATAAGAATTAAAAAAAAAATTATGAAGATATAATCATAAAATGAACTCTTCTGTTATTTAATGTCAGCAGACAGAGTAATAGAATTTATGTGTAAAATTAAATTTTGAGAACTTATTAACAAAATATGCTCATAGCCTGAATTTCCATAATAGATTTTGGAAGCCAATCATATGCATCTGTATATAGTTCCTATAGGAAACAGTCTAATCCTGCTGACTGCTCAAAATTTGCTATTCCAGTTATTTAGAAAACTTTCACATTATATCTTTGTCTTATTACCTTGCCTAATCATTTCCTCCTTAGCAGGATATCATCCCTATATTATAATTTGATTACAAATACAGGTTAAAATTGTAAAATGTTCATACTTGCACCCTATTATAGTAACTCAGAGAAACTCCAGTAACAATCTATTATTTAGTAGATTTAGTTTTGCACTTACAAAGTTCATTGATTATAGATATTTATTATAAAAGAAAAAAGAGGAGCACTGTTATAATTATGTCACGTATCGCAACAGGAGGAAAAACTTCTTTAGCTCTGCTTGATTTGGCAGTCTATCGTGTAGTCATAGGGTGTTAAAAGCAAAACTTAGAATTAACCAGGGGGGAATTTTCCTTTTCAGAAAGGAAATAGCACAATGGGCAATAGAGTCAGGGGGATCCTACCTGGGTTGTGACCAGTTCATCCCCAAAATTTTTCATAGGCACAAACATCAACCTTTAGCAATTCCCAGACCGCATCGCATGCCATTTTCTACTATTGGCTTCATGACAATTCAGACAACTATCTCTGCAATCAAAACTCAAAACAACAGTAAATTTCAATCCCAGGATTTTTTTTTTTACCTTAAATAGAAAAATTTCACTGGCCACAATTTAAGACTTGAATTTCTTTCCTGATGTTTCCCTAACAGTTAACATTTCATTTGTCCTTTCCTTATAAATTGTAACTATCCATATTCAGAGGCTTCAGATGTATAGCCAATACCTGATAATTGACTCATCATTGATATGTTGAAGTTACATCTTTAAAGCATTCTATACACCTTCATAATAGCCAAGGATTTAAAATAAAAATTCCATATTATAGTTAACTTTTTATTGTCATCTATTTCATAACAAAATACGCCTCATTATGTGTTTAACAGTTTTTAAATATCTATTTTTATAATTTCATTTTAAAAGTCCAATTCATAAACTAATAGCATTCAAATTTTAAAAGTTTTTTCTAACAGTTTCTGTTAAAATGATCTCTCAAGTTTCACAATATAAGCTAATTGAGAAATATAATACTAACACAAACAACATCATGTATTTAAAACTTGGATCAAAACTTCAAATGACATTGATTGCATTTTCAAATTATCTCATATAAAAATCATTAATCTTATTACCTTCTCTGGCACCTTTACCCACCTGTACAGCCATGCGAGGCACTACCGGGGCACCATTATTTTCTCAGGCAGCAGCCAGGCAAGGCTTGCTGAGGGCTGAGGGCTGAGCCTGAACTGGAGACTGGGCCTTGGGAGGTATAGCAGAGAGCACTGGTTACAGAATGCCTATACCAGGGGTTATGAAGGCTGGTGCCAAAAATTTCTCATTGGCGGTAATCTCCTGTGACAGGGCAAAGTGGAATCTGGCTGTGGTGTCTGACCAACCCTTCCTCCTCTAACAGTTATAGTTATAGATGCTGCTAGATCTGGGGATACTTGCAGCTGCAGGGTAGGCAGGATGTATTGTATCTGGGTGATGCCCCCAGGTTTGCCCAGAGGGGAAGACTGAAGGGTGCTCAGGGTCACAGGACCATTGGCACTGCTGTCAGTGGGAGGGGTCACCGCAGCTGCTACTCCCCCCACCAGATTGCCCTTGGCCAGGAACTGTATCTGAGGTGAGAGAACTTAACAGAAAGAGGGAGAGAATCTTTGACCTGGGGGAGTAACAGACTTCTCTGGTTTAAACAATCATTCAAGGAAGGATTAACAACAGGTTGATAAAAAGTACAAACTGCATACCTATTTTTTTCTTTCTTCACTCTGGTATTAGTTCCACACTAGTTGTCTTTCATCATTGCCCTAGAACGATGAGGTTATTAATCTTACCATTTGCTTTTAAAACTTTTATAAATTATAATCCTTATTTTTTTTTCTTAAAACAAATTCTGCAGAGTGGTACTCCAAAATTTACTAAGATATTTCAGAAGAGAGTGAGTTCCTGGAATTACTCTAAAATCTCAGGAGTTCTCCTCCTCTGCAATCTTAAAAATGTTAAGTCTTCAAACTCCATAATGATCAGTCTCATTCAATCAATCTCCCAACTTCTGGAATCTGCTAAGATGTTGTTAGTAACTATACAAAATTTGATTATCTGACTTTATTTTTGAAACCTAATATGGTCAAAGCTAGAATGACAGAGGAAAAATGTTTTATTCTTTTTTCTTATAACCTGATCCCTCGTGGAAAGCCTAAAGTGGGAGTTAGATCTGCTTACTGGAGCAATTGCTTCAATTGTGAAAATACACTAATCTTTCCCAGTGTTTTAAACTTTCTGGCTACAGTCCTTGGAAGTTGTTTTTTTTTTTTCTGACTGCCTGCGTTTTAAATATTTCAAGGTAACAGAATCTGGTTCACGATACAAACATGACACAAACATTTTACATTTTACAAAAGAACATAGAAAAAGCAACAAGACAAATCTCACCACACAAACACAAAGATTACTAAGAAAATGCACAGTCAGAATTCATATGGAGGTACTCAGGTTACCAAGGCATATAGTTTTCAACTTAAGGCACATTGTCAGAATGTTACAGAAGCATGAAGAGAGGCCAACCAACAGAAGTCTACAGTTAATAAAAGATATCTTTACCAGAGTGATCTGGAATGAACCAGGTCAAAAGAGTGGCCCTGGAGTCTTCCTCACAAAGAATACTGAGCTCAACAAAGGTAGATCTCAGAGGATTGGAGCAAGGGCAAGAGCAGATATCTCCTCAGATGAGATGGGATTGGATTCCTGAGAAATAAAACTCTGGTGGCACCTAGTTTGTTTCCACAGAGTACAACAATGCAGTTCCATGTCCAGTCCCATTTCTGACACCAATTAATGTCAACTGGATGGAACTGGCTTCTAACCTGTGGGTGGATGGCACTGAATAAAGTAGGCTAGAGATGGGAGAGTCAGGAATAAAACATAAGTTTAATTTCAAAGTGATAGAAATGATTTGTAAACAAGGACACATCTGCCAGAGCATCATCTCGGGCAGTGGGGGTGAGAGGTACTATAGAAAATCTCAATACTTATACATATAGCTTTGAAGTGAATTGTAGTCCTGAGAATAAGGGGTAACAGTAAAAATGTGACAAGTTTGATTCACAGCAGGGCTTCATAACCAGAATTCTGGAAATTTGCTCTGGCTGAGATCATCGAGAGGTTGAGTCCAAAGGATTGTTGTTATGCCAAGTTCAGGGCACAGCTTACTTGTTGGGCCTTAGCTCTGGAAAACAAGATGTGCCTAATAACTTGATAGCTGGATTTTCCTATAGCTTCAAAAACCTCTCAGCTCTATATTTCATTTCTCTCTTTCTGTCTCTGTGTCTTTTTTTTGTCTCTCTGTTTCTCTCTCTCTCTCTCTCTCTCTCTCTCTCTCTCTCTCTCTCTCTCTCTTTCTCCCTCTAAATAACCACTTTTATTTTATTTTATTTTTGTTTCAAAAATAAATTGGTTGCAATAGTTGTTTCCTGTGGACTAATCAAACAGACCAAATCCCATGTCTTCATTATATTCCTATGATTCTTTCTTGGCTTCCACTTTGGCCAGAGCAGCAGCAGCAGGCACAGCAGAAGCTAGAGCTGCACACTGCAAATGCTAAAGGGGTGGCCAGGAAGGCCTTAACCTTCTCAGCAAGTGGGAAGGTATACTTATTCTCCACAGGTACAGCCAAGATCCACTTGTACCCACTGATAATCGATTGGGGTATGGATGCAGCAGTTGGGTAGCCATTCTGCAGACAGATACTGACAATGCCAATTAAACCCTCTTAGAACTAAAGGTGCAAAGTCTCCTCCATGATGTCTAGCATTTGAGGGATACAGAGGGTGTCATTATCAAATACCAACTGAATGATCAACCCAAAGGAGAATGGCAAGATGTTTAGCATGTTCAACAATATGGTACCACTGTTGCCCACTTTGTCTCCAATCTTAATCAGCTATACATCATTCATGATTTCAATGACTCCCCTGGAAATCTTGGTGGCAATACTCAGAACCTAAAAGAAGGAAGCTTTTTTT
>JAQQSU010001000.1:0-15950 GCA_028627135.1 Pseudochirops cupreus | reverse complement strand
CATGAATGGGAGCAGAACAGCCCAGCTCCCACACAGTTTCCTCAGCAACTTTTTAAGAGAACAAGACCAAATAATGTTTAAGAAATTCAAAGAGAAAAGAGAGTAAATGTCATTATCAAGTCCAGATTATGCACAGAGGAACAGTCAGAAGCCTGCATACTTTATGGGTGAAATTGTGGTAAGGGGAAAGGGTTGAAGATGAGTGAATCAGAAAAAAATTGGAGTGAATGCAGAACTCAAAACACTTCCAAGTCAGAACGGGAATATTCTAAAATCACTTGAAGCCTGTAGTTCTATGATCCAGGGAGAAGGATAACTACTAGTATGCTGAAATGATGAAGTTCCACAGTGGTCAGATACCCATGGTCAGCTCTGATTCCAGGTCATAGAGAGAGAAAGCCCCAGCACAGCAAGATACCCATAGAATTCTGAACCCTCTCTGGGAACAAGAGCAACAAACATGCCAATCAAAAAGGCAGTGATCATTTCCATACGATAGGAGATCTGAAATTTTTTAGCACTCTGACCTCAGTTGGCCATGAGAACACAGTTATAGAACACATCATTCTTCACTTAAAGGAGTCTAGTGCACCTGAAATATGCCAACACTCTCAGGAGCATAACCTCATGTAGTACAAATCAAGACCAATTAAGAGGCCCACCGTCCTATCCAAAAGTACAGAAATAGTCAGAACCTGTCCCTGACACAAGATATTAATCCAGTAAGTAAGGATGGAACTATGAGTACACAGAAGCAGAGAGTCACGATAAATAAATTTCATAGATCTAGAGAAATCAAAGAGACAAACCTAGAAGAATAGGAAAACTCTACAAATATGAACAAAGCCACTAATAAAAGAATGGTGAAGCCAAAAAGATTACCAGAGTTCCTGGAAGAAATGAAGCAAGAGGGTGAATAGATAGTTTAAATTAAATGGGAGCCCTAGAAAAAGGTATGGGAAAGAAAATAAATAGCATGAAGGAAGAGATGATAAATATTAACCGAGTAAGAGAATCCTGGAAAATTAGAATAGATCAAACAGAAATGACTCCATGAAACACAAATTAAATACTAGAGCAAAGTCAAAAGAGAGAAGGGGGAAAAAAGGTTAAAGTCTTTTAACACTTAAAGTCCTCACAATTTATTCCCAGCTTACCTTTTCTAATTGCATATTTTGCTTTATGTATCCTATAATCTAGTCAAAATGTCCTTTATATACCTCATACATTCCATCCCATCTACCATCTATTTGCTCTAGGGCTACCTTCTAATATGAAACCTTTCCTTAACTTTATCACTACCCCTACTGCCAGTTATCAGTATCTACCACCAAAATAAATTTACAATCCTTTTGTTAATATTTTATATATGCTTATATACGTACATATTGTCTCCCCAGCTAGAATGCAAGTTCCTTTGTATCCCCAGCATTTATGCCAGTGTCTGCCACACAGCAGACATATAATGCATGCTTATTGATGGATGGATGGATGGAGGGAGGGAGGGAGGGAGGGATGGAGGGATGGATGGACAGGTAGAGGAACTCATCTTTTTTGGTGTATATGTATATACATATATATATATTCTGTATGTGTGTGTGTGTATCTATCTATCTATCTATCTATCTATCTATATATATATATATATATCTTGTTTTCAACATTCACTTTTACAAGATTTTCAGTTCCAATTTCTTTTCTCCCTTCCTCTCTTCCTACCTCCCTTTCCCCCTACCCAAGATGGCAAGCAATCTGATATAGGCTATACATGCACAATCATATTAAATGTATTTCCACATCAACCATGTTGTAAAAGAAGAATCAAAACAAAAGGGAAAAACCATGAGAAAGAAAAAAAGAAAAACATATTTGCTTCCATATACATTCATACTACATAGTTCTTTCTCTGGATGTGGATATCATTTTCTATCATCAGTCTTTTGGAATTGTCTTAGATCATTGTATTGCTGAGAAGAGCTAATTCTATCAAAGTTGAGCATCATACAATGTTGCTGTTACTGTGTACAACATTCTCCTGGTTCTGCTCACTTCACTCAGCATCAGTTCATATAAGTCATTCCAGGTTTTTCTGAAATCTGTCTGCTCATCATTTCTTATAGCACGATAGTATTCCAATACATTCATATACCACAATTTGTTCAGTCATTCCCCAAATGATAGGCCTCCCCTCAATTTCCAATTCTTGGCCACCATAAAAATAGCTGCTATAAATTCTTTTGTACATATGGGTCCTTTTCCCTTTTTAATGATCTCTTTGGGATACAGACCTAGTAGTAGAATTGCTGGATCAAAAGGCATACACAGTTTTATAGCACTTTCTGCAGTTTGGAGAAATTCATCTTATTCCTCTGTACCTACTAAAGCTCTTAGCACAGAGTTTTACACAGGGCAGGAACTTTAAAAATAGTTGTTAAATGACAATGAATTAGATTTTATATTCACAAATATTTGACTATCAAAGAAAGTGAAAGTGAAAAGGAAGAAAAATCCATATACTTCAAATAGTAAGTTTTTATTTCTTCCTAAGAAATATCAAAAGCATATTGATAAATTAACCTTATTAGATAGTAATAGTATTTTTAAAAGAATATTTATTTTGGCCTGGGCAATTAGGTGGCACAGTGGATAGACTGCTTGGCCTGGTGTCAGGAAGACTCATCTTCCTGAGTTCAAATCTGGCCTCCAACACTTACTATATGTGTGACCCTGTGGAAGTCACTTGCTTTAGTTCTTCATCTATAGAATAAGCTGGAGAAGGAAATGCCACATCTATCCAATATCTTTGCCAAGATAATCCCAAATGGTGCCATGAAGATTTGGACATGACTGAAATGACTAAAGAACAAAACAACAAATTTGTTTTGGCCTGGATTTTCTTTTCCTATATCTAAACAGGAACACATGTTAGTTAGTTAATTATTTATCCATTATTTTTGTGAAAGAACAAATTACATGTGCAAAATATAATACGTCATGCTTCATTTACTCTTCCTTGATCTATGCTCTCAAGACCTTTGCTCTACAGATATTACCTAAAGCAGTCTATCAATAGCAAGAGCTATTATGCTTGCTTTGTGGATGCCCTCCATTAATTACTCAAATACTCAAATGGATCTGTGATCTCATTGATTTGGATGTTTTTTCCAATGATGCAAACTACAAATCATTAAGACCTTGCTATCCTGTTTGACTCTTGTCTACATTCTATAAGTTTGCAATGAAGGGTCTCTCCAACCTGGTAGAAGTCTCCTTTGATTTATCCTGACATCATGCATATAACAACCAAGCACATGGACTTTTCACCTGTCATTCCTCCCTACTACCTGATGTCCTACTCATCTGTTTCATATTTTGTACATACAGCTCCTTGATAACATCCTCTACTCCTGTTCCTCATAGTTCCTTTTTATAAAATAGATTGCAGTCTGTGTATACCCACTATGCATCTCTCTATTGCTTTTTTGGCAATATTTAATGTTTAATTCCTTAAAGATAATTGCACTCCATAACTAGCAGTCATGACTCACTAGTAATATAATTGTAATGTGCATTAATTGTAATGTTGATTAAAAAAAAATTGATTCTCTTTAGTCAGTATTTCCCACAGAGTAGCTCTTTTGTTTTTTTTTTTTTTTCATTCACTTCCCTAACAAGTTTAATAACATGTGGGCAGTAGAAACTCAGTAGTGGAGTCAATTGATTGCATTTTTCATAAGCACATCTCTATCCCATGATGCTGTTGGAAAAGGGACAACATAGGAGTTCTGAACCACTAAAGAAATACTCTACTTAAATGTGTCTAGAAGCTGGGCTTTCTTAAAGAGTTCCGAGTGGAGGAGAATGTATTTCTTTCCTTTATTGATGTTATAGGAGTCAGGCTCAGGAGGACCAAGGCCACAAGTATGAATCAGTGGCAGAAATGAGCTTCAGTCAACTGAATCAATCTTTAAAAGTCTGCAAATGGTATGATCATTTTTTGACAGTCTGAAGATAGCATTTGCTTTATTAGAATTGGACAACTATCTTCTCCAGCAGAGAGCTAAGTGAAAACTTACCCGCAGGCCAGGAAGCCACTGGTGAGAATCAATTTTCCTCTTTAAACAATGAAAAACTGTCCATTTTTATTTCAAATTCTGGGGGTGAGGGGAGAATAGCATTCTCTCTCTTGAAGTCAAATAATTCATGTTTGATTTTGTCATTTACCCAAGGAAACCAAGTTTTAGGAGTCAAAAAAATTAAAGGATTTTTTAAATTTCTGAGGCTAATAGAAATACATTCCAGGCTAAATTCTTGAATAATAATTTTTTAAAAAGCAACACTTTTTCTCTGTCACAATTAGATTTAGAAATATATTTCATTTTTTAGAGAGAAAAGAATTGTGCTTTATTTTTAAGTCCACAAATGTAAGTTTATAGATTTCATAAAATATATTTCTCTCTCTACTTCTGTAAAATTCTTTAACTAAATTAATTATTCAAATCAGTCTTTTTTTAAAGGCAAAAATGTTCGTTTGTTCATTTGTTTTTTTGTTTTGTTTTGTTTTGTTTACTTCCTTTACCTTGTATTTTTATTTAACTTGGTCAAATTGATCTCAAACTGATTTGTGGATCCAAATTAGTTTCAATTAGCTTTTGACTTTCAAAACAGCTACTATGGCTACACATCACTTCCATTCAGCATTCATTTATAAAATACTTTAGATATGTATACAGTGCTAAGTTTTCACCTGTACTTAAGGTAGAATGAAATGTTAATCACTGAGTCTTTTCAGACCCATACTTCCAAAAGCAATAATTAAAATCAGAGAAGTCATCTTCCAATACAAAGAACAACAAAGTATAGCATAACAATATAATTACAGTATTACATTATACTATGCGATATATAAGCATGTTTAATATGCACTATTGTCTATAATACAATAATATGATAAAAGCATGCCATCCTTCATCTATACAGCAGCTGGTACTACTGACAAACCTTCCACAAGGGCTGTTGCATGTGTCTGCCCCATTAGACGTGATGTAGTCAATATTTCATGAAGATCAGGAATTAGAGCTATAAAACCAAAACTTTTTTTTCATATGATTCCAAGAGCTGTGATTATTAAACTACCCCAGTAAAATGAGAACCAGCTAGATGTTAAAGAAGAAATTTATTTGGTTAGATTGAAATATAATTAACTTTAAATAGTCTCATCTTGTATAAATATGAGAAGAAGCGAAAACCTAGGTGAAATTCTCATCTCAGACCTACACCAGTTGTTATCCCAGATGATCACTTAACCTCTTAGGGACCAGAGGAACTCTTTAAGATCCTAATATGCAGAGAGGGCAGAGCCAAGATGGCAGAGTAAAAGCAGGGACTTGCTTGATCTCTCCCCCAAACCCCTTTGAATACCTGTGAAAAATGACTCTAAACAAATTCTAAAGCAGTAGACCCATAGTATGATAGAGTGAAACAAATTTCCAGCCCAAAACAACCTGGAAGTTCAACAGGAAAGGTCTGCTACACCAGTCTGAGAGCAGAGCACAGCCCAACATGAACCATGCCAGCACAAAAGGGGACAGAGCAGGCCTCAGGGGACTGAATCACTGACAGTTGTGGCAGTTTCCAGACTTCTCAACCCACAAATGCCAAATACAACCTAGAAGGTCAGTAGGAAAGGACTGTGGGAACTAGATGAGAGAAGAGCTTGGTCTAGCCCCAGTCCCGGGGGGAGAGAGGAGGTTGGTCAGGCTCCAGCCACAGGGCAGTGACTAATTCCAGAGCTCTCAGTTGCCAGATGGTGTGGGGATCCAGTAGCTGATCAGAGAGGGATGGCATGGATTGCTTTGCTGGTGCTGAGGCAGGATTCTCGGGCTTTGTTCATACCTGGATTTAGGTTGGTGTCCTGGGTGGTGGTCCTGGCGTGAAGGGGAGTGCAAAAAAAAATACTGAAGAAAATAAACCCTTAAAAATAGACTAACCCAAATGTCAAAAGAGGTCCTAAAAGTCAATGAGGAGAAGAATGCCTTAAAAAGCAGAATTGGCCAAATGGTAAAAAGAGGTCTGAAAGCTCACTGAAGAAAGTAATTCCTTAAAAACAGGAACGGAGCAAATAGAAGTTAATGGTTCTATTTTTAAAAAATCAAGAAATTATAAACAAAATGAAAAGAATGAAAAATTGGTGACAATGTGAAATATCTCCTTGGAAAAACCACTGACCTGGAAAATAGATACAGAAGAGAGAATTTAAAAAATTATTGGTTTACCTGAAAGCCATGATCAAAAAAAGAACCTAGACATCATCTTTCAAGAAATTATCAAGGAAAGCTGCCCTAATATTCTAAAACTAGAGGGTAAAACAGAAATTGAAAGAATCCACTGTCCATCTGCTGAAAGAGATTCCAAAAAGAAAACTCCAATATTGTAGCCAAATTCCAGTTTGCAGGTCAAGGAGAAAATATTGCAAGCATCCAGAAAGAAACAATTCAAGTATTGTGGAAACACAATCAGGATAACACAAGATTTAGCTGCTTCTGCATTAAGGGATCAGAGGGCTTGGAATATGATATTCTAGAGGTCTGTGGAACTAGGATTAAGATTAATAATCACCTACCAGCAAAACTGAGTATAATCCTTCAGGGGAAAAAATGGACACTCAATGAAACAGAAGACTTACAAGCATTCTTATGAAAAGACCAGAGCTGAATAAAAAATTTGAATTTCAAATATAAGACTCAAAAGAAACATGAAAAGGTAAACAGGAAAGAAAATTCCTAAGGAACTTCTTAAAGTTGAACTGTTTATATTACTACATGGAAAGAAGATATTTGTAACTCATGAGATCTTTCACAGTATTAGGGTAGTTGGAGGTAAGATAGATGGATAGATAGATAGATAGATAAATAGATGGCAAAAGTGATGAAAGAGGAATAGACTGGGAGAAGGAGAAAGGGAGAGGTAGAATGGGATAAATTATCTCACATAAAAGAGCCAAAAAAAAAAAAGGTTTTACACTGGAGGGGAAGAAAGGAGAGGTAAGAGGGAATGAATGAACAATACTCTCATCAGATTTGGCTTGATAAAGGAATAACATACACCCTCAATTGGGTATAGAAATCTATTTTACCCTACAGGAAAGTAGGAAGGAAGGGGATAAGAGAGGAGAGGATGATGGAAGGGAGGGCAAATGGAAGAAGGGAGTAATCAAAAGCAAACACTTTTTAGGAGGGACAAGGTCAAAGGAGAAAGTAGAATAAATGGGAGTGGGATAAGATGGAGGGAAATATAGTTA
Organism: Pseudochirops cupreus; assembly: GCA_028627135.1. Lineage (NCBI taxonomy): Eukaryota > Metazoa > Chordata > Mammalia > Diprotodontia > Pseudocheiridae > Pseudochirops > Pseudochirops cupreus. The sequence goes on along the minus strand of JAQQSU010001000.1, from coordinate 8,650 downwards.
GTCTTTTATAGCATGACTATTATGGAAGTAGTTTGCATGACTTCACATGTATGTCCTGTATCTAATTGCTTGCCTTCTCACTGAGGGTGGGTGGAGAGGGAGGAAGGGAGAGAATGCGGAACTCAATTTTAAAAACAAATGTTAAAAATTGTTTTTACATGCAACTGGGAAATAAGAGACATGGTGTATGGAAATCTATCTTGTCCCAAAGGAAAACAGAAGGAAAGGGAATGGGCGGGGGGATATTAGAAGGGAGGGTAGATTGGGGAAAAGAGTAATCAGAATATACAATGTCTTGAGGTGGGAGGAGAGGAGAGATGGTGAGAAAATTTGGGACTCAAAATCTTGTGGAAGTGAATGTTGAAAACTAAAAATAATTTTAAAACAAGAAAGGTATTTTTTTTTAAGACCCTAAGTTGCAACAATAGGTGCTAATTGCCTTGTTAGGAGCTTCCTTCAAGGGGTACATTTTACCAAAAAAATCAAGGGCCTAATTTTTATAAAAACGTGTGTTTGTGTGAAGATACCCATGGAAGCTTTTATTTAGAATAATAAACTAAAGTTCTCTATAATAGGCTGCAGTTAATATTGGTGTGTGAAGAATGGTCACTACCAACCATCATGTTTTTTATTTTTACTACTATGATTTTTTTTATAGTTCACGCATTTATTTCTCTTCTTCCTTGTTTCCTAATCCCTTACCAAAGATCAATTCAATATAAGGCAAATTATCCTACAGTTAACTGTTGCATTTAGATAACAACTGAATGATAAAATATCATGACATATAGTACAATCCCTTACATAATAAGCACTCAAGCAATATTTGTAGAAATGACAATGTTATTTTCCCTATTTGTAAATGAATTAAGTTAAAATTAGTGTGAGCATTCTTTCCTCCACTGATTCAAATTGCATTTGCCCTAATAGATGATTTTTATGAATTTCTAAGACCAAAAATTCCCACATCAGCTAGCGGCCAGCTTTCAGTAATGAGTCTTTCCAGATTTACCCCAACTGGTCCTGGGAGTATGCTGTCAGGTCCATACTCAAAATCAGGCTAGGAACAGGGAATGAATCTATAATGTTATTGGTAAAAGGAGGTAGAAGGTGAAGAATTCCCCCCTTACCAATGTAGGCTAACATCTCATCTGCAACTTCTATAGCATTAAAGGAGAATTACTTGAACCCCAAGGGATGAAGGGATAGTGATTTGCCCAAGGACACACAACCAATAGAAATCTGTGGAAGAATTTGAATCCAAGTCTTCCAGGTCCCTAGGCTAGCTCTCTTTCCACTTCTCCATGTTGCCTTCAAACCTGAATATTGCAAATTAAAATTTGAAGCAGCATTTTAAAATAATTTATCATAATATTTTCCCATTAGAATATGAACTCCTTGAGGGCAAAGGCTTTTTGTTATTGTTACCTTTCTGTGTATTTCTAGAGCTTAACACAGTGCTCGGTACGCAGTAAGCACTTAATAAATGCTTGTTGACCTAATGATAACATTAAAACTACTCAAATATGTAAAAGATCTTAAGATTATTCAAGAAAAAAAAAAGACTGACCTAGCCAAGTTTTAGTAGAGGAGCTTTGGGCAAGGAGAATTACAAAAAAGACCTGGATCCTTGGGAACCTCGTTCATAGGGAACAATTGGGTTGTCTAAAATATCAGTGATGCATTTCTATTATTCATTGTCCTCATTAGATCTCTGAAGAAGAGGTGACTGCTGAAAAATCCCTAGGCCACAAGTGACCTTGGGGGTTAGGGGTGAGCTAGAGACTCATGAAAAAAAGCTTGGCTCACATTGTAAATAACAAAATTGTTAAAATTTCTTTAAGAAAAAGACCTAGACAAAAACATGCTACAGACAACTGAAATTCTGGTCTAGTGAATGGTTTAGATTTAAAAACAAAACAAAAACCACTTTAGTACTTTCCTCTTCATTTTGCTAGCAATGCTGTACTGAAAAATAGGAAATCATCATTTCTTTTAATAAACAGAAAGTGCTTGTTATGCACTCCAGTTTTAAGATTGGCTTTTGACTAGCATTTGGTTGTGGAGTTTCATGACTTTGAGAGCTCCATAAATCACTTAGGTGCACGTGTGGAAGAACTAGAAGCTTAAATGATTGTTTTAAAGTGAGGACTTATTGCTGGATCTAGTTGTTCCATTAGAGTGAGAATTAAGTTTGAGGAAGCTTGTTGGAAGGAAGTTTAATGTTGTGTGCATGTGTATGTTTGGTATGTGTTTAGCACCCAGCACACTAATTTGTCACTGTGAATAGATGACTAAATACAGTCCTTATTCATCATTGAGAATCTGCAGCATTTGCAGCCACACTATTAAGAAGCAGAGAGGAGACTGTTAATATTCCCTCTTCCTACCAATGCAAGTACATTAAAATACTAAAGAGACACATTCTTGTTGCCATAGAGCATTCAGTGGTTTATAGACAATTTGGGGGTTGCATCCTAAGAGATGATGAACGATCTATTCATTTCTTAGAACATCTTGAGATTTTGTAAGTCTGAAATATAAAAGATCAGCAATTGTTTATTCCATAAACAAGCAAAGCTATCAATACTGAATCCAAATGAGAAGATGTTGAACAATAAAGCTCCTTAAATACTAATTTTTCCTCTATTCTCTTGGGATATTATCAATGTGTATTCATTTACCAAACTAGACTGTGGGGCAACTGAAACATTGAAGGGATTCCTGTCTCTGGTGTTTCAAGTAAATGTGATCCTGGTAGAGATAAGTTGTTGAAAGATCGTATAAATACGGGTCACAGGATCAGAAAACTTAACCAAAAGCAATTTAGGAGTCATTTAGTCCAAATCCCTCATTTTACAGATGAGGAAGTTGAAGTTCAGAGATTAAGTGACTTGTCTGTTGTCATATGAATAGGAAATGACACAATGGGGATTTGAATTCTGAGTTCAGCACACTTTTTTGGTACTCTAGCAATGGAGAAAAAAAAAGATAGGATGTCTGTCCTTCTAAGGTATAGCACGAACTCCTTCGTATCTTACTCCCTGAATGAGGCTTGGTTAAAGTCTTTCTTCAATGCTTTGCTATCTATTTAAGATGATCCTAGATTCTGCAAATCTATTCTAACGAATTGAAAACTCTGACAGGTTAAATGGAAGGGCTTAAATGTGTCCAAGTGACAGATTGTGGCTGTCATCTTAGGACCAGCCTAGCTAAGTGCAGGGAGGCTCATCACCTAAAAAAAAATGGTCATTAGGTATTTGATTTTTGTAACAGGTAACAAATAAAGGGGTCATAGCATGTGTCAGAGAAAACAGCACCACCACTGATGAAATTATGATCAGAGGTATGTAGAACTGGAATTCTCCCCCTCTCCCACCTCACTTCTAGAATTAGTTCCCTTCAAGAGTTTCCTCCTACAAGAGGCCTCTCCTGAGTGGTCTAGTTGTTGTTACTAGTTCCTTCTCATTCACTACGACTTTGTATTTATCACATATTTTGCATATAAAATTTGAACAGAAAAGGAGTTAAGAGGCCATGTAGTCCAACCCCTCATTTGACATTCACTTATCTGATCACATGTTGCTCATTACTGCTTAGAGTTTGACTTCCTTTGAGCAAACTTTCCATTCACACTGTTGAGGCCTTTTGTATATAGTTCTTTTGGCTCTGTTTATTTCTCCCAGGAGAACATAAGTTCCTTGAGGGCAGGGACTTTTTTCATTTTTGCCTTTGTGTTCTTAGTACCTTGCATAGTACCTGTTAGTGACCTCTGAGGTCATCTAGTACACCTTCCTCATTTTAGTAAGGTGACTTTTCTAAGGTCACACAGGCAATAAAAATCAGAGCTGGGTTGAACCAAAGTCCTCAAATTCCCAACTCAGTGTTTTCTTCCTATTCAATATAGAGATCAATAGAGCCTCCTTTGAGTTCTCTGCCTCTTTTTGTCTCCTTCTTCATCAGTTTCCTTCTCCATAGTCCCCTACCTCCACTCACTGAAGCTTGATTTAAACTTCTCCAAACCTTGAATATGACAAGAAGATGCTATAAATCGTCCACCTTGTAAATGTTTTTCTCAGGAAATTCTACCTAACACCAGACTGAAAAAAGTGCATGTGATAAATTATTTTCTGGTAGTAAAAGATATCACAGTCTCTATCTGGCCATTAATTCTAATTTTCACTTTTACTTGGCCCAGACCAGATGCTTTTGATAAATATTTCTGAACAAGTTGCCTCTAGGATATCTACATAGTTCAGTCAGTTGGAGTATATTGAATTAAGGTGTCTGATTGGGGGTCATTTATCAATGATCCTCTGGCACAAGAACATTCAGAAAACTCATGTGTGTAGCTCTGAAGTCAATCATTCTTTGGAACTATCCAAGTCCAAGGCCACTATCATGTATAAAAAGTCCATCATGTGTAATTTTTATGCCTTTAATCAGTTAATACAATTAGCTCATTCTTCAACCAAAGCCAGAATATAGAATGGCAGCTCTCTTCCAATGGAATACTGTGCTTGGAATGGGAGATGAATATTTTTTCTTGTGCCTCTTAGGTATGATCGCCTGTGCCGTACTTGCCTTGCCCTTATGACTGCTGTGTTAGTATAACACAATAGTGAACAAGTATGTGATACAACTACCAATGAAAAATAACATTGATTTGTTCTTTATTTTAGTGATAATTTATTTACAATATCCCAATAATTTAATAAGATGATGATAATAAGCAGCAATAGTGTTATCAAATACATGCAAATTAATAAAATATTTCGGGAGACAAAATATACACTTGTTACTTGTCCTTCATTTTTAGGAGAACCAGTGACATTATTGGTAATATACTGACCTGTACTTGAATTGTATTTAAGTAAGGCAGAGTTAAGAGACAGCCTTACTCTCTCTTCCCGAGTCATCAAGCCTAGGTGCAAGACAAAAGTCAAGATGACTGGCAATGTCCAGGATGAAGTACATGACCTGGGCATCTTCAATGTCTGAACAAGCTCTAAGAGATCCGTAGAGCCTGCTTAAGCTGCCTTTATGTCTGCTGGAACAAATTATTCTTATCTGCCCATTTCGCCAGGGAAAGTTTTTACATGCTTGGGGTAGACATCTGCCTAACTCATCAATGGGTTTGAAGCCAGTTGGTTACCCTCAACCTGGTTTAACCCATCTTACTGAGATATGACCACTGCACACTCTACAGCTTCTTGGAGCAATGGGTGAGAGTTGGGTGAAGGTGGACACCAAAAGTGAATGAATAGCCTTGTAAAAATCTCAGCAGACCCTCACACCAGAGGTACTAGTCCTCCCTGAACACCTCATAGACCCCCCCATACACATATAGAAACGCTCAATAGTGCAAAACATTGTCTTTAGCCCAAAATGGAATAGACTTTCTTAGGAAACAAGTGGATTCCCCTTCTCTAGAATCTGTCATGTGAAAGCTGAATGAACATTTAATGGAGTTGCTATATGGAAACCTTGTTCTGTTATGATTTGTACTAGATGTTCTCTGAAATCCTGTAGAGTTCAGAGACTCAATGTATATAAATGCTAAACTGGAGATCTCCATGACAAGATGGGACTCAAATGGTAAACTATTTTCACTTCCAAAATATAGAAGAATGCAGGTAGGTGGTATTGTGAATTTCAAAAGATGGAAATAGAAGAACTAGGTAAACAAAGGGAAGAAGCAGGAGATAGTGACATAGTAGATAGACATCTGCCTCTGGAGTCAGGAAGACCTGATTTCAAATCTGACCTCAGACACGTGGCTATACAACCCTGGGCAAGTCACAGCCTTATAACCTTGCTATGATTTGGACAATTCTTTAAGTTGCAGAAAAGATGCCAACTAGCACTGATAGAGGAGGTATTCCCACCACCACAAGCCCAGTCCTTAGTTCCAACCTTAATGTCCTTTCTAGCCTTTTATGATTCTATTAAAGTACACACATAGGTACTTAATTTAGATTTCTAGTTATTAGTGCTTATTCCTAGTTCATTTCTAAGAGACAATTAATTAATGATGGATAAATAGCTGCATCATTCTCTGGACTTCTCTCTTTTCCTTTTCTCATTCTACCCTTACCACAATCATCAAACATACGTAAAATAAAACTGATTTTCTCAAAGATTCCAACATGCAATAACTTTTCATTAATATTAGTAAATCATCATGTGATTCTTTTATAAGGGTTCTTCTGTGGGGCCTAATTCACAGACACCCCACATCCCGCCATTGGGAGAATTATAGGTAGAACCTCTTTGCTAGGGGCTACATAATAGCCCAAGTACTTATTTCTCTGTACGACACTACACCTTTGGGTTTTCCTCTTAGGAGATACCAATTTTGGCCCTTGCTGCAAAAGTCAATACTTCAGTGTAGTTTCACCCACAGCTTTGGACACAGATTTCACTGTTTTATTTTTAGAGTTGGTTTTTTTTCCTTTCATTTCCCTTTCTTTTCTTCCAAAGAAAGTCTCATTTTGCCTCTGGTGTGTGTGAGTTTCATCTTCCTGGCTTGAGAGTTTACATTATTTATTTTTCAGTTTACAAAAATCTATTTCTGGTGACCTCTCAGTTCATGAATATCAAAACCACAAAAGATTAAAATACATGCAAGTAATACAGGGCTTTCAGACTCCAGTGCTCTTGAGGATAAAAACATACCTAAGGTGAAATATGAATTCTTATTTCCAGTCAGTAGACCCCATTCTCAGAAAATCTATTTTTAAAATCACCATTCTTTAACTCTGTCCTCTGGGATTAATACCCAATGAAAAAGTATCCAATGGAAACTCAATAAATGTTTGCTCAAAAGATGGGATTGAGAATTTGATTCCAAGATATAAAATGACTTGACCTGATGATCCTTACCCTTAGGACCTGGAGTCAGGAAGAACCTGATTCCAAATATGGTTTCAGACTCATATTAACTATGTGCAGTATATGGGGTGTTCAGGGAAGACTTGTGCCTCTTGCGTGAGCCCTTTTCAGGGTTGATCATCTACTGTTGGTGTCATAATTAATATTCTCTGCATTGAGGAGATTTGCTGACTGCCCCCTAGTGGCCAGCAGAAATACAATAGCTCCCCAAGGAGCCATGATTGGTCCAATTTTGGTAATTCATTTTCTGCATTCTTGGTGTGCTCTGTGTGTATCCTTGTTTAGAAGCTATTGTGTCTTTATATATGATACCTCTAATAGGAATGTGAGAGCACATGTTTTATGTAACAGCTCTCTTATTCTTGGGCCTTATAACCCAGCTCCAACATTCATTAGCTGTATAATCATGGAAAAATCCCTTTTCTGAACCTTCTTTTCTTCATCAGCAAAATAGGAAATAATCACACTTTTGCTATTTGCCTTAGAGTGATATTCTGAAAAAAAGTACTTTATAAAACATAAAGTGACATATACATGTAAGTAGCTATTTGGGGGAGAGGGAAAGCTCAAATTCTATAAAGGTGGTTTCAGACCAGTAATTTATGCACAAAAAAGCAGGAATCTAGAACAAAGTTAGAGGGTGATACCCTCATAGCTGATCCACTAACCATTTTTCTTCCCACTTTCCCTTATTTATGTGGGGAAACTCAGAAGATTTGATGTGCTGAGGGAAGTTGTGGTGCCTAAGAACTATATTGCCCTTGGCAATTTCTTGAAAGGCACCTCTCCTGAAATTTAATCAAAATTATTTAAGGGAGAATGCAGGTTGATAATTAGGTATGTACTATAACTAACAAGGACTTTCTAACCCTAAATCAGAAAGTGACCTGATACCAAGAGGAAACAAGTTCCAAGGACAAACAAAATGCCTCCTGACTCTGATTTGCTGTTCAGGTGGTTACCCTTGTGCTGACTCTGGGAGCTGGCAGCCTCTCTTCATTTAAAGAAAAAAATGAACTCCATATGAGGCTGTCTCCCTAATCCAATGATTGGATCTATGAGAGCTTTACTTTATCACTAAAAGTTCTGGGACTTAGAATCTAGAGTTTTCTCCTTTTGCTTCTTTCTTTCCTTTTCCTTCCTTCCCCCATTCCTTTCTTTTTTTTTTATTCTTTTCTGGTGCAGAACTTCCTCTATCAACGTAAAATCTATACCTTCTATGCATTTATAGTATAGAGGATTGTCTGGAGCATTGAGAAGTAAAATGACTTGAACAAGATTATTCACACAATATGTGTCAGAGTCAGAACCTAAACCCAGGACTTCCTGACTCTAAGGCCAGTTCTCTACCTCTTTTTAATGAGTCTGCCTCTCAAGGTGAAAGCTTAAAAAAACGAAAATGAGAGAGCCAATTATCCCCCTTCTGGGGAAGACCCATGTCTTTTATCCTTTCTCTGTTGAAAACTACTTCTAAGACCCAACTGGTAGCAGCAATTGGCAGTAGAACTGTCCAATAGAGAAATTGAAAGTGGCATCAAATAGCAGACATGATGTGATGTGAAACCTGGCAGTGAGCAGCAGCAGAGATAATGACCTGGGGAGGCAGGCCCAGTGAGAGAAGAATATAGACATGATCAAAAGACATTGGTGTCAGCATCAGGAGCATAAATTGCCCCATTATGCATATGTTCTGGTTTTGAGTTCACTGCCTGTTTGCCTCTCCAAATATGTATAATCATCACATCTATTCTCTATA